>WBMW01004426.1:17058-190457 GCA_013396635.1 Penelope pileata
CTCTCCTTCCTTCCTTCCTTCCTTCCTTCCTTCCTTCCTTCCTTCCTTCCTGCCTGCCTGCCTGCCTGCCTGCCTGCCTGCCTGCCTGCCTGCCTGCCATCTTTCACTCATTCACTCTTTCCTTCTTTTTTTAACTGTCTTCATGATCCAGTGAGATAAATTGGCTTGACTGCCAATTGTTCTATTGCATCCGCAGCCCAAAATCCCTCCAAAATATGTTACTTCTTTGGTCAACTTTGTCTAAGAAGAAAAAAAAAGGCCATTTCAATATTTTCATATGGAGTTTGTCAAATGTAATAATAAGTAGTTGTATCATTTTGGTAATGGTCTATCCACGCTGACCATAACTTGACAGAACTAGTCAGGTCTGAACTTTTAGGGAAAATTATGTTCCCTGAAAGATCACTGCTTTTAAAGGATTTTCTCTTTGAACTTGGAAAGCAGTTTGGTACGTTGGGCATCACTTTAGGGGCTGCTTATTTATCTGCAGTAAAATAATATCACTTCATTGATATCTTTACAATTCTAAGATTATTTTCAAAAGATTAACTATTCCTGTCTTCCTTCGAATTAATTACCAGAGAGTAACTTTAAAATAAAGTGCTACATTCCTGTGGGGAAGGGATGTTTAAAGGCACAAATGAAATAAGGTATCCAAGGCCTCCTAGAAGCTGTATACGTCATTTCATTAATAGTTTTGAGAGTCGTTTCTTTGACCCTTGGGACATAGGCTCCCCTTGAATGTTGCTTTTGAACAGTCCAGAGTGCTACTCTGGCTTGCAAAAAAGTATTCAACTCTCTTTGTTTAGCTGGGCAAAATATGGAATTTAAATTGTACTTTTTTTGTAAAAACTCCTTATCAATCTTTAGACTTTCTATTAGAAATGATTATTATTCAGCAGAGGAAAGGGAACTAATTATGATGCTTGTGTGACATCATTTTTCCCCCAGGACACTTATGAGTCATAGATATTCTCTGAAAAACCTTAAATATTACGTAGTTGTCTTAATTTTGTGACAGTGAGCAACACAGATTACAAGTTTTTCTCTTAGTGTACTGAAAATAATAATGTTCTCACAGAATGTTAAACTTGCTTTTTTGGTCCCATCTGGTATCTGCACAGAAACACATAGAAATGAGTGCATTTTATGCAAATCTGATGATTCCTTCTCTGCCCAGTTTTTCAACGTAAGACAGTGTGAATGGCAGCTTAAGTTAGCTACTTTGGCAGATGCTAAACCAAAAACATTTAAGTGCAATCCAAAACAAGAAATCATCTTTCAGCATTAATCACCTCAATCTAGAGAATCATAGAATCATAGAAAGTAACTGCCTGAAAAGTTATGTGTTCCTCTTCACATTCAGCAGTAGAACACCTCATTTTTTTGTATCACAATAATGATACGTAATCTTCTTTTAATATTTCAATTATCCATGTAGATAGAAAACTAAACGATGAATATTTCTTTCCTTTTCAAGTGAATGCATACTGAATGTAGCAGTGAGGCCCTGAACGGTTTTCCACATGCACATGCGTGTGCACATCTAATGGAAAGTTATTTCTCATGCATACAAGCATCCCATCCATAATGTTGTCACAACCATAGGTGACACTTCTGCCTTTATATGACAGTAATCATATTTTCTTTCAATTTCTAGGCTGTCTGCTGTGGAAACTGGTTATGTATTTTATCTCTCTTCCAGTGCCTTTTTCGCTTTTTTAGGAGTAAACCATGACTGCCATCGAGCGAAACAGAACAAATAAAAAATCTGGTATAATGTAATCTTGTACAATAAGAAGGAATGAACTACTAAGCAGTAGCTGAAGAAACATCTTGTGGCCACCTTGGTTTTTAGAAGGTAAAAGTCAAACCTAGGCAATAGCTTTCATATTTGAACAAAGACATTTGCAATGTGTAGGAGACATTTAGTATTAAGTAAAGTGAAGGACATTAAGTGAAGGACAAGGATTTTACTGGGATTTTTCTCAACTTAAATAAATAAATCAAAGAAGAAGAAAACCCCTGTTATTCCTTGGGGTGGAATTCTAATACACCAACATACGTGGACTCAGTTAAAACCCCAGGATCAGAGACGTTTGAGTAAGAATTTCAGTTATCTTTAACATCTTTTCAATCTACACTAAAAAAATAGAACTAACTATAGGACTTGCAGAGTGGCAACTGTAAAGAATCTAAATCTTAGTTAAACTTACAGTGGAAAGAGAGGTGACACTGGAGCAGCCCTCCATTCCCTAGTTAATCTGGTACCTCTACACAGCCAAAGTCTGAGATTTTGGAGAAGATGCTTGGTCTGCAAGCTTCTTGAACTCAGCATTAACTCCCTTTTGCTGTGCTGTCTAAAGCACTGACAAAAGCACTCAACAGGAATGCTTTTTCCAACATAGAGGACTTTCGAGTTGAAAGAATCAGGGAATACAGAAGATGGTTCAGGTTGGAAGGGACCTTAGAGATCATCTTGTTCCAACCCCCCTGCCATGGGCAAGGACACCTCCCACTAGACCAGGTTGCCCAAAGCCCCATCCAGCCTGGCTTTGAATACTTCCAGGGGGGGAGCATCAACGACTTCCCTGGGCAACCTGTTCCAGCATCTCACCACCCTCACAGTGAAGAATTTCTTCCTTATATCCAGTCTAAATCTACCCTCTTCCAGTTTATAACCATTACCCCTTGTTCTGTCATTATCTATCCTTGTAAAAAGCCCCTCCCCAGCTTTCCTGTAGGCCCCCTTCAGGTACTGGAAGGCTGCTATCAGGTCCCCCCGCAGCCTTCTCTTCTCCAGGCTGAAGAGTCCTAACTCTCTCAGCCTGTCCTCGTAGGGGAGGTGCTCCAGCCCTCTGATCATCCTCGTGGCCCTCCTCTGGACCCGCTCCAACAGCTCCACATCCGGTCCCTTCCAACCTGAACCATTCTATGATTCTATGATTCTATGATTCCCTAACATGCCTGCTGGATGATGGGGAGCTGACACCACTAGGAGGTCAAATGACCTTGCACTTTTGCAACATAAATTTTTTGAACTCCTTTAAGGAAGAGAATTGAGACCAGCTGCTGCATGTAGGGTCAATTGTCATTCTGACTGCACACATCTGCCTCATGTCACCTTCCTTCAGGAGCTGTGGGACAGCACAGCCTATCCACTCTGCCCAGCACAAGGGCTGGGGCAGGCAGCTCTCACCCCTTCCTCCACCTCACGCTGCCTCCCAGAGAGAGAAGCCTACACAACAATGAAGGCAAAGCATTCATCCAGAGTTACACACAAAGTAAGGTATTTTTCAAGGCTTAAATACAGGTTTCCAAAGTCAGCATGCATATCCCTGTGACAATAATTGTTTTTGCCAATTGGTCATTCCAGCCTGGGAACTGCTGAACGACAAATGGGAATTTAACCATCTGGAAGCAGGTCCAGCGAGTAACACCATAATATTATTCTACCTTTGGGCAACTTTCCCTTGCTGTTCAATGAAGTGTGGTAGGTCACCCAATTTTACGATAAAACCTCCAGGACTCCCTTCTGCTGCATCTGGACTAATTTGACAGTTAATGTTCCATGGAAATAAATCTTTAGAATACAATTCATATCACTTTTAAAGGCTAATATATGCATAACATAGAATTGTTAGCATTTCATTCTTTCCTCCAACTATAATAGGGAAGAGGCCCTTAAAACTCAAAACAGAATCAGTTGAAGTGCTCCATTTTTACATGTTAAGAATATTGATTTTTTCATTACAATGCAGAGCACTGTACATAATGTACAGAGCAATAACTCTGTTGTAATACAGATAAACACATGCAACAATAGTAAAACATGATAAAAAATACAAGTGATTTGGAGGGCAAATACTTCATTAGGGCCCAGTTCTTTCACAACACATTTACTGCTAACTTGATAAATGCCCCTGACTATCAATTTTTACCTCAAGCACTTCCTTTTTGTGACTATTTAAAGGTCAGAACATCTATGTATGTTGCAGAGAGACTTTCCAAAAAAAAAGAAAAGAAAAAAGAAAGATGGAGAGACATAGTAGGAGGTTAAAGTCATACAATCAATTTTGTGAACATTCATTTCCTCAGGCAAATCAAGTATCCTGAGGTCAGCTACTCACTTACCATGCGGAAACAATCAGAAAGTGCCAGACTTGTCCAGAAGGAATTATCTTCAATATTTTCTTTAACAAAGGTAATTGCATAAGTGCAGTTAGTTTCCAAGTACCAAACTCCAAGGCCTGAATCTCATGCCTCTCCTCCCCAGGGCAGCACCATGGGAGGGCTGTAGGCACCAGTGACTATTCAGAACTGGTTTGGTACTGCAAGGCAAATGTGAGAGCACTACATTTGTTCACTCGATATCAAAAGTAACTGATGTATGTGACTGTATTAATAATAAAGGATGATGAAATTATCCAGAGGGCTAAATTTCCATCCACTGTACCGCTAACTACAAGAGCAAATTTCATGATTTGTACCTGTGTGCATAAAGGATTTTTGGTTGGTTGCTCCAAGAGGACCAAATCAGTCTGTGTTTCTGAGAAAACTTGCTACACAGTGAAGACACCCATATTAGTCATGATTTTTGTGGAAGGCATAAAATTACCAAGAAGATGTTTGGTGGCCAGGAAGGTGAGAAATTAGAGGCTGAAGGCTATGCTCCTTGCCATAAATTCACCTTCAGCAAGCCAGTAGCTTGTGTTGCTGTGCCTTAGCTTTTCCATCTTCATAGGAAAACATATTTACTGAATTCATAGGACTGCATCAAAGAAAATATATAATATTCGAGAAAATGGAAACTTTTCTAATCAAGCACCATTAAGCCAGCCAATATATTTAATCTTCATTTCATCTGCATCAGTCCAGTTAATTCATTTGCTAATTCTCTAGTTTCAGTCAATAGCTCTTCAAATATTTATTTTTGTCTGCTTACAAATTGTTCAGGAAAACGAGTACAGCACTATTGTTATGTATGTTCCCTTTACTGAAAATGGAATTAAACTATTTATTCCCATATAATGAATGTGGCACAGTTTTTCATCAGATTTGTAACAAGAGAAGAATGTGAAGCTTTCTAGTCTCTTATTGAAAATACACTCTGAAAATGTATATTATATTATCCACAATCATAAGTATACAAACACCTTGGAAAACCAAACATAGAAAACATTACACACAGGTGATTAAACACGTGCAAAAAATATACTAACAATTTTTCTTAAGCCCCAATATTTTTAAATGCTGCAATGCTTTACCATACAAGGACACAATAAAATCACTTTGGTATGTAGGCAGTTCATGCTTAAGCTGTTTTTCCACAGAACAGACAAATGTTACAAATATATTAGCTGAGGAGAATAGTGACTTTAGCTCTGCCAGTGTTCTGCAGAAACCTAAATAACACTGTGAAAGAGTATGACAAATCATGTTGTCAAACTGTATACTTCAGAAGCAATCAATATTTGGGCAAATCTATGTTTTTGGCATAACACAGTGTTATGACCAAATGTCACTTGAGATAATCTTCTAGTGTAAAGAGAAAACCCAGAGCTCTCTTTATCTAGCACAGTAATAAGCATCTCCCTAGTCCCCAGAAATGTGATTAGCACCTGCTCCACTACAGTAATCATGGTGCCAAAACCTGACTACCAGTCAAATCCTCTCCATTTTAACTTGCTTTCAGGAGGTCCTCATTTGTTGATAATTAACTTGTTTTCATTCAAACTACTAGGATTTCTTACATATTCCACACATCTGTCTGGGTAAGTCTAGTTCAAACTGCAGTGGTAATCTGTGTCAGTCCTAGATCGTTGGATTCTTCTCTTTCTTGTGGACAGTAAGACGACATTTCCACGACTAGTCATACGGGTTTGTTTGTCCCATCTGCTTCCCTCCTGTAGGCTGGGTCTTGCACAGTGTTTCGGACTCTGCTGGTGCTCTGCCTTTCCATTCTCATCTTAAAGGGGAAGCAGAAGTCCTTGAAACATCTCTTGAAGTTTTCATCCAAAAAAGCATAAAGGATTGGATTGAGGCTACTGTTGGTGTATCCCAGAGCAATACAGAAATAATAGCTGGATACAGCAGCAGTACTGTGGGACACGTCCCCTAATGCTTCAACCAGCACAAAAATGTGAATAGGAGTCCAACAGATAATAAAAACTGCCACAACCACAAGAACCAACCTGGTGATGCGCCGCAGGTTTCGATCTTTTTCTCGAGACCCTGAGAGAAGCCGCACACTTTTAAGGCGCAGGATCATCAGAGTATAGCAAACAATTATAATGAGGACTGGAATAACAAATGCAAAGACAAAGACACAGATTTTCATGAAGATGTCCCACCATACATAATCTTTGTCTGGGAATTGCAAGGAGCATTCAGTGCTAGCAGTATCTAGGAATGAAAGAAGCAAAAGGAAGAAAATTGCTTTATTATCAGATATTCTAAACAATATCATTATATTATAAGCTAGGAAAAGTGTTTCTCTTGTAATATGATTCTAAGAAATGGTGTTATCATTAAATTACTCCTAGAAAAGCTTTAAATTACCACTGAAACTGTTTTTACACAGTTTTCTCTAGAAATTACGTAGACAGATAAGGGCTTTTTAAAATGCATAACATTATACAAACATTGTTTCCCACAGGAGGAGCTGTAAAAACAGAGGCACAAAAATAAAAATTTATAAAATAAGCTGAATAATTGTTTCCATTTGAATCTCACTGAAATTTAATGCCAAAAAGAGTACCAGGTTTAATGGAGTGGAAAACTTGTAATTATTTTCAAACTATATACGCTTTTGTCTGTGGAAGGAGGCAGATTTTTGGTATCATAAATGGTGGGAGCAAAATGAACTCTTGATTGTAGGAAGATTTTTCCAATATGTGATAATTGTGTAACAATCTTTTCCCATGTGTCTTCTTTAGAGCAAATGGAATACATGTAATCGCTTGCATTCAGAAAAACTTATTTCCTGGCAACAGCTTCTTTTCAGTCAAATAGAAGCAAATAAAATAAGTGTGTGTGCAGAGTCAAATGGAAGCTGCTCTTTTTGCAGATCATGTCACTGAGAATTCAGCCTGCACAGCAACCGTAGGATCTGAGCCACCACCACCATCCCACTCCCTTTTCCTTGTGCATGCTGGGATTCAAAGTTACAGGCTGTCACATTGTTTTACGTCCCAGAAATATTCCATCTGACAGGAGGCTGCTAAGGTGTGAAATATTTGAGATTTCATTCGTAGACCTCATGGCAGCCTTCCAGCATACAAACTACACAGTGAAACAAGAAACAAGATAAATGGCAAAGGAAGACAAGGGGTAAATTTATATCTACTATCAGCAGTTAAACTCCACTGAAGACAATTCAAGGTAACACAGGAATTCTTCACTCTGAATTGTAGTTTATATTTTATCCTCTCAAGCACTGCATCATTCTTTGGTTTGTTTTCATTTTTTTTGTCTTTGTTTTCCCTACCGAATTCATCATTCCTCTGCAAATGTATTGGCTTTTATTGAATCAGACTTAGGGGTGGAAAGCTTCGATAGACTGTTGCGCATCACTTTTTCATACATCTCCAAAAGAACAAGTCAGAAAAAGAATCCATCCAACCATTTTTCCTTGCTATCAAAATGCTTCACCAATCAAGCTGATACTGTAGTTGATATTGTTTTGAAAAATGGCCGTGTGTGTATGTTTGTGTGTGAAGTTATCATTATGGTATCATACAGATATTTTCATGGATAGATATCAGAAAAGTATCACAGGATGACGCTGAATGCTAAAACATTCAAATAAAAAGTTGAAATTGAACCTAAATATTTTGAAATTTTATTTTAAAGAATATAATGACTAATGGGTGATTCTGAAAGCTGAAAAGTGAAAAGACGTCTTTCAAGCCTGGTGGAGAATGCTGAACTGACAGCAGAAGTATGACTTCATAGTTTTGCAACTTTCAGTCAACTTTTCTAAATCCTTTGTGATTATATTTTAATAAGGCAAGATGTTTTTACTTAATTTTATTCTAAAAATTTCAAATGATCTTCAAGGAAATTTCCATGTTGATTACTACTGTTATCTGTAGTTAATCATGGCCTAGCAGCAGCAATAAAACCAGGCTGCAGGTACAACATTCAGACTTGTAAACTGCAGCCAGATGTGCAGCTGAGACAAATGTGAGCTGTGGTTGATCAGGAACGACTGCCCTAGACCACAGCCAGCTACTCACTGAAACTCTCCCACTTCAGGTCTACTGAGATAATTTCATGTATTATCATAATTATTAGGTTAGAAACAGCTCCTGCTAATTAAAATTTTTATGCCAATCAAATCTTTCTGATAACACCATAGGAATGCACGTGTTTTGCTGCCAGTTCTGAGGGGATAGGAGCTGCTGAACAGCTGGAAGTATGAAACCTTCAGCTGCAGGTGGAAGAGCAAACTCAGCTCAGCTCAGCCGCCATCCCTCAGCAAAGGACTCAGAATCCAGTCAGCACTTTCAGTGGAAGAGAAGGAAAGGTCAGAAATGACTTAGAAATGCTAGTTCATCAACATTATTTCATCCTGATCAAAACCATCTGAAAAAAAACAAAACAAAACAAAAAAAAAACAGGAAAATCAAATGAACTTGCTATGTTTCCCATTCAGTGTACTTGAACAGATCATTCTGATATTCCTTCTCAGAACAAATTTTCTTTTAATTTTACATTGAAAGATATTTTAAAATGTATTTAATAGGATAAAAATGTGAAAATAATTATATGTCAGAAATATAAACAAATATTGTATTAAGATAATACAATGTTAATATAGTAATATTGAATGTATGCAAATATAAAATATACCTATAAATATTCTCTAAGAAGATTAAAAATTTGACTCAATTTTTGTCCTGAAAGCTTTTTTAATGAGAAAATTCTCAAAAGTAAATGCTGTCTCCTTCAAGGGAAAAAAAAATCTGAAATCATCTTATTGTCCACAAAACACTAGTTGAACCCTTGTTGTCTCCTTGGAAGCCTCTTAGAACAGTGCAATTTAGAAAATCAACTACTCTTTCTTCTACTTTACAGGTAAACTTAATATATGTAAATTTCAAGGTGCCTTTTGGGGATGCTTCAGTTCTAATGCAAGATCGGGAGTCTTCTAGAAGAAAAATGTGTTTTTTTTTTTTTAAAAAAGTGGCTAGTGTCCCTAACTGATTAAATTAGTCAGTTAATGAAATTAAATTCATCGACTAAATATCACAAGCAGTAACATGGTTTCTATATTTGTTACATTGTGGTAACAAAAAAAGTTGATTAAGAGTACATACAAGTTCATTAACAGTAATTGGAGTGGCTTCACTTCTATATTTTACATTAGCTACTCAGAGAGGTACTGAATGAATTACGTTATTTATTTATTTTGGTTAAATAATTGTCATGTAAATGGAATGTTTTAACTTAAAACAATGGAATTGGATATGGATCATGGCAGGTAATGTGAGACTCTAATGTGATACATAAAAAAGACAGAAATTGTATTTAGCTTAGAAAAAGACAAAAATACATGCACACTTTATGTGTGCATTTTCCCAACATAAACCAGTGAAAATCAGTATTGCTAATTTTCAAAATTAATTAAAATCGAGATTACAGCTCCACAAAATGGCTAAGGTTGGCAGGGTAATCTGAGTCCATCCGGCCCAAGCCTGGCCTAAGCATGGAAACCTAAAGCAGGGTGCCCAGGCACTTCAAAGAGTCCTTTGGAGTAAATATATATTGAAATGTTTGACAAGCTACCACTTAAGATTCATCTTAATCTTTGTACAAGATATCTGTTTCTTTTAGATGTCTTAGTAAAATTTCACCTTCAGGCATCCATACTCCTCTCTATTCAACTGGAGCCTTCATACTATTGCCAGGAATACTAATAGTACATTTGATTTCTTTTTTTTTCTGTTAAATCAATTGATTCTCCAGCAACAAAAGACTCCTTTAAGGCCAGAGAGGGAAAATTTACACAGATGTAAAATTTATGCTGTAGGGAAAATGCATCTGGAAAGACACCCCTGGGAGCACTGCTGCACTGTGAGAACAAAAGGGACTAACAGAGCATGGGCTTGGAACTTTAAATATAGTCACTTTCCACTTGATGTTCAGTTGTTGTTTAAGTCTGAGCCCAACGGAGCATATAAGCAGCAACTATTATCACCAACATAAAATAAAGTTTCTGTTCTGAGTTCCAGCTGTCAAGTGGAGGGAGGATCTTTGGTTTTTCCTCTATATTTTTTCCCTTTACCATTTATCAGCGCAATTCATGAACACACCAGACGAGATAATTGGCAGTAAATGCTCAAGAGACACCTTAGATCGGACAAGCAGTGCTGAATAGCAGGGGCTGACAAGCTTTTACCAATGATTTCCAACCTCATTTGGCCCAGCTGAGGTGTGCTTTTGTAGTCGCTGTTTCAAGAGGAGAAAAAATATCTGCCTGCTATGCAATGTGAAAAAGGCATTTAGTAATTTCTGGCCTCAGAGCAGCCCCTTGATCTAAATGTGATGCTTATAGCAAATGAAAAGAACATTCTGCCAGTTAAGCATGCTCCAGACAAATACCTGGCCAATGTTTCATAGCCTTCACAATTTCTTACATAGTCAGATAATCATTCTTCCCACATGGAGAGGCTTGGGACGTGATTTTTTCCTGAGCTATACATAGCTTTATAGAGACTGTAAAAGCTTGACTGGGAAGAAGAGTTACCACACTGCAAATCCCAAAGTGTTCAAGGCACTTGAACTCCCAAAGTGTTGAAGATGTTTCCAGAGACACTCCTCTCACCTACCCACCGTAAGACCAACAGTAAAAACATAAGCTGTACATCTTCAGTCAAATTAATCAGCCCCTGAGCAGCTGTTCCTGAACACTGTTGTTTTGTTTGTATTGATCTATGCCAAATAGTTTAACACACAGCCTTTATTTTCTCTGCCAGATAAAACTGTGTCCTTATGTAAAGTTTACCAGTTCTCCTGGGAGGAGTGAAACCTTTCTACTAGAAAAGGTAGCTAATTCAGCAACTTATTAATCATTCTTCAAAAGATCAGTTACATCTCAGACAACGCTACCACCAAATAAATATGTGTGCCTTGTATTTTATAGAGCCATTCACAACAAGATGGCCTTAAGATCAGGACATATATTAGTGGTTTCAAGACTTTTGAAGACATGGAGGCACTCCTGCATTGCTGTCATGCTTGTGGCTATGACGCATATATCTCCCCTTTCCTTCTCAAGGAGGATTTCAAAATAAGATTAACTCCCTAGCAGGACAGCTTTGCTAATGAGTCACTGGTCACAGGGGCTAAATCTGCAGCACTTCACAGATTATAAATTTAAAGTAGAGTCTACAGGTGCTCTGCAGCAGATTCATTTACTTCATGTTCTTGTAGTTGCTTCTCTGCCACGCTCTGTATTCCCAGTTACTCTGCTGATGCTTATTCTTAGGCTTTCAAAGTCTCCACATATTCCTTCATTCCTTCTTAAACAAGAATTTCAGACACTGTCATTTTCATAGCATTTAGCTTATTTTTTGTCTCTCTAACTGCTTTTTTCCTTTCTTCACCACATCTCCAGTTTCTGTGAAATAGCTGCTGATAAAAAGTTCCCAAGTCTTAATACGAATGTTGGCTTTAACATTAATGCTAATGAGAAGCAATCTAGTTTCTGCTCTTGAAACTTCATCAGAACTACTCTCACAACACCTACAAAAAGCACCCTTAGGCTACTTTTCAAGTTTCATCTGGTCTTTGAACTCTCAACCATGTTCAAATTCTTAACTATTTCTTCCTGCTGTCTGTTGCTATTTTTTTTTATGGTCTCATTCTAGCACAGATAATGCTTCAAAGTGCATTTTGTTCCTTTTGTTGGCAAGGGCACCTGTGCTTTAATTATTTTTAAGTCACATAGTAACGTTTCACAATATATTTCAAAATGTCAGAAGTTTAGGCATGTGTTTTGAACCAAGGAATGTTGATGATCTTCTGTGTGCAAAGTATGCACAAATTACTGAAGTAGGAATCAATCAAGTTTAGTCAATATTCCAAGCTACATTTTATGTCATTTGAGAAACAGAAAGTCTCACTGTTGAGGGCTGACACTCACCTTCCCTGACTTTGGTACCTCCAAGAACTATGGCAGATATACCAACAGATGAGGATAACAGCCAGATACAGATGTTGATTATCTTTGCCTTGAGAGGAGTACGGAAGTCCAGAGCCTTCACAGGGTGACACACAGCAATGTATCTATCAACGCTCATCATGGTCAGTGTGAATATGCTGGTAAACATGTTATAATAGTCAATTGAAATGACTATTTTACACAGCACATCCCCAAATGGCCAAGAGTTCATCAGGTACTCTGTGCTTTGGAAAGGCATAGTTGTGGTAACTAATGCATCTGCCATAGCCAGATTGAAAATGTAGATGTTAGTTGCTGTCTTCATCTTTGTATACCTGAAGAACAAAAAAGTAAGCCTTATATGATTGAGTGTATTCAAATATATAACAGTTTTTCAGTCAGTCTGCCATTGCTATTTTTTCACTATCATTTCTAATTTACGATAGGAGAGGACGCATTCGGGATCCTTCAACTAACAGTAAACACCCTTCACTCAGTCACTCAGCACTTGCATTATCAGTTACAACTGTTCACTACAGGCGAAACCAGACAACTTAACCCAATTGTCCAAATGCCGATTTCCTTGATACCTTCTCAAATACATCTACAAGCAAATACCACTGTTACATTTGTAAGCGACAAAACAGTTTTGTCTTTCGTTTTCTTATGGTTAACTGTCAGTGATTACAAGCTTTCTGGGTTTGTTTTGCGGAAGCAATAGGTATCCCATTCTCCAGTAGGAATCCCTGTTAACTGTTACATTTGCTGGGCCAAATTACCTCATATGATAGTGTCTTTTACTTGAATTCACTGCAATTATGCCATCTTGTACAAGTTCTAGTGATTTCCTTTCTTTGCTCCTACATCTCCAATTTCTCCTCCTTTCTTATTCCCAGCTTTTCCCGGACCCCTTTTCCATGACTTCTAACAAAAAAGATGACTGTTTAAGTAGCATATCTCAATGGGGAAAAAAAAAAAGAAAAAAACCATAGCAATGTTTTCTCTGCATCCTTTAATTTCACTAAAATGAAACACTTGCTTTGTCCATAAGGTAAGAAACTTAATCTAAACAGAGAAATGGGATCCCAGACTGGATCCTGCTTTGTTTTGCATGATGGCAGTCTCTCAGGGCACCAGCTCTGTTCCAGGGTGCTGCCAGCTCTGCTATGGACATAAAGTATGAAGGACAGCCTCTCTCATTTCTATTATCAACACAGGAATACACTTAACATTCCTTTCTGAAGTGCTTCCCCTATACACCAGTTAGTTGCTTTTGCACATTGCTGTTAATTTTGTTCATTGTTGTTAATTTAAATTCAATGACAGATTTTCCTTCTCAAAACTGTTTCACCCACGTATTTTGGATGTGTGCCCAAACTAAAAGGTACACATTCAACACACAGAGAAACATATCCAGCTAGATTTTGCTATGTATCATTAATGAATTTACAAAGGAAATATAAGATTTAATCAATTCAGCTAATTAACATATTGGCTAATGTGCCTATTTGTCTTTAAAACTGTGACATGTAAAATCGAAATTAATTTCAAAAAAAGTCTTCAGAAAAGCTCCAATGTGCTTACAAAATATGCTTAGCAAGTAGATTAAATATTAATTAAAATATGGACCAATATGTCATTTAATGACCAACACGAAGTGTGAAAAATAGCATCAATTTTTCTATATCACCCTAATTAGAACTCATTGAGAAAATGAAGCCAAATGCTAGTTCAAAGCACAGAAACAAGAACTGCATGGGAAAACAAGGTAAAAACCCTTCCCACTCAGATGCCAACAAGTTGTAGCAGCTGCCTGTCATGACTGCAAAGATTCTCGGTACTTGCTTCCTGAGAAAGTGCTCTACAGCCAAGATGTGACCTCCATGGTCAAGTCTTCCTCTGCAATAGTTTGAGCTTCTCCAAGATCAAAGGCAGAACAAAGGTGGGGAAGAACCCACCAGTCAGAGCTGAGCTTCTCTACAGCTTCCAGACCAACCTCCTCAACATGTCCTCTAGCAGAGGAGGCTGTCTGCCTTGCAGGCTGAATTACAGCCCATATGACACTGTGGAAACACAAGTATGAGAATATAAAGTGAGGAGAAACAGATGTAAGACACATTAACAGACTAGGAATTTTTCCTCTGGAAAAGAAAAAAACACTTCTGAATGCATATCAGATGTAAGACTGAAGAAAAATTCACTAAACAGACAGCAAATCTGTGCTAAAATGGACTAATTTTCTTTAAATGTGTAAGGGAGTAGCAGAAAGGTGATCTGCAGCCATCATTGAATATCAAAGTTTGGAATTGTTGCCCAGTTCACAGTTAAAAAAAAATATATTACGAAAACTTGGAAAGCACACCTTAAAGTATCACAAAAAATAAGTTAATGAAGTAGAGAAAATTCTTACTATGCTTAACATAAAGAGCTCAAAACATTTAGTTTATCAAAAAGAACACAGAGAAATGACTTGGAGTGTCTGAAGTCCTTCACAGGGAGGAAGTAGCAAAGACTGTAGAGTTTTTTCAGACTGAAAAGAAAAGCGTAACAAGGACAAATACGTAAGAGTCATGGCCAGACAAAATCAGCCTTGAAACAATGATGGATTTATCCTAACTACTAAGGTGATTGTTACTGGGAACAAATTACACAAAAAGGAGTAATTTTTCCATCTTCTATGTCTTCAAATCAATGTCTGCCATTTTGCAAACAGCTGAGTTTCAGTCAAACACAAGCTACTGGGCTCAGTGCAGGAATATTTAAATGAAGTGCAATGGTCTGTGATAAGCAGAGGTGAAATTACTAATAGCTTTTCTGGATCACTACTTCCGTGGATCTTTAAAAATTTCCCCAAGGATTTGAATTGGAAAAGTTTGCTTTCACACACAGAAAAAAAGGTTTGATTTTTTTCCTTTAAAGAAAATCAGAAAAATTTTAATGAAAAATATTGAAAAGGACTATATTAAGCCTTGAAAAATCAAATATCTGAAAGCCTTTATAGATTTCCTTTTTCTTGCAACCTTAGTTCATTTGTGTACGTGTGTGTGTGAGACACTGTGACGCAGTTTAATGAAGTGTCAATGTATACTATATTTTCCCAGTACTCCTCAGTGCATTGATCCAACAAGAAGGATGTCTTGCTGTGTACAGGTAGTAAGAAATTCAGAGTCATCCAGGCATTAGCATTTAGACAACCTCCAATGTAAGAAAATCAAAGCTATATATATGCATATATATGTACACACGCATATGTATGGAACAGTGTGCCGTTCCACACATAAAGCTCTGTGAAAGACTTTGGTTCACTTCCTTGGCACATGCACATAACAGTGCTGGCTTTCATAGCCTTGTCTGCTGTGTGCTCCTCCACACCTCACCACCCTGGCAGTCCATGACCAGCTGGCCTTGCCCAATTCCCTTCCAGTTCAGAGACCACAGACAGGTGCTGCTTGCACCATTTCCTCTCAGCCAGGATAGGCAATTGAAATACACACTCTGACCCTTTATCTGCCAGGCTTTGAACAAGAAGGAAGGAGACCAATACATACTGCTCCAATTAATACTTTATTATATTTAGGCAATCAGTTCTTCCAGGCACAGCCAAGCAATGACAGGTACCTTACTCAGGTTCACTGGTTAATCTCAGCACTGCTATGTATAAGCACATTTTACTGATGCTGCCTTAAATCTCCTTGACATTAGAATAACAATGTAAAGAGCTTGATTACTTTTACTTGAAAGCACTGGCCTCCACTTTAATGAGATGCTGGCCTTTAAAGCTGTTTGGCAATATGGATTAAATCATACATTCTTTCAGAAGTTCATAAATTCAGAAAAGCCTTTGAAAATCTGGACTCAGTCATCCAAACTCCTTTTGAATTTTTGAAATTAAACTTCTAAAAAATATTAAATGTTTAGATGCCTCTGAAGATATGTGCTTGCAGGCTTAATCAGAAGTCCAGTTAAGGTAATGGAGTGAGAATTGCAGCTGTCAGACACTTTGAAGTGGACCCTGGTAGAGTCTTGACTCTAACACAAGATGAGCAATTTGGCTGCTTTTCTGTAACACTTCTCTATTTCACTAAAATACAGGAGGCAAGATTTTGCATGGTTTGAGCATTCCCCTCTACACCCAAATCTGCACATGAAGGTGAAAACAGCAGTGGAGTAAGGGGCTAATATCTGCCGTAACACAGATAAAATTATTGACCAAATATTTTAATGTTATTTAAGGGGAAAATACTGCTACCTGCTTAAATTAGTCTAGCAGAGTGAATGGGAGTAATGCAACATAAGAATGGAAGACCTCACAGCCAAATCAGGTGCCAGTATCTTCTTTCAAGAAGACAATCCTTCAATGATTCTGGTTAGTAGGCGGATTTTGAGACTGCTGGTCAAGCTATAAGCAGGACTCAAGCCTCTCTAGGCTTTAAATAACCAGAAAACATATGAAAACCCTGCAGAAAAATAGTCAAGATGAGAAAGAAAACTGCTTTGGTTTTATTTTTTTGATAGATATATGATAATGTTTCTTAAGGAGCAAGATTAAAATGATATCTACTTACATATCACACATAAATTTCTCTGAACCATCACAACTTAGCCTAGGGACATTTTCCAAAAGTGGAAAGTTCTCTGAGGCTGGCTTTAGATTGACCCTGAGAAAATTTCCCCCATCTTTTATTTGAATCCTCATTACTGTACTTTTCCTTCTGGAGCAGAATTTACTTTTCTCATCTTTTTAAGACACTAAATAGGAAAAAAATCACACCTCCGATCCAAGCTTATCAGTAAAATTGGGGTCATGGAAGAAGAAAGCATGCTAGAAAGAAGTAGGTGTGCTTTCAGAAAAAAATCAAAATGCATTAGTGAATCTACTAGAAGAACCCCTTAAAGGTATTATCTCAAGCAGAAGAGAGGAGTGTGATGCTAAAGTACGGCATAACATTAATAAAGTTAATACAAGCTGAGAAGGAGACTCTGGTAGATTTGTCATATAACTGTAAGAGGCTGAAATGTTCCCTGCAGCTTGAAATGAGAGGTGGAGAGGGAGCAAGTCTAACAAATATACTATAACAATGTTCTGCAGTAGCAGAGGGAAAGTACAAAAGCATGAAATACAAGGTATAACAAACATATTTTTGGCAGATATCTGAGTCAGTGAACGTAAATGAAAGCTAAAGCACATCTAAAAGCAAATTGCAAAAATACCTATCACCAGGATGCAGGCTCTGTTCCACTAGGTTCCTCTGAATGATGTATATGGAGATCAAGCAGCTGAAAAGGTTATTTACAAAAGCTCTAAATCACAAGGCTGAATTCAGGGCACACTCAAAATGATATTGCGTCAGAACAAGGAAAAAAAATACAGGTGGAGGATACATTCCAAACATATCAATTCAAAAGGATAGTTCAGCTATCTTTCGGATCTTCAAACTCAATGCAAGAGATTTATGATAATATGAAGCTAAGATAGAGACCATTTGAACAATGCAAAAATCAATATGCTGTAGTTTCTATGTTCACCTTGGGTTATATGTTATTAATTTGTTTTGAATGACAGCCAGAATTTAGCAGTGGACAGGACCTCAGAAAACACTTTAAATAAAGGCAAACATTACTGCACACTTTTAAATGTTACCTGTCTTTAACATAAAAATCATTAAAAGCCTACAAAAAGTCATGTATGTTGCCTTCAAAATAGCATCCTGAAGTGGAATTCTATTTATTAATAAACACCAGTATGTGCCTATTTTTAGGCAGCTTGAAGAAGAAAAACCTGATCTTGGCTTTTATGCTCCCTGAGGGGAATATAATCTACTTGATTGTCAGAAGATATCATTAAAATCCTTACAATTTACCACTACCATTACTCCTCAGAACTAGCCACAGGCTGAGCCTGAACAAGATCTTCCAGATGTGTGAAGATTTCCTTCTTGAGATAAAGAACCAGCTTCTGCGTTAGGGAAGAGAAAATTAAAATTTACATATGTCCTGGTAGAAATGAAGAAAAATTCATGCTACTTAACAAGAATTAATATTTTTTCTCCTTCTGTGATAAGGACTTTCAATATTTTTGTGTGAGTTCAAGAGCATCTTTTTAAAGAAATACACTTAGTGCTAGAAACACCAATACTCTGAAATTTGTTCTTCCAGAGTTTCTGTCTCTGTTTCACTTTCCCCATTGTTCTTAACCTGTTGAAAGGACATGTTCTTCACAGAGGATTGCATGAGCTCCCTAAGCAGAGCAAAATGCCTCTTATGTGTTTGTGGGAGAGGGAAGTGAGTTTTCTGTTCTGTAGGGCAGAGATTGCCTGGCAAAGAGAACAAATCTCATTGCTCAGTGGGACAGGGATAGCAGCTTCAGAATATTTTTCATGGTCTTGCTTTTCTGCTACATAGGTAGCTATGTATGCAGCCAGATGTTACTGAACATGCTCCTGACTGGATGTTTCTGCAGGTAAGAAATAAGGAAAGAGTTCAGGAGTCACTCACATAGGGGTCATAGGGGTCCTGGGGAATGGGCATCACTCTTGTTTTCAGAACAAGGCACCCAACTCCCCTTTGCCACAGGAATCAATAACTGCCACTGCTGGGAGTGTCTGTGCCGGCCTGAAACTCAAGTCAGCACTCCTGCAATGGAGACAAGGAACCTGTAACAAGTACAGGATTATGTGGTAAAGCAGTGAATGCATATGCTGACAGTGAGCCAGCTCAGGGGAAAGTCACCAGTACCTCTGAGGAGGCAGCCTGGAGGAGATCCCTTCACCTGTTTTTCTCACTTGCCTCAGAGAAGCCCACAGCACAAACCAACTGAGCACACACTTTTCCAAAGGAGATGAGGCAGGTGAAATGCAGGAAACACTAAGACCGTCAACTGAAAGAAACATCTGATGGCTTCCATGTTGAAAATGTTTTTCTTTTCCAGTGCACCTTAGCAAACCAATCATTCTGAAAGCCTTGTCTAAGTCACAATGTTGCCCATCAGCCAGCAGCACGGTAAAAAATATCTGCAGTGTGAGCAGTAAATGAACATATCGGATAGCTTATTTGAACTAAACCTACCATGCAAGTTCCCACCTATCATTACTCAAGGAGAACTTTTCTAGTTTCCCTGTGTTAAACACTGTGGGTAAACTACCGACAATGCAATAGGAAATTGATTTATCTATGCAGTCAAGCAGCATGAATAAAATCCTCTGTCCTCCAGGTGTAGTGTAGCTAAGTCTGGGAACTCCAGATGTTCACCCAGAGTGCACTACAGAATGGCACTAACTTCTGTAGCAGGGATGAGCAGCCAGGCAGAGCACTGCGTGCTGTACTGGTGGTGTGGTCTGAGGGATGTTGAAAACAGAAAGGTTCTGCACATGTTCTTGCCATGTATTAGTGGAAACTCAGGCACTGAAGAAAACCATGTTAGGCTCTAATATTCAGACAGAGAAGAAGGAGCTTTAATTTAAAACAATGTCTCAAAACCGAAAATAGTAAACTGCCTGGAATTAATTTTCACTTCTCTAGGGATTAGAAGCTGAGTCTAATGAGATCTGAACCCTCTGGCTTCAGAATAATTAAATATTTCAAAGATGATACGTGGACTAGCATGCAAACTTCCCGATAGGATCATAAAAATGCTGTGCACCTTTACATATTCCTTACTTTTATCTTGTTTATAGTCTACAGAATGCCAGCATTGGTCAGATATGCCTCTTTCCATGTCCTCACTCCATCTGTACACACTCTTTCCCCAAAGCTAATTCAGTTTGTGCACTCATGCCTGCCAGTAGACAACATGACATTCATACTGGCATTTTCTAATGCCTCTCAAACACCACAAAAGAGAATAACAATAATCAAAGCACAAAGTCTGCCTTGAGGAGTAGAGCACAGGGTCTGCATTTTGAAAGACTTATCTGGTTCTTACAGATGGGAGTACCAAAACAGAAACATGAGGGAAGCTTCCTAGAAGTAGATTTTATCAAAGTTTTCCTGGTTGCTTTTCCTTTGGAAAGCAATATGTAACTGAAATTAAATTTCTCCTTGGCAACTCACCTGTTTCAAAGAATTTCTGTTAAGGGACCAAATAATTACAGTTTGAATAGATAGTGAGAGTAGGTAGCCAATAAAGATTATCCTCTCTTACCCTTAGCACATTGAGAATTTCCTGCCACAACATCCTTCCAGCAAATTTCATATCTTCTCTTGGGAAAAACAAAATGAAGAGTCTGCACTCTTCCCTTGCTCTGCCCCTCTTACCAAGGGCTAAGCCAGCCTGTTCCCAGTGTCTTCCCACTGCACCTCCCCCGCATGTTGGACAGGAGCACGGTCTTCCCCACCATTCTCCCTGCTGAGGACTAACGATCTGTCTCAAGCTTTCTGTCTAACCAGAGCCAGACTGGAAAGTTTCTGTAAGTTTTTTCTTTCTGTCAGCTCAGAAGGGCTCCTCATAATTTGTCTTGCTCCAGTCATTAATTCCCCTTTACACCTTCCTCTGAAATAAATGACTACTGGCTCCTAGCCCAGCGGAAGTGTCTGGAAAGATACCAAATTGCTTTCAACAAGCCAAACAGATTACTCAGTATAAGCTATAGCCTCTCTCTAATATTCTCTCCAATAAATATTCCTTCCAATTGCATTCTGTGTTCTCTCTAGTTTTTCAGTATAGGTTCTTCGTATCATAGCATCTTATCAGGAACTCACCTTGAGTTTCTTACCTGCTTATAAATCCCAGTTCCAGCAGGGTATTAAATATATTAAAAACATCCAGATTTTCTTTAAATAAGTGGTGCTTTTTAAACTACCAATATTTTTGTTTATAAACCTGTTCTCTTCCCTGCTATCCTGGTCTTCGTGCTATCTGTAAAAGCTGTCAGTAGTGACCAGTATTCAAAGTCCTGATGAAAATGTTGCCATGTTTGGCTAGATCCTGCAGAATCCACCAAAAGTACCTCCATTCTGTGATTCTGTGAGGTGACGCCAGATGTTCCTTCAGCTCATGTATTGAACTACTATCAATCCATTTGATACTTCTGTGCTACTAGTAAGGTGTTAACTGTTTCATCGGGTAAAAATAGGTAAAAAGCCATAAACTTCACAAACTATACTGCAGCTAGGTCTTTACTTCTAGCAGCCAATTCCATAATTTCATAAAAGAATGAAATCATGCTGGCTACAAGTAATAGAGAACAGGTAATTCAATTAGGCTGAATCTTCTGCAGCTTCATTTTTCATTTCAGAACAATATTATTTCCAAATATAATTTAATAAAAATAGAACAACAATTTAAAGCAAATTAGCATGTACTATTTTGTTGTTATTGACATCTAATATTAAACCAGTATATTGAATCAATTTTAATTTTTGATACATGTGTATTTTAATATTTCCCTTGTGGTTTGGAATGAATGATGGAGAAGATTTAGAAGCAATCTGGAAAGGAGTTGATTTTAGATATTTCTTCACAGACTCTTCCTGTTGCATAAGATGACACTCAGTTCTATGATTATCAGAACAGAAACGTATTACTAATTATATTTTTTTCTTAAACATTAGACTAAGCAGAAGAATACCAGCTTTCTCTTTCCCCTTAGGAATGAATATACAGATCTGTGACGCAGCCTCTTGTTAAAACCTTTTTGTATGCAGAAAATTATTCAGTTCACTGGAAGCTTCAATGATAATTTTAAAAGAAATACAGGATTGGTTATTTAAGAATTAGATGACAGCAGCTGTTCTCAGTAAATGACTTTAGGAACAATGGAGGTAAGGCACACTCAAAAAAGCGAGTCTGGAGTGGGTAAGAGGCAGTCACATGGCTCTCACAGAGTTTTTACCAGATCGTGTTTATGGTTTTTGTAAGAGCAAATCCATTATTAAAGCTTTAACTCAGCTTTCATTCTGTGGACTTTTCTTCCCCTCCAGCTGTCACAAGAAAGCACCATGTTATTTAAAATTGGAACTAAATTTTAGAGAAATGAAGTTAAGATGAGGGGAGAGGGAGGAAGAGAGCAAAGGACAAGAACTGCTATGCTTCCAAGGACAAACAATTTTGTTTATCAACTTCAGTCAACTATTTTTCTTCCACTGAGGGCTTGAGATAGACTGATCATTTCAAGACACCCATAGGTGTATAACTTTACTCAGATGAGGTTAGATAATTTTATCTGGTTTCTACAAACTCATTTTATGCTTCCTCTTCTCCTCCATACTGTGCTTCCCACATAGTATCTGCACTTCCCACCAGTGCAGCAGGTGACATAATTCCGTGTTTCTCCCTTACTGTCCCACAATGAAAAGCAGCAGCTCCAGGTGAGCGTTACATCCTGTGTGCCCTGCTGGCTGTAAGCCTGACAGCAGACCCTTGGGGCTTATACACTGACCACGCAGCAGATCTGAATATGGGGAGAGCTCCTGCAAAACATCCACAGCACTAGTGCCAGCTGCAAGGAGAGTGCCAAGCGTGCAGGTTGCATTTTTCTTTCTGCATATTAGAAATAACCATAATTGATGTGTTTGAGGAATCTGGGGTGCTTACAATAGCCATGGTCTTGTTTTCTTAGTACTTTTAGTGATAGACTTTTGGCTTATAAATCTAATGGTTTCTCTGTGGTTAAAGACAGTAAATACCTGTATCTCCATTTTACATGAAAAAACTAAGCCACAGGGCCACAAAGCGACCTTGACAGGTAAGAACAATGTCTTGTATTCCTATAGTAAAACCAAGGGAAGAATCCAGGTTTCCTGAGACATACTTTAACAGGCTATACTGCCACCACAATACCAATGTGCAATTCCCACCCTGCCTCCAACACAAATCTCTACAAGAGCTGGAATGATTGGTCACCAACATGAGGTGACAAATATCTGATACCTGAGCAACAGTGAAAAATATCTCTATTACCCTATGTATGCTCTAATGTTTTCCCTTCACAGAGATTTGTTAACACATTGAAGAGATTTCAGAACAATGCTATTTCCACTTTTCTCCAAAGCATTTTCTCTCCCTATGTCTTTCAAGTATAGAAAAGGTGTATCTGACTCTGTCTCAACCTATCCCTTTCTTTTTAGCTCTGCCTCCCATATCTGTACGTCTTTCTCTTCTTGTCTTTTCAACATTTTTTTTCTGTTTTCTTCCTGCTTCCACTTCTTCATTCACTGAAGTGAGTGTCGTAAGACACAACCATTTTTCTCAGGATGGCTGCAATGTCACCATGAGGATTGTCTCCTCCTCATCACTGGGGAGAGAAAAATCCCACTCTTCCTTCATGGATTGTCTCCTCCTCCATCCCTGGAGATGTATGGACACCAGCTCTCCAACCTGGGAAAGAGCAAAGGTCTGTGACATAGCCCATCCTTCCAGTAAATGAGCTGTTACAGTAGCATAGGAAGGAAGTGTATTTAGGCTATTTGGAATAATTATTTTCATCCTTACTAAATCATGTAATGACAGTTTTCTTTCGAACCACAATTGAAAATTCATATGGATTTATCAGACTCCGCTGCTTTTCTTTCAGTACCTCGTACCCTCCATCAAAGTACCATCTCCTGTGACTTTTGTGGATTTTCCTTCTCAGCAGAAACACACCCCACCACACTTGTGAGAGATTTCAGACTGAGTGCTGCTGAGGCAGTGCCTTTCTGGTCTCCATGAGCTCCTTCAGCAGCACTTGTGGAGACATAGCAAATGACATGCCTCTGTGTTGGTGTTAATGCAAGGAGTAGGCCAATGCCTGCCTACTCCACAGCTTTTGGATGAATTTGAGCCTTCTTTTGAGGGTTCTCAAGAATATTTAGAGACTCCTGAATCTGTCACAATATTGACACTTCAACAGTTTCTTTGAAAGTCTCAGAATGTAAGGAGTCTTCTTTATGCCACTAGAAAGGAGGAGCCAGGCCTGTGTTGCTTGCCTGTCCAGTGTCAGGAGGAGGAGAGCAGATGTGGGATTTGGAGACATGAGAAACAGCAAAGAGGAGACTCCCACAAGCCCTACAGTCAACTGGTGAGTAAAGACAAGCCATTTCCCCATCTCGAGATTTGTGGCAGCTGGAGGAAAGGCAAAGTGGGACTGCCAGGGAACACAAATTCCCTCTGCCTGCCTTGCCACCATCTTCCACAAGCTTCCCACTGACCTTGGCTTTCCACGTAAAGCACATCACTGCCATCTGCATTTTTCAATAGGTCATGAAAACCTATCTTGAGACATAATCATGCAGAGAGGGGATGTGAGGAAAAGAGAAAAGGCAATGAGAGGCTAGGACAGAAATGAAAAAGAAAATACATTCTTATATGAACATTTGGACTATTTAAATGTTGCAAATTTAATGTAGTTAAATTTGTAATGTAAATTTCTAATTAAATTTGTAACAATGTATGTAAGGCTGGTGTGGGATCTGGTAGAGAGGAAGCCAAAGCTAGCTAGACCCTCACTAAAATTTATCTTAGGAAGGTAATAGAAGAAGAGGGAAAAAATGAAATACATACAAACCAATATAATGCATACATGCTGACTTTCAGAGCACTGGATAATTTTGAATTTCTTTCCACTGCCCAGGCCAGCTAATCAACACTATAGTTGCTAAATGACTGATGGCTTTAGAAAAATTGTCTTTGACACTGTGCATGTTGAGTATGGAATTTCTCTTCCTGCAAGATAAGTACAAAGAGAAATGAAATCACTGCTCTGAATAAAGGGTAAAAGAGTGTGACGAAGTATAAAAACTATAGCACCACAAAGATAGAAAAAACCTGTTACCTTGCATTGATCACAGGCATCTGTATTTATTGAATTGACTTTTAAAGGGGATTTTACTTTCATTTTTCAAGGATATTCACCTGGTTTTAAGTCATCTTTCATAAAATACATCATCAATAACTTCATTGTTTCCAGTTAACTCCCTCCTATATCAAGTCTGACAGAGTTATTTCATCATTCTGCAATTGCTTCACCTTTATCATGCACACTTTAATAACAAGATCCCTTGCAATCCCACCATTTTTCTTTCTGTGTTCAAGATGATTTAGTTTAAGAAATGAATACTTTACCAAAAAAAAAAAAAAGTTTTCCATAGTTTTTTGCAGGATTCAAATAGAATGTGAAGCAAGAGTCTGAGAGGTTATATGATTTCAATTCTCTTGATTGCTCATTATCACCCTGTTGAGCTGCACTGTCCAGCTGTTCTTGTAAATTGCAAGTGGAAAAGAGAAAAAGAGAGAGAAATCATAGTGCAGGCTAAAATGTACATCAACACGTAAGTGTAAATATTGGTGCATTTCACTAAGTATTTTAATGTGAAAAATTAGTTGACACTGATACACAACTTCCTCCTGTTCCTTGAAAAACAGTAGGAAAAGTAAATCCCTCTCTGCATCTGCTTTGCTTTCTTCAAGGCAATGTCAACAACTGGAGTTAAACACCACTAAGCAGGAAAACAATATCCCTTGGCTTACATTAAACACGTTTCTTATTGTTTCCTTTTGTCCTACCTCATTAAATGAGTTACTGGCTGATGAGGCAGCAATGTATCAGTGCCCACACAACTAGACATGTTAGCCATCCCTAAAGGATTAAAAAAAAAAAAAAAAAAAAAAAAAAAAAAAAAAAAAAAAAGGTGCCTCGCGGGAAGTTCCCTTCTCCCACTTTCTGTCGGTCAAGGGCGGCCTCTCATCCCTAGGGGGCACCCGATGAACACAGCTCAGGGGCACCAAGCGTTTTTCCCACAGACTGCAGGATTTATCACTTTTAACCAGCTTCTCGCTTCTGTCCATAACTGCACTTCCAGGCAGACCTCTGTGACTGAAAAGATTTAGGGTCATTCTGGCTACTTTTTTTGCCCAGCTCCTGACATATGCAGACCCAGAGAGCACCCATAAACTCCCTTGAACTGCCAAATTTCAGGACAGCTGTTTACATCTCTTTCAAACGGGCACCACAAAGCCGCTTACCTTATGATGACAAACATCACCAGAGAGTTTCCCACCAAGCCAACCACAAAGACCACCGAGTAGACAGCAGTGATGATGATGGGGATGGAGGGGGAGATGCTGGTGTGGTTGTGCTGAGTGTCCCCGAAGGTCCCGGTAGCATTGCTGTCGTAGTCTGCCCAGCCCAGGGGCCAGCTGCTGCTGGTGCTTGGGGGGTGACAGGGCCCCGGTGAGCAGGTGGAGCCCAGCTCCTCCCGGAAAATCTGTACGGGGGCATCCATAGGGGCCACAGCCCCCACGAACAGGAGAGAGACTGAGAGGAGAGTGCAGACTGCAGGAGGCAAGTATGCTGGAAAGAGGAAAGACAGGGAATGAGACAGAGGTGCTGTCACAGTCACGGGGTGTTAAGAGCTCCAGAATTTGTACCTGTTAAGGGGAACACTGCTGTGACAGGAACTGCAATTTGCCAAGCAGAAATGTGAGTAAACCACTTTCAAATAAAATAAATGTAAGTTTTACATCTCGTGTGTAATGGGTAAGTGCTGCTCCTCCAGGTGCACAAGGAAAGTTTTCCTTCACTTTCAGAGATTACAGAGAAACAAATCAGACAGCAAGCAGCTCAGATCCACTCCCACACTTTAACCCTGTCTCTCCCATCCTCCATATTTTAAGTCAAACAGCATCCTAGTGACAGGGGCTCCGTACTCCCTGAACTCTACTATAAACAAGGAGAAGGAGAGA
This sequence comes from Penelope pileata, assembly GCA_013396635.1. NCBI lineage: Eukaryota > Metazoa > Chordata > Aves > Galliformes > Cracidae > Penelope > Penelope pileata. Next base: position 43,887 of record WBMW01004426.1, read on the forward strand.
AATCCACCACCTCCCTGTACATCTGCTTTGACATAAGCGCTGGCTTATCTTTTTCCAGATCCCATATCTGCTTCTAAATAAGAGACAAATTAACAACACAAAATACCTCTCAATCCAGGAAAAGGAGCAGAGTCCTCAGACAGGTGTTCTCTTCAGGAAAAACAGCATCCACTTGGCTCCTGGGAGTATCACAGATCTCCTGGGACTTTGGAACCCGAGGTACCTGAGCGTTCAGAGAAGCATGTTAGCAGCAGAGCCGATTCCCGGGCATGAGCTGTGGCGTGGTAGCAGCAGTTGCTGCTGTTCCAGCTCCTACCACTTCGCCTTTTCCCTCCCAGGCTCTCTCTGCCTCCCTCTCCCCCTGCCAGGGCTCCAGCAGCACACTGCTCTGATGCACGCGTTCTCCTCTGCCTCTGTCCCTGCAGCTCAGAAGCTCACATGACTTCTTCTTAAGCGCTCAGAAAAATTAAAAGAAAAACCAAGAAATAAGTTCTGCTATGAGTGAGTGCTTATTTTTGTGCGCTTTTCCAAATCACCTTTTCTCATTGCCTTTGCACTCCCAGACCTTAAGTAACAATCCTCCCTGCTTTATTGAATCCTGTATGCATTTACAGGCTGGTAGATGCTGCATAAAACAACGTTTTTCAGTTTAGATCCCTTGCCTGGCCTGCACTGTCAGCGTTTTCCTGCCTCAGCTTCAGAACTGTGTATCCCAAATGCTTCTTGCTGGCTGGTTGTGCCTCTGTTGCTTTATGCTTGTGACTTGGAGAAGCCAGTTACAGGCCAGAAGCTGGATCCCACAGCAGAGAGAGGTGGGAACATCTGGGAGCACCCCAATCACTGTCTTTCATTTATTCAAGCTGTCCCACAACATGAGAAACCAAGTATGCCCCAGTGTACTGCTGAGGGTCCACTCTCCCCAGGCCCCTGCTGTAGTCAGGGATGGAGAAGTGATGTGTGCAGAAACCAAATCCCTCAGTCCTTAAATGCTTCATCGTGCAAGTGTTGGAAACACAACAATCTGTGTTTGGGATACCCATTTATTGCCTTGCAATCCCCACCAGAGCTCTCTGTAAATGTCAAATTGCAGAGGTGAAGCAAGTTCCTGTGTAGCAGCCTCTCCCTTGGAAGGGGTGGTGAATGGCCAGGCTGTCTATGCCTCAAAGCTCCCAGCAGGACTGTAGGTCTCCACAGGCAACTGCAGAGTGTTGAGACTCTCTGGACATTGGTGAAGCTGAGATGGCCATGAAAGTGGTTGTGAGCTTCCTTTATCCTTGTAGAAACTTTATTCCAAGTTTCTCTTGTACAGTCTCTGTGATCAGGCTGAGGTTTCTATTTTTAAAACAATTTTTTTCTTTCTAAATCTGTAATCAGGATGAGAAATGACATCAGCTGTAGAGCTGAAAGTCATGAAGGAGGTTTAAAAGGTACGGAATCCCCTTTCTCCGAGGCAGAGGTTCATGCTAGTGATGGCTCTGACCATGCCCACTGGTTCCTCCAGATCATCAGCATCTTCTTACTGCCAACTGTATGGAGCTGTCTGGATATTTCACCCTTTAATGAAAATATCAAAAAAGACAAGACAGCAAATGTGTGACAGTAATAGCCTGAGCCAAATACATTTTAAAGGTGGAAAAGAGGCACAATAATAATTTCTTGGAAGATAAAGTGAGATCCTAACATAAAATGCCCCTTGTCCTGTTTTTACTCCCTGCAGTCCATGGGCCCACACAAATACACCAAAGGCAATAATTGCTGCTGCTGCTTCTACCACGAAGATTTATCTTGAGATATTTAACTTCTTGTGAACATGTTCACTGGACTTGTCTACATTCTGGAATTAAAAAATGCAGGATAGATGAAGAGAGCAATGTTTTAGGATTCATTGATAATCCATCTCTTACAAGCAATTATTGGGTTGTTTTTTCTTTTTTTTTTTTTTATAAGTATCTTAAGTGTGAGAATATACAGCTGCAAAATAATAAAATGAATAGTAAGGGTTAGGATGGAGATACAGAGGAAGAAGCAACAGTTTGTCATTCTGCTATTGCTAGAGTTGGATCAGAAACATCTATATTGAGAAGAAAGGTTTATTATTGCTCTGCATAAATCTAAAGCACAGATGGCATGAAAAAATCAGTAAGATTAATTAATAGCAGGCAAAGAATTTTCAAGCATCAGTGGTTGGGCTGATGAAAGTTTCTCTTTCTACAGCTAAATTCTGTGCTGCAACTTTTCAGTCATCTTAGAGTTAGCACAAAAAAGAAAAAAGATATGCTAACAGCTGCAGTCACTGACCCTTAATGCAGTAAGTGTGTGTTGTAGCTGCACGGGACTGGAATGAGGTGGAGCTTGGCCATGACACCACTAGTCGTAGGGTGAGCCAGAGGAAACACCTGAGATGCCTGATGCTTTCAGTGTGCATGTGATCCCCTTTAGAGGCTCTATTCTATTGTTATTCTATTTAGAGGCTCTATTGATTGTTGCAAGACTTTACAATTCAGTAGGAAGAAAGCACTAATCATAGAATCGTAGGATGACCTGAGTTGGAAGGGATCATAGAATCATCATAGAAACACTAGGTTGGAAAGGACCTACAAGATCATCTAGTCCAACCATCCTCTCATCACCATCACTATTCACTAAGCTACTAAATCATATCCCTTAGCACCTCATCCAGACGCTTCTTGAACAGTGCCAGGGACGGTGACTGCACCATCTCCCTAGGCAGGCCATTCCAGTGCCTGACCACTCTTTCAGAGAAAAGGTTTTTCCTCATATCCAATCTAAATCTTCCCTGGCGCAACTTGTGGCCATTCCCTCTCATCCTGTCATTAGTTACCTGGGAGAAGAGGCCGACCCCCTCCTCACCACAACCTCCCTTCAGGAAGTTGTAGAGTGCAATGAGGTCTCCCCTGAGCCTCCTCTTCTCCAGACTAAACAATCCCAGCTCCCTCAGCCGCTCCTCATAAGACTTGTGCTCTAGACCCCTAACCAGTTTTGTTGCCCTTCTCTGAACACGTTCAAGGGCCTCAATGTCTTTCTTGTAGTGAGAGGCCCAAAACTGAACACAGTACTCGAGGTGCGGCTGCACCAGAGCTGAGTACAGGGGGATGATCACCTCCCTGCTCCTGCTGGTTACACTATTTCTAATACAGGCCAGGATGCCATTGGCCTTCTTGGCCACCTGGGCACACTGTCGGCTCATGTTCAGCCAAGCATCAACCAGCACCCCCAGGTCCTTTTCCTCTACACATCTTCAAGCCATTCTGCCCCAAGCCTATACCGTTGCATGGGGTTATTGTGGCCAAAGTGCAGGACCCGGCACTTGGCCTTATTGAACTTCATCCAATTGACATCAGCCCAGCTATCCAGCCTGTCCAGACCCCTCTGAAGGGCCTCCCTACCCTCAGGCAGATTGACACATCCTCCCAACTTGATGTCATCTGCAAACTTACTCAATCCCCTCGTCTAGGTCATCAATAAAGATATTAAACAAGATGGGTCCCAGTACCGACCCCTGGGGGACACCACTCGTAACGGGACGCCAACTGGACTTAACTCCATTAACCACTACCCGCTGAGCACGGCCCTCTAGGCAGTTCTCTACCCAGAGAAGAGTGTACCTGTCCAGGCCACAGGCTGCCAGTTTCCCCAGGAGAATGCTGTGGGAGACTGTGTCACAGGCTTTGCTGAAGTCTAGGTAGATTACAGCAACAGCCTTTCCCTCATCTACCAGTCTGGTCACCCAGTCATAGAAGGAGATGAGGTTGGACAAGCACGACCTGCCTTTCATGAACCCGAAATCCATGATCTCAAGGATCAACAAGTTCCAACCCTCTGCAGCACGCAGGGCCACCAACCTCCAGATCTGATACTAGATCAGGTTGCCCAGGGCCCCATCCAACCTGGTCTTGAATATGTCCAGGGTTGGGGCATCCACAACCTCTCTGGGCAGACTGTGCCAGCACCTCACCATTCTCTCAGGGAAGAACTTCCCTGACATCTAATCTAAATCTTCCCTTCTTTAGTTGGAGGAAAGGTTTTCTCCACCTGGATAAAAAAAATGCCTTTTCTTCTGCAAGTCAAATTCAAGTAAAAAATACACTTTCCCTTTCATGTTTGATTTTTTAACAAAAACTTTAACAGCTGTATTATCAGCAATAACTGGTCTCACTGCAGGTCCTAGACACACTTGAAAATCCAAGGCCAGAGGAAGAACCATGCTCAGTCACCATCTCTCTTTCCTCCAGCACAATACTGTTCAGTGCCACTCTGCCCTTTCCAATAGAGCTGTTGAAAAGGACAGGAGTCTCCTGAAGTCACAAAGGAAGAGAAAGAAAGGGTTTGCAGGAGGTCTAGCCCAGCCTATCTGCACCAGTACTTCTGCCAGAGGGCGCAGAATTATAGGGGTTGGAAGGGACCTCTGGAGATCATCCCCTACTAAAGCAGGTTCCCTACAGCAGATTGCACAGAGAAGTGTCTAGGCAGGTCCTGAATATCCCTACAAGTCTCTATTCCCCTGAGGGATCCCATCAGACATAAGGCCTTGTTCTTTTTGGGGAAAAGAAGGAAAGATTTGGGGAAGGATAAGAGTGTAAAAGCAGAGTCTCAAAAACTTACCTACAATTTGCCTCTAGCTCTGATGTTGCAAATCGGTGGCTCACATGCCCTCAATGTTTTTTCACTAAAAGTACTGTAGATTCAGTGTTCAATTCACTGGACTTCAGGAGACAGAAAAGAAATCAACTGGATTTCTGTTTCATTAAAAACAAAAAACTATACATGAAATTCGATATTTAAGAAACATTATATAAGTTGTGAATGCCAGTCCTCAAAGGTAAAGAAATACCACAGCCAGCTGTTGGATGGCTAGGTAGCACCATACACACGCATTTACACAATCATATTTTCTTTCCCAGGCTCTCTGCCTCACTCTTAGGTAAACTACACAATATTGTTACATTTAAGTAAAAGTAACACCACAATCTGGGAATCTTGCAGCTGTAAAACACTTTTTTGTTGATTTTTTTTTTGGTTTTTTTTGCAATGCTAGTGGAATTATTTGAATGAATAAAAACATGGAGGGGAAGGATACATGTGATGTTTAACAAGAGGCGGGAATGTCTTCCACATCGTCTTTTTTTTTTTTTTTTTTTTTAAATTGCTAAAATCTAAAGAGCTGCCACCATCAGCAGGGTGCTTCAAAATCGTAATAATGCACCGAGACATTAATGCAGCCCTGACTCAGAGGCAGGAACGGAGCTCTCTGAGTCATCGGCACGACTCGGGGGCCACAGCAGCACGCGAGTGATGGGTGCTGGGTGAAAGCTGCTGAGCTTCCAACATTGCCCCACTGAAGATCATGAAACTTTCTAGGTTTAAGCTAAACTTTCAGGATAGAGTAGACCTGAATTCCAGCCATGAACTTTAAGTCCAAATACTTCCATACCAGATCACATGAGGAGGTCTCTTTTTGTTCTAGAAATTGTGAGAGAGGCAAGATGAGTTAAGTGGAGCAGGCTATCAAAATGCTTTTTTAGTCCGTAATTGTTTTTACTACCTGATTGACCAATGGATACAGGAATGGTGAACCTGAACAAAGGGAGGAGATGCTGGAAGAGCTTTTCTGTGGCTCCAGTTGCCAAGGAAACAAAGTTCTCCTGTCTGTGTGCATCCAGAAGTGCTGTCTGGCTGCGTAAGTGCACATCTCGGGAAATGTTGTATTTCACCCTCTTCTAAGACTGGCAAGGCTGAGAAAGGGGAAAAAGAGATAGGAAGTTGTATGGAATACTTCTTCCTAAGCAACTTTCATACCTGTATTTTACTCATAGCAGACTGTAAATATTCAACATAAGATTTGTGGTTTGATTCTTACCTGTAGATGGCAGAAATCTGTGTTATGTTTTAAAGTAAATTATTAGTTCACCGCTGTATTTTCACCTTCAGAAACCAACTGAATGAAACTCTGGGCAGAAGAGCCCCTGCGGCTTATCCCCAGACACCTCCTCCTCCATGGGGCAAGTCCTCAGACCGCTGCAGGGAGGCACAGGGCGGATGCTGGAGGATTTCTGACCCCAGGACCAAAATAAGGAGGAGTGTCATACAGACAGGAGCTAAGGGGCAGCAAGGGGATGGGTGGCTGGGATTAGGGAGTTCAGCAAGTCATAAGGCCGCTTGCTCTGCTCTGCTATCACCCACTTCTTCCAGCAGCAGAGGCAGTGCTGCCAGAGCAGTGACCCCTCAGCCCTCTTCCCTGCATTTCTCTTAATCAAAATCCCCAGCTGGAAGTTTTCTATCATCTTCGTGCTTTTCCAGAGCAGGCTGCAGCTGTTTCTCTTCTTAAGAAATAATTGTAGTATTCCTTAGGTGTCTGACAAGTGGTTCTTACTTAAAATAAAATAAAATAAAATAGAAGTAAAATAAACTCCCTAATTCTTAATGTTTATCACGTTGTTTAGTAATGATCATTTACAATTCCACCTCCTGTAGGTCAGCTAATCATTTGGCACGTGCAAGTGCCATTAACAGGCACGCAGCTCTGGAAAGGGAACGGGGGTCAGCCAGCACAACCCAGACGTTGGCTCTGAGGCATGAGAAGCTGCTGGTGCCACTGACAAGTTTTATGGGAATAAATAAAACTCACGTTAAGATTAGGCTGGTGGTGTTTTGAGGATGATGCCATTGGATTGTGTGGGATAAATACTGACTCAAGATCCTGGAAAGACTTTGCCTTTTCAACAGGAAAAAAAAAAGATTCATTTTCCAAAAGTAAGAACTATGTATCAATTATATGCCAATGATATCCAAATCTTAATCCTCTTTGCTACAGACTTCCAATTGTTTGTTCAGTTTTTCAAATGCCTAGAAGTAAGAATCAGACTGAAAATAAATGGGGTAGCTGAAGAAAAGTGAGTTTTACATGCACAGCCCCAAAACCTCACCTCTCCCACCTCTTCTGCCATCTTCATGCACACATTGTTAATTGTTTAAACAATATGATAAAAGAGTGGTGAATTTAGCTCTCTGAATAAGGGGCTGTGCCTTCACCAGCTGACCAAGCCAGCTTTTGCTTACTCCAGGATGGAGTGGGGAAGGCGAAACTCCCTCAGGCACCCCCCATTCCCTTATTCCTGCTTATCACATCCTATTCACTGCTCAACTCACACCACAGAGCTCCTGCTCGAGCTTGCGGGAATGAAGGCTACATGAATAGTGCTGCTGAGAGCAGCCAGTATCGCAAAAAATCAGATGTGGAAGACAAAGCTGTGAACGAGTGGAAGTGAAGAGGAGGAGAGATTGCTTAAAACACATACAGCAAAACCAGGCAAAGCTGAAATTGCTCGTGGGATATTAATATTTGGGATTATTTGGCATCACTGAACAAATGACTGAGGGCTAGGAGGAAATTCTTCAAATGTGGAGCTCTGGGAGAAGCTCAGCTATTGCTGGAGGGCACCCAGAGCCTGGCTGTCTAGGGGGGCACCTGGAAAATGACAAGTTGGTGGGGCACAGGGCTGAGCACCCGCACTGGAAAAACACAGTGCTGCTCGAGGAAGTGCAGACACATGGAGAGAAGATGATGGTGCCTAGCAAGAGCAGAGAGCAGCTGAAAAACACCAAAGCTCCTGAATTTTATCTGGCACTAACTGCGCGCACCAAAGTCACAGTGGTGCTAGCGGCTCCCTCGCTGCTGGGTCCCCCCACAGAGAGCCGCCGGCCCCCGCACTGAGCGCTGTTTTCAGAAGCAACAGCAGAGGGTGTCGGTGCCCCGCGCCGCAGCCCCGCTGCCCACCGCCCCCGGCCCTGCTTCTGCTGCGGGGGGACCGGGTCGCTCCCCGTCTCCCCTACGCCTGGCAATATCAGTACGGGTGTTCATTCGTTCCTCGGGTACTACTGCTACTATCATCATCATCATCACTATTCATTGTCATCAAGCCAGGGAAAGGCACATACTTTAAGCCACTTCTTCCATGTGTGAAATAACCACGTTTCTTAGGGCATAAAGACTAAAAGGCGTTTCAGCTCTCACAGAGTGTGTTGTAAAGAGCACAAACGTGCATTGTTTGGTGTTGTTACTAAATCATAGCTTACTAATTGCAGAAACGAAGGTGAAAACTCATGCCAATGTTTTGAAGCATATGGAAGCGCGACGTGTGAGACATTTGCTTAAATAAATGATGCAAGAAGGAACGTGTCAGTGATCAATTGCTTACAGCCTAGTTGATTACCAAGCTGCAAGACTCATGCTTTGCTTCAAAGAGTATTAAATGGGTCTCATAAAATATCAAAGACCAATTTTATTGCCATTATTTGCTGTGTGTAGTGGCACTAAATTTAGTGATATTGCTTACGGAGTGAAAGCACCAAGCTAAAAATTTCTGTTGTAAAAGATGAGGAGGGGAGAGAACATTCTCAGTAAAGTATAACAAAATTTTAAGGACAATACAGGTTGAATAAAACCTACAAAAGGAGACGTTGAGCAGATAGCATTAGGTCAAGTAAATGGCACCAAAAAGAAACAACCACTGTAAATTAAGACTTCGGCAGAGGAACAAAGAAAGTGATCAGAGGCTTAGGAACTATACTGAAAGCACCCACATGAGTTGGTTGTCTTCACCTTTTTCCTGATTTCATCTCTTTTACTGTTATTATAATTGCCTATTATTACAAATTATAGGTATATTCATAAAGTATATGGTGCCAAGGAAGTTTCTTTTTGTTGGAATAAATTAGAATCCCATACCAGCTAATTTGCCGCATACTTTTCCATTGTGGTAAAAGAAGACTGCTAATTGCTTTTTTTATTATTAGCAAATGCAAAGATCATTTGAAGTCTCATGAACAGGAAATACTGAAGTGCCAATGGTTTTCTTTTCATTGCTTCAGGAATATGCTCTCACTGAAGAGCCCAGTGTGACCTTACTGTCTGAGACTTCCTACTTGATCCATCAGACTGGCAGAAACTGCTTCTTCCTACAGGCGGAGAGAATTGGCCAGTCAGATATTTTGCACAGCCAGCTGTTTTTGCTGGAACAATCTGGCTCTTATCTATACTCGCTATTAAAGTACAAGGCATTAAACAGCAGAGTTAAACAGCAGAGAAGTGATTATTTCATATGACACAAAATAATCAATTAACTTTAAAAAACATGGCATGCATGTATCTCATGTGAGCCTGTAATGATCCTGATAACATTAACCCTTTGACTCATTTGCATCCTGCAAGAACTTTTCCAAAAAGTACTCACCATAGAGGGAATGAGCCTAGAAACCACCTTCTTATGCGAAAGATAATATTAGGAAATGTAACGTTTCTAAGGAAATCTGCACATATATAGATCTATAGTCATAACAATAATTGGTCTTAGTTCATACTGTGTTACAATTGAACATTATTTTACAAGTAACTATACAGCTCAAGTTCCTTCAAGACGGTTTATTGTCTGAAGTTAAATTGTCAATTGCTTCAGCAAGTTGTTTTTTTTTTACTGGATTTACATTTCGTCATAAATGATGAAATTATCTCATAAATTTTTAGGTGTGAATATGAGCATCTCACTTCAGTCATTCAAATCTGAATTTTGACTGCAGTTTGAATGATATTTACCTTGAGTTTTATTGGGTGATTATGGGATATTGTATCATTTAAAGCTACTTGATGCTCAAAGAATACTTAATCTCATGTTCACAGAATATTTAATCTACCTCCTAAACTGATGAAGAGTTAAAAAATTCTCTAAAACTATTCAGATTAAATTCATTCTGTTAGCAACCCCTGATAAATTCGGACAATTTTGGGCCTATAACAAGATAAGTTTAGAATTTATGATGTCAAAATTGCCATTTTAGAGGCTGAAATTTAGAAAGAAAAACAGCTATAACTGATGTCCTGCTGTACTGATGTGGGCAGGTAAGTGTAGTAGGATTAAAATATTTACTGAGGTATTACAAAATCTGTGTCCTTACAGTGCTGCATGTGAGTGACCCACGCAGTATAGTTTCAGAAATCACAACACACATTAATTCACAACAGTATTTCAGAGACTTAGATGATCACAGGGATGAATCCTGGTTCCAAGAAAACGACGGTCTAGGTTTCACAAACAGGTCTATTGAATACCAAGAATCAGAATGAGGTATTGCTTCCTGCACTCCGGAAAAATCAAAGCTACCTCTTGTCAACTTTTCCTCCATTATTTGAAATACCAATTGGCCTGAAAATACTGGATCAGCTTTTAGGAACAGGAAAGGATGAAAGAAGAGTAAAGAGCCTTTTTTGACAGGTGAGGTGACACTTCAAATGTTGAATATAGTCCAAGAACAAACCATCTGAAAGCAGAAAGACCCAGGCAGAGCCTTCTGTCCTTGTACCTTTGTTTTCAATGGGGGAAAAGGGAAAAAAAATAAAAATAAAAAAAAACAGTGAGAGCCCAAGGCTGCAGCCAAGAGTAACACTCCTAACTGTCTGTGTCTTGTGGGGGAAAAAGCTAATAACTAGTTCTTATAATTAGATTTTCTCTTTCTTTCTATAGCAACGAAAATAACCAGAGATCCTCAGAGTTTATGGTCATCCCTGGTGCTTAACCTTTCTGGCCAGATTAATATTAGCACCCTCAGAAGTGCTTCACATGCATGCTGGGTTGTAGGTGAAGGTTTTCTTTTGCAGATGTTGCCATGGAAGCTTGTTAGTAACTCTGCTCTAATAAGCCTTTACTGTGCAAAAGCTGTGCTACATCTGGTAAGCTGGCAGTTTGGCTCAAAAAGCCTACAGTCCCTCAGCACTATGATAGATCTGAAGATTTGTGTGTGTTCCAGCTGACCCTGGCATTACGTGCCCGTGGTTGCCTTGGCTTGTTAGTTCTCCATGCAAAGTGCTGGCTTTCCTAGGTCACCTGTTGTCCTTGTAATCCCTGCTGTGCAGCTGAAAGTTTATGCCACAGGTTAGTGTGTTGGACTAAGCACTTGTATCTAAAGGAAGAAATCATAAGGGAATACAATAAATATTTTATCATAAGCTATAATAACTCAGCCATGTCTATGCATCTAAGGTAACATAGTGATAATCAAATTAAATAGTAATCTTACCTATATAACATGGCCTTTCTACAGAGACTTTTGCAATTTATTTCAACGAATTGAAGGCCAGTTTTGTTTAGCACTATTCTTCTGCAGATTTTATCACTTAAAAATGTAAGTACTTACTGTTTCCAGATTAATGAATCTTTCTAGACAGAAGGTGTTTCTGGGAAAGGCTCCAGGTTCAACATTTTCAAACCTATGTACCAAATACACAGACAGTTGATGCTTTCCTTCTGTAGTTATCCCAGATTGCTTAACAGCAATGCACTACACGGACTGCCAGGATACACTCTGAAAATAACTAAAACCATTTTCTTCATAATTATAATTATTATAATTATTTGTCCATATAAGCAAAGGATTTTGAAATCCCCATACTCTTTTTTCCCTCCCACCCCCCCTGTGGCCATTGTTTTGTGCACAACTGGACAAGATCTAGTAAGTTTCACCAAAGTGGTCCAAACCAGTCCTGACTGAAGGAAGAAGGGAAATGCCATTGGTTACAGGCACTTTCTACATTTTGTACATTCTGATTAATTCTGACACAGTGTGTTAGAGACCTGCTTAAGCACTGTTGTGAGGCAGACCCAGTAAAGAAGCTTCCACCTGTAAGACAGAGAAAACGCATAAAGATTATTCTGTTCTTCCAAACATACTGAAGGAATCAGTAAGAAGGCCTGCTTCTGGCTGTGAAGTCCCTTCATTTTTGCTTTACTTCTTTCCTTTAATTGGTCATTGCTCTCCCATTTCTGCAAGCTTTCTTATCATTCCTCTTCCTAATGCTTTTAGCCTGTATTAGCTAACTACACGTCTTGCAGATAAAGCAGTGAGAGTGAGATTGCTTCAGACAGATTTTTAATAAACCCAGGTAAAGTATTTGAGGGTTTAATAGTCACAAACAACAATAACAGAAATTTTGAGTTACACAACAGTGATTTCCCCCACCAAGACAACAACACTTCCCCCAAAGAGCAGCCAGTTCCCATAGGAGATGCACAGCCTTTAGTGGCTGGCTCTTAAAAGAGCTCAGGGCAGCCCCACCCTGGGTCCACCCCCTTCCAGTCACCTGGGGGGGGCACAGGTGCAAACACTTTGCCGGTTCTCCCCCAGCCAGCCAACATCCTTCACCAGGTGTTCAATCACAGATTCAGGCCATGACCTAGTGTTCCCCTTACACTGCATATTAGACCTGTAAATGTTCTGTGAGTCAAACAGGCCAACTCTAGTTTTCATTTTACTTTTCATGAATTGATGAATTGCACATGGCCCTATCAAACCTACTTTTTGGTAAGACTTCACACATCTTTAAAGTTGGAAAAGAATCTCTTGGGAATTATGACTTGATGAAAGAGAGACAGCAAATCCTCAAAGTGTTTTAACCTTGCAACATTTTAAGTGCAACCAAGAAATAAGAAAACCCAAAAATAAGAGAGGTTGATGCATTTAATTGCTCCCAATGACTTTGGTGGTTTAAATTACTTGGCAGAATCAAGCCATTTTGCTGAATAACAAAGTTGAGAAAAATAAGAACGTCTGTGCCCCTACCAGCCTTGCCCTACAAAACGGCATCAGCAGCAATGGCTGGAGAAAAATGAGCAACCTCTCTCTGCAACAGGCAAGGCAGTAGAGAGTCTCCTCATATGCCTTCCACAGGCCCCAGGGAAGGGCTTTTCCCGGACGGTTTAAAATCAAGCTTTACAAGGCCATCACTGCAGCACATAGAGACTCCCAAAACTTGTCCTCTCTGTGCTGTTCTTTTTCAGTTTTCTGACCAACTTTTAATATTAGTTCCGTTTGTTTCTTCATGCTAACTTTTTGCCTTTAGCTTAAAGATTTTGAGGTAAATTGGCAAAGGAAAGTGTTTAAATCTCTTCAGAGAACAAGGTTAGGCAGTTTGTTTGACTTTTTGCTGTAGCACTCTGATACTGACACCAGAAGACTTCTTATATTTTCAGGAGGCGTCACCTTGAGTTAGGAGAGTGCGGCTCATGTGGATATTTCCATTAACGGTGCTATGCTGAAAGCTGTTGAAAATCTCACTTAGCAAGTGCCTTCAGGAAACTTGTCAGACTTGGGAAGGTGAGATCTCCATAGAGCCTCCTAGCCCTGAACAGCTCAGCTCAACACAGCAGCTCAACACACAGCACAGTACATCAGGTCCTGACCTGGTGCCAGGGCAGCCAGGAGGAAGAGAAAGAGAAGCGTTGAGGGAAGGGAAAAGAAGGAGGGGTAGCAGGCCAGCTGGCTGGACAAAGAAGGAGATAGAGGCTGACAAAAACATCTGGCTGTTTGCCTTTGCTTAGAATAAGAAGTAATAAATGTAGAAACTACATGGAAAGACTAATTTTTAATTATAGTAACTTGAGAGAAATTGCCATCTAGGAAAATAGCTTATGATTTTTTAGCTTGTGAACAGAGACAGTAAAGATAAGTTATGATCACTTTAAAACACTTTTTCTTACCTATTAAACTTCTGCTTTTCTTTCTTAGTATCTCTTTATTTTCAGTAGTCACTTGGCACACAAATAATTGAATAACGTAGAATAAATCCTTCTGAGAATGCAGTGATTTGTGTATCTCCCTAAGATTTTCCAAAATCCAGACATAAGACAGGATCTTTCAGAAGCCCTGTTTCCACTAGCCTGGAGTAACCCAAGTATCAAGGCTTTCCAAATCATACTGGAGGGAAGGAAAAAGATCCAGGGCTCAGGTGATTCTGTAGGAAAAATATACTTTTGGGGTGAAGACATAGCTGACGTGGCCAAACAGAGGAACTGGACGTGGAGTGGAAGCTACTAGGACAGATTAAATGAGTCCAGACACAACTGAGAGCTGTTTCTGGAGAACAAGGAAAGGATACAGTTGCAGAGCGGCCTCAGCTAACATTGAAAGAGTCTGAAAAGGAACTCATGAATTTGAGAATTATAGGCAGAAAAGGCTACTAGAATGGAGTAAGTCTCAGACCTGTTTTTTCCTAAAAAAGATCTGAAGATTTAAACTCCTGCACAAGCTATGTCTGTAATCACAGCCCCCATACTCATCTGGTCTTATTAACACAGCCTCCTCCTCTCTGGTGTCAGCAAATTTCCTTTTACTGAGCATTTACAGTTTCTGTCCTCTATTAAACCATTTTACAGTCTATCCAGCCTTTTCTTCTACAACTATTGTCCAGCAGAACAACTCACAAGGAAATATGTCCAATAATCACATTCATGTTGCCTTTTTAGTTCAGAAGTTCATATATTACTTTATTTTCCACCTCACTGCAAGATGGATGAGCAAATTAACATATTTCACAATAACATTATATAGGTTTATTAAAAAAAAGATTCTTTGAAGTAAAACCTTGTAAAAAAAATGAAATTAAACTTGAAAAAAATGATTCTCTCAAGTTCTATACTTTTTAGTGATTTTGCTCCCACGGTGCCTCCAGGCATTCAGCAGTATGACCAATACTATCCCAATCATCCAGCAGGATCATTTTGTTATTGAAATTAACTTCAATTTTGGCATTATCAAAATAAAGATTTGTTCAAAACGACAGAAAATCTACCCTGGGTTGAAGGCTTGTTTCCTCACCCTCAGTATTTCCCTTCCACTTTTTTCCTCTCCAGACCCTGCAGTCTTTGGTTCATTGAGGTATTTGGAGAATAAAACTATTTCACAAATTGGCTACATAGTTCCAGTAACTAATAGGACTAACAAAACCGAGGTAATAAAAGCTAAGGTAGAATAGATGAATAGAAAAACACCCATTGGCTGCTTCAGCATCATGACTGTGTCTGTAATTTTGATTATTTACAAGTTTTAGAAAACGCAGAAAGGAAGATGTTTGATACATGAAAGATGGACATTTTCTACACTGAATTATTCCTTAGCTGAATATCTTGCTTAAAAAAAATGATATATATATATTAGACAGTAGTTCACCTAGCTCTTATGTAGACAACCTTGCATATAAAAGTTTGGTGAATTGCTTGGAAGGACAGTTACACTAATATCTGTGTGCTCATATTTAAATTTACAAAAAATAACAACTATGCATTACTCTCTGTGGAAAATGATATTAATTTAGTATGAAATCATATTATTTTTAACTTTAAAGACTGTTATGTTTATTAACACAATTAAATAGAGTATTTAATACTTGAAAGGAGGAACAAGGATGGATATTCAGTGATATTTTTTAGTATAAGAAAAATTGTATACATAGCAAAAATTTATTTTGTAATAAGGCTAACATAACCTTCATGCCTAATCTAGAATATGGAGCTATAGACCAACGTAATAGTCATATCTATGTAGGTCACTCCAAAAGTAATCACCCCTATTTATTTCCATGGAAACTACAACAGATACAAAGAGCACAACAATACTGTTTGATAGAGCAAATTCTCAGCTACAAAATACTGTTTTCTGGCATAGTCACCACCATCAGCTCTGCATTTTCGCTAGTGATGAATAAGAGCCTGCATGATGTGCTCGTAACATTCTGCACCAGCAGAGGTGACCCATTGTTACTGTCACCACTGCTGAAAAGCACCACCTAAAAAGCCTCACTGTGCTCACATCCACTGTTTGGTCTCCAGAAACGTTCAGCAAGCATTGATGAGTGCCAATGGATGCCATTTTTTCTGCATGGAGGAATTCAATTTCACACTTTTGCTTCATATGCACTTCCATGTCAGATGCCATTGTGCCAGGCTGCCCCTCTGCTGCCATCTGTCACACAGCAACAAAATGGGATGAAATACTGGGGGAAGGTTCAACCTCTACTGCCATACCACCAACATCTACCTCTGACATCATGGGCCAACATAATAAATTAGAAGGCATTACTTTCATAGCTGCCCTTGTAGTTTATGGATGTTCTACAGAGATGATATGTTCCCAGTCTAGAGAAAAATGCGGAGTAAAATGTTGTTATTGAAGTTAATCAACATGTTATTCCCAGAGAACCACTCTACCAGAGACTTACAGGCAGTAATGGATTGGAAAGTACGTACTATTCCAAGTGGATAAATGATGCTCAAACCAACATTTGGAAAACAAAAATGTATTAAACATTTAATCATACAGTACATTTTTAAGTGTACTTACTTTGGAAGGAATGAGGCATACATCAGTTCTGTCTGTTTCTGCTTTCCTGATATAAATAATAAAAGAGGGCACTGTGCCCCAGATAACTAATCTAAGCCAAGCCAGGTCAGTGATCATCATGGAGACCTTTGAAAGCTCACAAATATATATAAAATAAAATAAGCTGTCCTCGTAGCATTGAAACAATACCTGACCTGTTCAAAACTTCCTTCTTCAGCCTCGTAAAAGAGTAAGCATATGAGGCTTATAATGCATGCTCCCTTCTCTCTCCAGCCATCCAATTTCACCAAACTTATTCACATCTGATTATTTTTTTGAAAAGCAGGGTTAAAATTTGCCAATGGGTTTAAAAGCCACTACAAGAGACAGAGGGAGAGAGACACGGACAAAGTGACATTTAATTTTGTTCTTTTTTATCGAAAAACTATTAGTCCAATTTGATACCTTCTGAATTGTAGGCATTCTGGATATAGCAAAATAAGAATATGGCACCACCAATCATGATAAACCTTCACAATTAGTCAGTTGCATGGCTGGAGGTTAAAAGAGGATAGCATTCTGAAATTGCTGTTGTACTACCCTCCAGTTCCAATGGAGCCAAGAATTTATAAGTAGCACCCAGTTTCAGAGAGGTTAAAATGCATAGAAATTTCCCCCTTTTCAAGAGAAATGAAATGTAGAAAAATGAGTCCCTACAGTGGAACTTGCTGGAGATCTGGATTGTACCAACAGAAGGAAAAAGCTATCTTCCAGCTATGTTTGGAAAATCTATTTTCTTGACTGGTGCAATGTAATGACAGCCTGCAACATAAATGCTGATTCACTGCTTCCATCTGCCAGAAGAGGAGGATGACATTAGCTGCCACAAAAGATGAAGAATATTTGAACATGGGAGACAGAAATGGAGAGTCACTGAGAAAAAGAGAAAAAATATGGAATGAATGAAGGCCTTGAAGGTGAGCACATTTAATGGAAAAAAAAAAAAAAGAAGTGCAATAATTAACTATATGTGACAACAAAGCCCTAACCAGGATTTTATCCCAGTTACTACTTCTTCAAGACAAATAAATTACATAAGTTTTTTGAAATTAAAACGTCCTACCTGTAATCAGTGAAGATCAATATACGCAACAACAAGATAGATGGATAGAAAAATCCATTTCAGAAGAAAGTAATAAAATCTCAAGATTGTTCAAAAACTGAAAATATGTATTAGAAAGAAGTGAGTTTTACTGCACCCGGGCTTCATTTATGGTTACCAAAGCATGAGAGCCTTTCCTCATCTATTGCAGCTACACTGAGATGAGACAAGGGCATTGAAGACCAGCTAACATACATTCAGTGAAGGAAAAGAAATTCTGGTTAATTGTGAATAGATTAAAATTAGAGAGAAAAGGGACATTAAAAATACAGAAAAAAACAGGGTTTCATCAACAGGTTTTATTTTGTTCTGGAAGAAGTTTAATTAAAAGGAGCAGGAAGTACAATAACAAGAAGGCCTTTGCTCTCCGCAGTTGGGAATGAGCAGTGGGCTATGTTACACAACTGAATGATTTGAAATAGATGAGACAACAGAATAGGAAACCTTACCTCCATTTTAGAGACAGAAGAACAAGACTAATTGCCACATCAGCATTTCTGAGGCAAGAATTTTCATTTATCTTGTTAGAGTAAGCTATTGGAGTGTATATCTTCTTAAGTATATATCAACTCATTGCTCTGTCAGTCTCTTATTTGGACTACTATTTAAGATACTAATGAGAGAAGTTGAATTTACACTTAGTTATACCTTATTAGGTATATAATACTATCAGGCATCTCCTGTCTTGATTAGAACTTACAAAGTTGGTGGCTCGATTCACTTATAAAAGCTGCCTGTGGAAACCGAGAAGGTGGGTTACAATATCCTTCCATTTTGGCTGCAGATTTGAATGGTCCACATGAACAAAACTCAGATAAATGAATTGTGGGTAGTCTTTCTGATGCTGGATGAATCCCACAGTGAGTTCTCCTTTTGCCAACCCAGAAGGGTTCACAGAAAGCGCAAGAACGTAAAACATCCACTGCTCCATTAGAGCACAAAACATTATTTTCCATTAACAAGCCAAGGACTAATGTGGGGGCAGAGAGCCAGGAGGCGTCTTCTGCTCTTCACCTGAACCTACTGCCTTCGGGAGTACAATTTCCTGCAATTCTGTCACACACGTGCTTGATCTAACAAAATGGTCAAAAAGCTCTGCATGTGTTTAGTTTCTTGCTCCCTTTTTGAATCAGCTCGTATGATACAGCCTCAGGGAAGAAAGGTGATGACTGAGAGAAATATTAATTCATTTTGTCACAAGCTTTTTAACCCCACGTCTGGAGGGCTGAAATCCCACAAATCTGAAAGCTTCTCATTCCTGAGTAAGAGTTGATGAGGAAATGCTGAAGAAGCTGGTGGCCTTTTTGCTGCCATGGAAACCACTAAACTTCCTAAGAAAAGTGTGACATATCCTTGGCATCCATTTTGCAAACAGTGACCATTTAATTCATATGCCAACCACTGGCCGTCCAAAATGGAATTCTGACAGTGTGAAAAACTATGCTATTATCGGATCATCGGTGTTACCTTGGCTTTAAAACAAATTTTGAAACCTGTAGCAAATAACTTTGAACTTAGAACTTACCTAGAAGATTCCCCTGAACTTACTATTCTAAGAAAATTTGTATCTTACTCATATCTTCAAAAAACAGTATGATGTTGATTGCTTTCTGCTCAGAAATTGTTATATTTGCTTCCCTGTTTAAGGTTCAAGTAATCAACCTCATGTTATTTTTTAAAATATAACATTTATGGTTTCTCTGTCCTACCTCTTTAGTTTTGCATTCTTTATCATATTTCTACATCTGACAATACTGATTACACTTGTCATCTACTTCTTATTTTAGTTACATGTATAATACCTTATTTTTACTAAATTTCTGATAAGTTTACAAAAGATACTTTATATAAAATGATAAATAAGAGATGCATTACATCTATATTTATTTTGCCTGGAAAATTCAGTTTCAAGATTGTTAGGGAAAAGGAATCAAGGATTTTAAACAAAGAAATAATTTTGGCAAAAGTATAGTACTGTTTTTATCTAGTCCAGCACTGCTAAAACTGTTACCAGTAACAGTATATTGATTAGAGATTTTTTTCTAGTTATGGAAATGAATATAGACTGAGGATTTTTTTACAAACACACTTCTAAAGCTGGCAGAAGTCTCAGGACATTCTTAAATCATAGGGGAAAGGGGGTAATCCTCAAGAGTGATGGCAGGCTTGCAGTGAAATTATTTGTAAAGGGTAACGTATGCAAAAGAAAACAGAGAAAATAAATCCTATGAGATATTTTGGAAAGTAAATTGTAGTGAAAGACTAGTTCTTAATACAAATAGTGAATTAAATCAAATTTCTTTAAAAAAAAAAAAACACATCAAAATCAACTCAGGACACTTTTGAGCCTTGAATCGGGCACATCTGGTTCTGATGCAAACAATTTACTTCTTGATTAGCTGATAAAAGAGACTAGAAAGGGCTCGCAGCTCTGCCCGATGTGGTTGCCAGGAGCTTGCATAGAACCAGGAACTCCAGAGACACCCCTTGGCTGCAAGTAATGCTGGACAGAGCGCAGTTCACTCCCCACATGCAGGGCAGGAGCACATCTCCCAGCCTTGAGGCCTGGGACTTACGGTGTCATTATATTGAGTTGTCTTCATGTTAGGCATCAGGTACGTCATGGCCCCAATAACTGAACTGGACGCTAGGGGGAAGATGAAGAATACTTCTCTCTACCCACAAACTACTTCCCTTGTTCTTACCGGAAAGACACACATTAAAGACAGTTCCATAAATTATGGGAGCTTTAATTCTGACTAACACAGTTAATTGCTATGTTATTGCCACTAGGTAACAATTAATCACATTGGTTTGGTTTGGTTTTCTTAACCAAAGTCTCAAACATTTTAGATCTCTCCTCTGACATTTACATGCCAGGAACTTCCAAAGTTACTTTGTGCTGATCTTTCTTCCATATTGCAAATTTTCAACTAATGGAAATGTGCAATGAGAAGCATTTAATATCCATAACTGCCCCCTACCAATACGCAGGCAGCAAGGAAATTTGTTATCTCCTTCTAGGATATGCAGCTTCTACACAGCACAGAGTGACTGAGTCACTGAGCAGCCCTCTTTCCCCTGTATAGAGAAATTAAATAATTTCCAAATTTCAGTTCCAAATGAGATATAAATACCAAGGCCCGTCCTGTGAAACAGGGGTGCCACAGGAGACTTGTGGTAGGTTGTGACTCACAGTCATACATGTTTTCAGCACTCACAGCAAATACAACTACTGCAACAAAAAGTGCTACATGGGATTAATTCACAGCGAGAATAGCTGGGTTTTTATTCCACATACATCATAGTATCCATGCTCATTAGCAGAAAACTTAGCACAACCCAGAGTGAAGATTCTTTTTTCTGAGCTCTCTCCACTACAACTACCGCAAACTGTTTATTCACCAAAAAGACCCTGAAGCCCACCTCTGAGGCTGTAGCACCCCTTCGGTGCACTGAACTTGTACACTGAACTTGTGCTCAGATACGGTCCTTCAAGTTTCCTCCACAGCTGGTGGGAGAAATGCTGAGTTTAGACACTAGCGAGGCTGGCTAATCAGGCGCAGGAGATGGCTGCTAGATCAGGAAGTCATGGTTAATTTTCTTAAATGTACAACAATAAATCATGAACAGGTTGCCCAGAGAAGTTGTGGGTGTTCCACTCCTGGAAGTGCTCAAGTCCAGGTTGGATGGCAATTTGAGCAACCTGAAAGTTCAGAGCATATTCACTCTCAAAGTTGATTATGATCCTATAGGATACAAAAAAAATTGCTGTTTCACAGACAGCTATTTTTCCCTTTTTTCTCTAGCTGGAATATATTCTGTCTGGAGAGAATGAAGGAAGGTCTGTTACCTTACTGATCTTCTAAAATTAACTGCGATCACTGTGTTAAATTCCACACGTGGCATAACTATTTAACTACATGGAAAATTTCTTTCTTGTTTCCATATATTTTCCCTGAAAACTCAACTTGAGAAACAAAATTTACTTTGAAATTGCTGTAACATCTTCCTTCTCCAACATATTAGTTCACATCTACAGTTGAATGTAAGAAGTGGAGTTTTGAATTAAAATTATTTTTGTTGCCAGGAGATAGAAGATACAGAATATCTCCACGCAGTTTCTTCCTTTCACTATTGGAGTACACCTTCAGTTCACAGAGCAAGAATGGCAGTATTGATTTTCATGATAACTATGTCTCAATAGAGGGTACATCAATTTAGAGATAAAAAGGCAGTTTTCTAACCATCTGCACCTTGGATAGTCAACAGCAAACGGAAGAGTAGGATGATTTTATATTCCTTTTCTTCCTTCTGACCAGCAATAAACATTCTTTAAATCAAATTTTATCTTTGGTTATATTTCAGTAATTCCAGTGTCTTTATTATTTGCTTTTGGAGACAGCTGTAACACTGTCATACCTTGTACAATGACATTCATCAGCTCTTCAGAGGGTCTGTACCACATTAGCTAATATTTCTTTACTGCAACGCTAACTGGTCCTTTGCTTGAATAAAAAGAGGCATACTTTCAAACATGATCAAAACG
The DNA here is from genome assembly GCA_013396635.1 of Penelope pileata. NCBI lineage: Eukaryota > Metazoa > Chordata > Aves > Galliformes > Cracidae > Penelope > Penelope pileata. The sequence continues at coordinate 65,759 of WBMW01004426.1, forward strand.
TTATTTCACTAGATCAAGGTTTACTCTAGGAGTCCCTGGGTTTTTGAAATATGATCAAAAGGTTATTTCACTTGATCAAGGCTTACCCTGGGTTTTCTAACGAGGTGACTTTCTGAAGACTAGACTACTAATTATAAACAGCTAATCTGTTTTCACTGCTGTCATTATCCAGTGTGAGGGCAATGTAGATTTTAACATCCTTTAATAAAATGTTTTAATTAACAGACATTTTATTTCTGATAAGAATGCCCAAAGTTTTAATCCTGGCCTCACTATATCTGTTTCTATCCAAAATTGTCAGCCATTGTCTCAGACTACAGAGAATGACAGACTGCAATTTTTCAAGTAGATATAAGAGCTTCAGGGAAACGGTTTTTTTTTTTATTCTCTCCATAAACAGTTTCTCTTTAGTATAGCACAGCCATGCTTTTTAACTGTGTAAACAAAATGTCTGCAGACCTCCCACTGCTCTTTAGCACCCAGATGGTTGTCACCAGGACTTGGAATGGCAATGCTTTGCACCTACACTGAAAAAATATTGAAGGATGGGTTTAAACACATAAGGACTGTAAAATCTTGAGCCTTTTCCTGTGTCTGTAATGGCAGCAGGAGCACTTATTCCCCTTCTGTAGTGGGCTGAACACTCCAGAGCACGTTTTCCCTCAGCATGGCAAGCAAGACCCTCAGAAGCAATGCATGGGACTGTGTGCTGCCTTAGCTCCGTGCTGCTTCAGGGGACAGAAGTGTGGCGTTTAATTCTGTATAGAGCAGAGCATGATATACATAAACCACCAAACCTGTAGAGGCAACTAGTGTCCAAAAAAAAAAAAAAAAATCGTGACAGAGAGGATAAGAATTTTAAGAGTGTTTTGGTGGTTTTTTTTTAAGGATTTTAAACTTTAACAGCAGTAATAGCAGCTATTATCTTTAGCTTTACATTAAAATCCACATTTCCTATCAACAACAATTTCTTAGAATCACAGAATGGCTTGGGCTGGAAGGGACCTTAAAGCCCGCCCAGTCCCAACCCCCTGCCATGGGCAGGGCTGCCACCCACTGAGTCAGGCTGCCCAGGGCCCATCCAACCTGGCCTTGAGCACCTCCAGGGATGGGGCACCCACAGCTTCTCTGGGCAGCCTGTGCCAATGCCTCACCACCCTCTGAATAAAGAATTTCTTCTTAACATCTAGCCTAAATCTCCCCTCTTTCAGTTTAAAGCCAGTCTTGGCATGAAATAAATAAGCAATTGGTCCAGTAAGACAATATGTATTAATTAAGGTCAGTTCTCTCATCACTAGAAAAATGCTTCCAGAGCTAGTTAACCAGCTTTCTTCACATTTGGATTATTCTTGAGATCTCACTGGAACTCAAAACTCGAGTCTAAAAATGGACTTTTCCTTAAAATATATTAAAATGTTCAGCTTGTATCTTCTACAAAATGATTTCAATTAAAACAAATGCTTGAATAAATATTTTCACAGAATCTGTTACAGTATTTATTCAGTTCAAACAACAAAAAGCAGAGTAGTCGAGCAAGAATGACGTGTGTTTTAATATGCTTACATATTTGCAACAAACACAAAAAAATGTTTCATCTCATCAGCCTAAAGTTCTGATCCAAATTTTACTCTTTTTTGATAGTACTTTTAATCTTGATTCTGGTATTAAAATGTTTTGTTAAATGTTGTTGGCAAATAGATAATATTTTCAGGACATATTTATTAATGAACAAAACTTTGGTGAAGTTTATTTGATCTGAGCTAGTCTCACAACTTATGAAAATACATAATATTGTCAATGTATATATATATGTGTGTTTTTCTGCATGGATGTTTGCATGCAAATATACAACTATAAATCTTGATTAAAATTTTTAATGCTCTTTTATGTTGCTTTTATTTTCCATAACATTTTTCAGATTAATAAGGAAATAATCGTTATTTTAATTACTGTAGCTGCGATTTACTTATTTAAGAGCAGAATTTTCAGTGTGACAAGCACAAACTGGCACTAAGAGCACTGCACCACTGATGTTGCAGCTCCAGGTTCCTGCAGGAGTTCAGGTTATAGTTTTATCTGTCCCAATATTTTTTGCTTCTTTCAGCACATCCTGCTAGGTACCACATGTGCTTATGGAAGGGCAGCAATATTCCACAGCCTTAAAATGACAAGTTTAGGCTTAGCTAAAGAGCATCTCAGTTGTGATAGGATGAGAAGTTGTAGAAGAAAATGAAGTCTTAATTGAATGCTGAGTGAAAATGAGAAATTGTATGGGCAACATATCTCTCTGTCCTGAGATTAAGGGTACATATAATGGTGTCTCTAACCACAGATTCTTTAGTTTATCAACTATCACAACTACTTATCTCTGTGGCTGAAAAGAAAGGTGAAAGAATTGTGAATATATTCATCATCCAAGCCACATCCACTCATGTCTGACTTTGCTCGGATCAGAAATTCCTTAGTTCAGAATTAGGCTGAAATTAGATGTTTGATTTTCTATTTTGAGTCTGTTGTTCTCCTCTGACCCAACTGGTTCCTAAATGGTGTCCATATGCCATATGCTTCTGGGGTGGATTGACCTCAGCTGTCTGCCAGAGCACCCCCTAGCTGTTTTCTCACTCCCCCTCCTCAGTAGGACAGGGAGAGAAAGTAGGATGGAGAAGCCCATGGGTTCAGATAAGGAGAGGGATCTAACTCACTAATTACTATCAAAGGCAAAATAGACTCGGGGAACATTAATTTAATTTACTGCCAATTAAAATGGGGTAGGATGGTGAGAAACAAAGTCAAAACTAAAACCACCTTCCCCTGCCCTCACCCCTTTCTTTCCAAACTCAGCTTCATTCCATCATTCCCAACTCTTCTACATTCTCCTCCCAAGCAGTGTAGGGGGATGGAGATGGGAGATTCCTTCAGTCCATAGCACACGATCTCTGTCCCTCCTTCCTCCTCACACTCTTCACCTACATGGAATCCCTGCCATGGGATACAGCCCTTCATGACCTGCTTCAGCATGGGTCCTCCAAGGGCTGCAGCTCCCTTCAGGTCATAACCACCTGCTCTGGCATGGGTTCCTCCATGGGCTGCACATGTAGATCTGCTCCAGCACAGCTCTCCATGGGCTGACAGGCAGACGGTGTGTTCTACCACAGGCCTCTCCATGGGCTGCAGGAAAATTTCTTCTCTGTGCCTGGAGCACCTTCTGCCCTCCTTCTGAACTGACCTTGGTGGATGCAGGGCTATTTATCTCACATTTTCCAACTGCTTCTCACAAAGCCACTGCACAGCATTCTTCCCCTTTCTTAAATACAGTATCACTGAGACACCTCCAGCTTGGCCAATGGGCTCTCCTTGGGCCAGCAGCGGGTCCTTTTCACTCTGTCCAGCACAGGGCAGTTTCTTGTCTTTTCTCACAAAGGCAACCTCTGCAGCACCCCATTACCAGTATCTTGCCACATAAGCTGAATGGGCTCATGGGCTTATTTGCATCTCTTCAACTCTATCAGAATAGCGGTTCAAGCCAAGACATTGTCACAAAGACATTAAAACACTGAGAAATCTCATATTCCAATGCATACATGAGAATGCATGAGAAAAGAAACTGAAGATTCATCAAATGGTGTGGAGTCAGAAAAAAGTTCTGAAGAATTGTTGTTATACTTTACTGGAATGAGAGAAGCATTTCATGAATCTTTTTGCAATTGTATTTTCTCCAATATCTTTGGCATTTGCTAAAGGCAACATTTACCATTTTACTCCATCACACTGCATAATTCATTTTTAGTACCACCTGAATGACATGACACTTTTCAAAACCCATTGCAAAGGCAGTAAATCAGTCTAGTTGTTAGAACAGATAAAATTCTTTATTCAAGCACCAGTATTATTGACAGTACATCAAAAAGGTCAAATGAGCAGATTAAAAACTTGAGCTATGAATTAAACATATCAGATGATCTCTATGACAGTGATTATATTTCATGCAGGCAAAAGAGGTATGTACATTTTCTATAACAGTTTTGGGCACATCTTTTGCACCTTTAGTTTGAGGAAGTGCAAAATGCATTTGGAGACAGGCAGATGACAAACAGTAAGATAATAAGCAATGTAAATTTTTTCACGTTACAGTTTTGAAGAGAAATGTTAACTGACGGGATTCTAATAGAATAAGTATAATTTTAAATCCTCTTTAATGCGTGAAATATTCGTCACTGAAGAGATGAGTCAAAATTTTGTGTACATAGATACTACATGTACCAATAGATAATTTCCTTTTTTAATGTTTAAAGTCTTCTATAAAGTGCTTGCAGCAATCAAATTCACTATGTAGGCTGTGTGCACTCACTGTTAATCTAGAAACCATAATTTTAAAACAGAGCACTTCAAACAGAGTCCACAGTCTAGTGAACCCAGACACAGGAATGTAAAATCGAGACACAGAGTAATGCAAATTAATCATTATGTTAAGCAGTTCAAGTTAATCTGCATTATTTTTTTTTTTAAAAAAAGTCAGGAAAAAGGTGAACTGAAATATATGTACATCCCGTATTACGTTTATCCTCCTGGCTTCTGAAAGCAGCAAGCTTCCAGGAAAGCAGCTGTGACTCATTTTTCTCACTGACATCTTTCTGATAGGAAGACATCCATATACAAATGGGGCGCCCGTGCCTGTAGTCAACATTCCTTCAGACAGGACTGGTTTGAGATTTGTCAAGATAAGGCTATGTATAGTCTTCATAGGTCACAGTCACCATTATCAAGATTTTCTACATTTCCACACTTCACCTTCAGTCTAAATTTTCAAAATAGTAAGACTACTAGATGCCAAAACTACTGGCTCCTGTCTGATCAGGATTTCTTTATCATTTTGTTGATATCTCTCCTGTTCCCCTGTGGTCATCTTTGTTCTCAATTTAAATTGCACACTGATGTGTAACAAGCACCATCTCTCCAGAGAAGCACAGGAAAATTTGATTTGGAAGGGACTGCGGGGGTCCAACCACCTGTTTGAACTAGGCTGAGCCATGAGGACAATCCAGGTTGCCGAGGACTTCATCCAGTCAGGGAAAAATCTCAGAGATGGGAACTGCACAACTGCCTTGAACAGCCTCATTGTCCTTGCAGAGACAAGTTTTCCCTTTTACCCAGCCTAAGCCTTTCTTGTTTTAGTCTGTGCCTGTTCATAGAATAGAATCATAGAATGGCTTGAGTCTCTCGTCCTCTTGCCATGCTGTTGTGAAGAGTCTGAGTCTCTCTTCTCGATGACCTCCTCATATGTACAGGGCAGCTGCTGTTAGACGCCCTGAACTGTCTCATCTAGAGGCCAAGCAAGCCCCAGTCGTGCAGCCTCTTCTCACAGGGGAAGTGCCCCACTCGTCTCAATGGCCTTCTGCTGAACTCATTTGAGTTGATCAGTGCCTTTTCTACTGGGAGACCCATAACTAAATCACAGAATCACAGAATCACAGAATTGTAGGGGTTAGAAGGGACCTCGAGAGATCATCGAGTCCAACCCCCCTGCCAAAGCAGGTTCCCTACAGCAGGTTGCACAGGTAGGCATCCAGGCGAGTCTTGAAGATCTCCAGGGAAGGAGACTCCAATGTACAATTTAAAATTTAAATGTAAATGTACAATTTAAAATTTAAATGTGGCTTAATGAATGTTGAATAAAGCTGGAACATCATTTCTCTTGACCTATGGATTGCATCGCTTTGGATACCATCCAAGATGTCATTGGCCTTCTTTCCACCCGGGCACACTGATCTCATATGCTGTCTGTTGCAGCTCTTGGTGCCTATCCAACAGAGCTATTTCCCTACTAATCCATCCCCAGCCTGCATCACTGCCAGACATTTCTCCTTCCAGGAGTAGGACTTTGCAGTTGTCCTTACTGAATTTCATAGGTTTACTGTTCACTGGTTGCTCTAGCCTCTCCAACTCAAACTGGATGGCAGCCCTGCTTTGAGCATATTGACTGGAATCTCCAGTTTGGTGCCTGCTGCACATCTGTTGATGGTGCACTGTCTGTTACTCCACATTGGTAAAGATGTAAAATAGGACAGGCTGCAGGATAACTCCTGTGGTGTTCTGCTTCCCATCACCCTCCAGGTAGAGTACGACCCACTAACCACCACACTCTGAGCCCAAACATCCAGCCAGTTTGTAAGGTTCGGCAGTGCCAGGGGAACACTTGTCAGACAAATAATGAATCAGCACACCTCTGTTGACAGTACTGGGCCTTTGGTTATCCCAGCCTGATAGACAGTAAGATTATTCCTAACTTGGGCTTCTTGCCAGATTAACTGCACTTTGCAGATGTCACAGAAAGAGAAAAATCAAATTAAACAGCCCAGTTTTTTCACATGAGACTGTTTACATTGTACCAGGCCATATTAGTGCTCATGGCTCTAAAACAATAAAATAGGCATTCAGGAGAAAAACAAAAGAGAGAATGGTGACCAATAAACCATGGGAGATTGTACAGGGAATCAACAATCATAAAATGCCACTAAGCTATGTCTCAGGAACAGAATAGAAGGACATATTAGTATGATTCCTATGGAATAGTTGGGCTATTTCTGCTGATGGTCTTTTCAGCTTTAAATGACTAAATTTCCCCAGGAAATTAAAGGAAAGGGAAAAAGAAAATAGCTATGGTTGCATCTGCAGCTGTCTGTGAAGCGTGAGCGCTGAATCACCAACGGTGCTACAAGAACAGCAGTTACCTTTGGCCAAAAGGAATTCATCCCAGGGGGCATCAGATCACCGGTTTAAGAGATCAATGACTTTTTCAGTCAGTTACTGCTGAAACGCATGGATGCCTCCTTATTTCACAGCAGGGCAGTAGCTAGCTTTCTGATCACAACTGGCTTTTGGAAATACAATATAGAGATGAAATACATGTTCCCATGATATTGTATACACATCTTTTTATGCATTCTAAACATTTATAAAAACTTTATGAACATAACTGTTATAAGTTTAATTACTTCCTTGGAAGCAAATAGTATATCCCATCATACAGTGTTATTCTTGCTATTTAAATTGTATATCTAAACCCCTCAAAAGACCTACTCTGTTCATCATGATAAAACTCTGCAGCTCCTAATTTGCACTGATTCATTTCAGTACTTAGGGTTTTCCTTTTTAATGTAGTATCTGTATTTAATCTGAACAACTCTTTATTTACAAAATCAATCAAACAGTAATCCATCAACTTAACACAGTTCCTGATGTGGGATAGTTCTCTGGAAAGTTTTCTTGTTCTGATGTTAGAAGCTCGAGCAATGCAATTTCTACCACACAATGGTTTTTTGAGATCTAGGATGCATTTTTTCTTTCAGTAAGTAACCTCATACCGCTCTTATTACACCCACATATAGGAGTGAATTCAATGTGTTTGGGTCCTGGAGATATTCCATAACTTTTCTTTGTGGTCAGAGAGTTTTCCTCCCACAGAACCTACTCTCCACAGCTCAAGTCAACCCAAGGATCCAATTAACAGCACAGTCTCTGCCCCTGTAAAGTTTAGAACATACCTCCTATCAAACTTCTTTGCTGCTATCACAAACAGTTGAGACTCACTGAAAGCAAAAAACGTGCTGTAGCCTAAATTAAAATAATCATCAAATTCTGTTACAGACAATGCAGTGCATAAGCAGTCAAACCACACACGGCATTTGCATTTTTACCTTCAGGAAAAAAAAAAAAACTAATTTTAATTGAAATAAAGCTACCAGAAAATTTACGAACAAGCTTAGCTAAACATGTAATAATGAGGATGGTTTATACTTGCATTTATACTTGCAAATTAGTCATTCCTTCCTGTTTTCTAAAATCATTCTCTTGGACAGTCAAGCATACTGCATTTGCAGATATGGTAAGTGGTGAAAAGAGTATTTTCCTGTACTTACAGACTTACAGTATTTTCCTGTACTCGCAGACCAGCAGAACCCTGTCCATTTTCCTCTGTATTTGTGTCCTTTAACAAGCAATCATCACAGGATTACAAAGGGTTAAGAATATCGTTTATAGCTAGTCTGCTGCCCACTGTCACCCTGAGGTTTTTTGACATTACATTTTTCAAGGTTTGTACCTTGTCTGGAACTTTCCAACCATCCTCCCACCCTAATTTCCATTTTTTCAATTTGAATATGATTTTACAGTGTTTTGTCACTGTTTCTAATCTGTATAGGTACCACTGAGTCATTCTTCTGATCCAAATGGCTTTTACATTCTGTTACACCTGTGAATGTGTTGCAAACATACTCTTGTTAGAAGCAAATATTTTTTCTGAGATAAATTATTGCATATAGGTACGATAATATTTTATTTATCTATACATCTACATATGTATATAGATATATATTAACAAGTTTTAAATAAATGGGAGCTTAACTGCCTTTTTCCTGCACCATCTGTAAACTAGCAGACTGCAAGGTTTAGGGCTGTCATTCTGGCATCTTCCATAACTTAAATGTAAAGGTCTCCCATAACAGATCTAATACGACAGTTCACAAAGAAAAGGGATATTAAAGCAACCAAATGGGTATGGAGCCTATTAAACTAAAAGTCATTTTAGCTGTGTCACCTCAGCTTGCAGTCATACCAGACACTGTGAGAGAAGTAACTTCTGTTAGAAACTAAGACACAGTCACATAAATTGATGCTTACATTTTGTATGAATGTGATTTTTACCCATGAATTTTCCTTCATGTCTCTTTGCCACAGAAACTAGATGAAATCAATACCACGTTCCCCAGTTTGTGGCTGGATTGATACTGTTATTTGATCACAGAAAACAAGGTTTCTCATGTCCTGCAGAGGAGCCCTTAAGCAGGACTGGCACACTGCAGGGAACCAGATGGCCAAGCCAGATTCCTGAACCCATAGTGGACATCCTGAGCCCAGAAGAGATTTGCACAGCATCAGCCAGTAGTGTTTTCAGGAGTTACAGCTCTCAACCAACTCTGACTCAAACATCCTGACCATGGGTATCAGAGGAACTTTTTTGGGCTGTGACTGTTGAGATGAGCTTTGGAAAGATGAGGAAAGATGAAGTTAATTCCCTTTTGGGCAGGTATCACCATTACTGCTATTAGCTCTGTCAATGTAAATTAAATGTTCTCATTCTGTTAGACATAGTGTGCTACTTAGAAATCGTTATGAATATTTTATAAAGTGTCATTTATTTATGGCAAGTTAATTATTAATTTATGGCAAGTTAATTGTTTCTTCTTCACCCACACATATGGCTTGGTTACATAACCAAGATATACATACATATATACAGTTATATTCATATGTAAGTATCTGGAGAGGCTGTGTACCTAGCTGTTCAGTCCAGGCTTCTCAGGCCACAGGGAGAGCCACATTTAAGAACCATCAAAGCTCCCTGAGTCATAAGAAGGTTACCTAGGAGTGATTCTTGCCAATGAAATGTTTCCAAATCACTCACTCACGTGCTACACAAAACCAGTGCTCCTGGGAAAGCTCAGAGGTGATGAAGCTCCCAGTCAGAGATGCAGGAGAAAGGCTCATTGAAAGAGCCTTTTGTCTGAACAGATAAAAACTAAGTGCTGGTTTAAATAGCCCTTGAGAAGTCCAAAACTGGAATAGAACTGTAGAGGTAAATAACAATTCCATGTTATCCTTGTCATGTAGCAGTTTCTTCCAAAGAACTTTTTTAAGCCAGGACTTCGATGCACAAAGCTGAAGTGATAATATCAGATGAACTACCTTCAAAATATTAAACATATTAGTTAGTAAATTCACAAGGAGCAGATGCCTGCAAAAATGTATTTTCTCTAGGGTTCCTTCTAAGATTTGATACCCAAGCACCCACCAAGCAGATTAATTTTCCAGTCATTCTGTTCCTTCTCTCTTCATTATTACTGATTACAATATTCAAATTTAAAGCCATGTCTGTCACTTCTGCAGAGCTATTCCTGCTTGATTCTGGCCAGAAGAGTGCTGAAAGGGAGGAGATAAGGTAATAAAGATGGTTCTTCTCACTTAAGAGTATATGCACACCAAACAAATAAATTTAAATTAATATCACTGGAAAATGTTAACTTCCTACACCAATTCTAAAGCTGGTGTAAACTGAAGCTGACCATTTGAAAGAAGCTGAATCTGCAGAGTATGTAGCTCCTTTGAAATGACAGTGACATTCCACCTGAGAATCTGATAAAAGCTAGAATTTGAAAAATTCAATGTTAAGCAAAAATGTTAGCTTATTTAGAACCTGCTCAATAAAATACTCTTGCCCCAGGACAAACACATTTCCAAGTGCTTGTTTACAGAAATACCTGGTCTGCACACAGCTAAGAAGCATTCATTTCTGAATAACGATGATCCAGAGTTGACTGCAGCCTTCTCATGCTGTGAACTTACCTGCTCAGCAGTCACTGAGCATGGGAGCAGGCATACTGCCATCCCATGTCCAGATCAGATCATTCTGCACTGCTGGAATTTTATCAAAGGTGCATTGGGGCAGCGCTGAAGAAGGCAGCTAGTGGGATCACACTCACTGCTTAATACACCATATGATCAATTTTTAGACATGCTGTGCACTACCTGCCCCGATCAAACACGAAAGTCTCTCGTGTAACTAGATGTCAGTGTCTCTGAGCTTGTCCCCTTTCATTGTCAACAAAGTACCACACTTCGAACCGTGGGAAAACACAAAATATCACCCATGTTTCCCTTTACACATTCTTGTTTTCCCACAGGCACGTTTTTCAGACTCTTCCTCATGAAGAGACAGGCTTAGCAGGGGGGTTGGAGTAGATTATCTAAGGGGTCAGTCCCTCTGAACCTGAACGATTCAGTGACACAACACGAGGACGCATGCAAACACACATACCCACACCTGTGATGCTGGACAACCAACCCTGGGTCAGGGCAACCTCCCAACTTTGAGCACGGTCTATACCTGCCACTTTTCTTCTGCAGCTGTCTTCACCTTCTGCTCCCTGATCAGTGGCCAGATGCGCTGCTGGACCAACTCCATTGTCTCTGAAGGAGAATTCCTGCTTTTCACCCAGCATTACCTGTGTTTTTCTGGATGACTGTTGGTCTGGCAGCCTACCAGACATTTCCTCAATCACTTTGCCATGATTTTGCCTAGTCCTCATCTCCAGCAGATCTTGTCTGTCTTCTGTTATTTTGGAAAAATTGAATTAAAGGTTAGTAATTTCTTTTTGGGTGTTATTGATTCCTTACAGCTCACCATTTAGTTTTGTAGCTCTTACTGTCAGGCTCTGGGTTTTGAGGGAATGCTGTGTAGACTCCTCCACGCAGGCCAGCATCTCAAATGTCAATCATCATCTGGAAGAAGTTCAAGATATGCATTTTTTTTCACTTTTCAACACAAATCTATTCCTTCCCATCTTGACCAAGTGCATACAAAGGTGCACAATACAAAATCACATACAATGAAAAGCAACACTGAGATTTTGTGAACTGCAGATTAAGACACAGTCCAGCCAGCTGTACAGTGCTAGTAACACACACCTCTCTGTCTTTAGATCAATAACAAAAAATGCAAAGAAGATCCATTACTAGACACAATAGAAAAATCTGTAAAGAAACCATAAGCATCTCTAAATGTCAGTTACTGCACCCATCAAAAGAACAGTGGACAATGGCTTGTCATCATGTTATCCTACTTCAGTGAGAACAAGAAACTGCTAGGAAAAAATAATAACAACAATAATAATAATGGAAGAAATTGTGTAATAGGACATCATGAACAGGAACAGCCATTTTTCCAAAACAGACTTCATTTTCTAACAGGGTCAAATATAGTGAATCAATACTTTAGCCCAGAAGTACTTTATGATCCTCAGGGGAACCCATCTGGAGGAAGAAAAATATTTCCCATGAATAAACCTGATGCTTTAGAGGACAAATAAAGACACTGTTCTGTTTAATCTCATTTTAATACATTTACCATGTTTGAGGAGGAGAAAAAAGTAAAGCAAAGGGTCAGCTTTCTGTCGTCTCACGCTACAGCATTGTCATGGTTGAACTGGAAAATGCTGCTGTTTCCTACAAATATTGTAACTCTGAGTGCAATAAACACAGCAGGTAAGTGAGCAATAAACAAAAGTATTTGCTATCAACTTGTGTTCTTGCTTTTATTGAGTCTCTTGTCTCCTTGTCAGAAAAAAAATTTATATTCTTTCTCTCCCAAATATCTTAAATCTCTACAAATGTTTTTTTTTAATTCCTCAATTATACTTTACATGTGATTTATATAATCATAACTATATATACACATAAACACAACACTGGGGAACAATTTTTACAGAATACATATAATGCACTAGTAATTTATAACCAATGTATATTATACATACTTAAGCCTTTTTCTTATATGCATATGTTTAAAAACTTGTTTGTAGAAAGGTGCATGGGATCAGCATTCAGAGTTGTGTACTTCAGAGAATTTCACTGTAGTCTGGTGCCTTGTGGCTGAATTCCATCTTGTCCCATTCCTTCACTTTCTTCAAGTTCAAGGGCTATGAATAAGGAAAATCATAGTGATCTCCCCTTTTGTAAGAGGCCTCCAGTTTAGAAGCACTATGCAAGTGCTAGCAGTTTGCATAACACTTGACAAATTCTCCCCAGGTTTTGTAACAAAGACTTCCTAGCCACAGAAAGACTCAGTTTCTTAGAAATACATTCCTGAGCCTTGTGTTGGGTCAGATCTTTGTGATAATTTGGGAACCATTTGCCAATTTCAATCAACTTTGCCATTGGAAGAAATGCATAAAGACAAATTTCCGTACACAGTCCTGTAAAATGTGGGGGAATACAAGGAACTCAAATGAGTATAATTACTAAATGAAGAGTGGTACTGCTAGTTTACAGACTCCATAATACAAAGAGTTCAGTGAGCTTAGCTCACCAAGAGTTCTTTCCTTTTAAACTGTTATTACTTAGCTGTACTCCTTATCTGCCTGTTTTACTGTTGATCTCCTTCACTTCTTTTTGCAAACAAGCTTTTATAGGGGAATTTTAAAATTTGAGCCTCCAGATAACTATGTGCTCAGAAATTTTTTCTCTGCACATGATCCACATACAGTTTTAATTCTACAAAATGCATATATTTGAAAAAATAGTATTGGGTTTTTTCAATGAATTTAGCTAATTTTATTAGCTGTGGGAAGCAGCAGAGTAGCTGCCTCTGGCAAAAAAATAAAAGGAACAGATGTCGCACTGAGGAAGGGAGATTATTTTGCTTTTTATATTCAGCATCTGCTTTAATCTTCTTTGACCTGTTGAATGATTAAGTTCCAGAGAGGCTGTTTGCACTTAGATGTTCCTGAAGACTCATCTCATTGGGAAGTATTCTGCATCTATTAGGAAGGATTTGATGATTAACTTATTCAATACTAGCATTCTGCAGATAATCCTGCCACTTTTTTATTTTAAAAATAACATGTTCCTTTTCTGTCATCTGGTCACTGTTGTGTGTAGAACAAGCAGCCTGCTGCATTGAGTATTAGCACATTTTTCCCTTTGTACATCATCTTCTTTTAAATTAATGTCACTAAGAAAAGCAATCATAAATATACAGCATAAAGTGTAGGACTAGAGTGTGTGCCTGTTACTGTTATGCCATAAAAGTTTTTCATCTTGAAAATGTCATCATCTGAACACTTAATGACCTTTAGCGACCCCTTTTAGTTGCATGGATGATTTTTTTCTGGAATGTCCTTCAAATGCAAATGCTGGGGTTGTAATTGTAGATGCAGATTTTCACTGACTGCAAGGGAGATGGACAGAAGAACTCGCTAAAGCTTTGGCCTAGAAAGCACATTAATAACATTAAGCATAATTAAGCAATTGTTCAAGGAATATTAATTCTTATTCTGTATTAGGGGACTGGGGTCAGACTATTGACAGTGAAGTTTTTTACTTGGAAACATAAGGCATGATCTCTTCTAGATTCGGGTTATAGGCAGAAGCAGGATTTGAAATACCCAGTTCTCTTGTTTAATTTTGGCAGGTATAAATGTCTCCTGTTTCTGAATACAAAATCCTATTTCCAGTTCATAAGTTCCTACAAATCACCCAAAAATTTCCACTGTCTCTGCTTGGAGTCAATGTTGTCAGAAGTCAATATCTATTTCTCAGTTTAAAACCTCTTCTCAATCCCAAAACATCCTGCATAGAAAGACATTCTATTACTGATTGCAACAGCTTTGCAGTTCCTGTTCAGGTACAATCCCTTTTCATGACTGCATCTGTGTTTAGCAAAGCACAGGTCCTAGCATGTAATAACTTCCTTCATTATGCTCTACTCTATCATTTTCCTTCATCCCCTTACGTAATCTTAACATTAAGGTTAGGCTCTTTTTTCACCAAGCTAATGGCAAAGTAACTCCTTTATTCATGTCATGATGATTACTAAAATTTAAAAGGGCATGATTTGCACAGAAAAAAAGTTTTAAGTGCAAGGACAACCTATGTGCACAACGAGAACACAAAAACTTTGACAAAAAGATAAAAGAAGCCTTGAACAAATCTAACTTTACACCAATGCAATATTCTTACATAAAATAATGTCTTTCAAATAAAAAGCATTTTTTTAATAACATCATATTTAGAGTAGGACATTAAATTCTTGGTAAATCACATCCCACTAGTCTGAGCCTTTAATCAGAGTCCTATCACACCTACCAGCCAAAATTATTACATTTATCATATCCATCTTCCAAGTGCTGTCAGTATCATCAATGCAGATCATTCAAAATCTCAGTAACTGATAAGTTGGTAAATGTTTCAAGACATAAATGAAAAGTGATGCAGTGCATGAAATCTCTTGCTATATGATTAAGTATAGCACAAAGGACAGATCTTAATGTTAACACCCTAAGCCATATTTAATTTTAGTGTTCGAAAAACAAACCCAGATAAAAATTCTATCAGATAACATTAGGATTTTCAAAGAGAGTTTGGTACTTAAATTCTTTTGAAACTCAGATACCTTAAATACATGGAAAAATCTCTGTTTAAACATTTAGAATTAATAACATGAACTGTGTTGATGCTAGAGATCTTGAGGGTATTATTAATCCTTTGAAGGTTCAAAAAATAATAAAATCAACAGCTGGTATACTGCATAGACTACTGAAAAAAAGTATAGCTGTGCCATGCTCCTTGTCCTTGAGGCTAAGTCCACTTTGGACAGCAGCCCACAGCCACAGCAGCCATCTGCACAGTCACAAATAAACTGGAGAGTAGGATCCAGCTTCCAAGGGCCCAGTAGGGCACATTTCACATAAATAAATCAGAGTATTCTCTTTTATTTTGGACATGTAATTACATATGGGTAAGATGAATGAGTAATGTCTTGCATAACTTCAGAGATAATTCACAAAAATATTTTTCAGAAAGCCCACCACCAATGTTGAAATGTTTGTTACTTGGATAACTGGGTTTCCAGATGGGCAGAGGAGCACATACTGCATGAAGAAACCTGGAGACAGCCCAAGAAATTTATCTGGCTTATTTTGTAGTTCAGTCTAAGTAGACATTTTTACAATTCATCGTTCTCAAAGAATACAGAAGGCCATTATTTATATCAATACCTATAAAATGTGTAATTTTGTACAGGACTTAATGTGTTCATTAAATTTTCCATTGGAGCTTTTCAATTCAAATGGAAGTTAGACATAACGACCACATAGACAGAGCGATGAGATTTTCCACTCGCACCAAGGCTCTTATAGCAGGAGCTACCTATCAGCACATTCAGAATTGTCCCAAGACCAGCAGTTCTGCAGCAGAGATAACTGTGGACTCTGACAAACAGCATCTTGTCTGGATTTTCTTCCATGCCTGTCTCTGACCACTGTGTTTCTAATGCCATAACTCATGGAGAATGAGAAGTACAAGCTGGGACCAGAAGTGAAAAGAGGGGTGATAAAATCCAGAAATCTGCTGTGATTCTGCATTGCCAGATTTCATTGGATTCAATTCTCCCTATGCTTGTTTACATTGGTTTCTCTTGTTGAGTTATCGTTCTGGAAGACTACACCTCAAGAAAATTCCCTGGATGTTGCAAAGTTAATTCAATGCACTGCCTCTGCACCTAGCCAGCAGCTTAGGGTGTTCTGAGATATTGTCAAATTTCCCTTATCCCTGACTGTTTCACAGACACTGCAATGTTGTCCTACAACAGCAGGTACTCTTTTCCAAATGATAAACACCCCTAGGGGAGAATTCTGCTGTGCATCTGAATTAATTTGGCCAAGAAAACAACAGAGGAACAGAAAGCCATCTTTAATTTCATATCTTGCTCTAAAAATCAAGCCAAGTTACAATAATGGATCAGATTCACAGAATGCAAGATGTTCTAAAAATCAGTCCCAGTGGGTTTACACACAATTTGGTCTCAATTGATTGGGGTCCCATCTCCTGGGGGAATATGACCCAGCATTGCATTTATTTAAATTCAAGCAGATTTGTTTGAAATAGTCTCCATATCACACAAAGGGCAGAGACTTTTTCCACTATAAAGCCACATAACAAAGAAGTTCATCATAGAGGCTGGATCAATGTGCTGAAGCCAATTGTATGAGGTTTACCAAGACCAAGTGCTGACTCCTGCACTTCAGTCACAGCAACCTCAAGCAATGCTACAGGTCTGGAGCAGAGTGGCTGGAAAACTGCGTGGGGGAAAACGATCTGGGAGTGCTGGTCAACAGCCTGCTGAATATGAGCCAGCACTGTACCCAGGTGGCCGAGACAACCAGTGACTTCTTGGCCTGCATCAGAAATAGTGTGGCCAGCAGGAACAGGGAGGCGATCGTCCCCCTCAGCTCTGGTGAGATCACACCTTGAGTAGAGCATTCAGTTTTGGATCCCTCACTACAAAAAAGACATTGAGGCCCTGTAGCATGTCCAAAGAAGGGTAACAAAGCTGGTGAGACATCTGGAGCACAAATCTCATGAGGAGCGGCTGAGAAAACCAGGATTGTTCAGTCTGGAGAAGAGGAGAGAAGAAGAGGCTCAGGGGAGGCCTTATCACTCTCTACAACTCCCTGAAAGGAGGTTGTGGTGAGGTGGGGGTCAACCTCTTCTCCCAGACAACTAGTGATAGAATGAGAGATAATGGCTTTAAAGTTGCTCCAGGGGAGGTTCATGTTGGATATTAGGAAAAAATTTCTTCTCCAAAAGAGTGGTCAGGCACTAGAACCACGGAGGTGGTAGAGTCACTGTCCCTGGGGGTGTTTGAGAAAAGGGTAGATGAGGCACTGAGGCATGTGGTTTAGTGGGCATGGTGGTGTTGACTTGATTTTTGGTCTAGATGACCTTAGACATCTTTTCCAGCCTTAATGATTCTATGATCTCACTCTGTTGCCATACTGATCTGATGGCTCATCTGCTCAGCTGCAGACCGGCCTTCCTCAGTACCAACAGCTTCAAGGCAACAACATAGATCAACCCAGCAGCATGCTGCCAACAGTTTTATTTTCTCTGCTACTCAAAACAAGGATCCACAGCACATCAGTAAATTGATCAATAAATTAATTCCTGTACAGGAACACTTAGGAATAATAAGGGTACCAGACTTGCAGTATCATCGTTTCTACAACGCTCATAATTCACAGTTATTATTTAAAGGAAGTGAAAAAGTTTCTTTTCTTCCCTACTTTCAATACTTTCCTGGAAGAAAATGAAAGATTATTCTGTCTACTAAAACAAAGGAATTCTGTTAAGTACATTTGACAGAAAAATATTATCCTATTACTTTATTTTCTTCAATATTTTGAATAAGAGCAGTTAATCTGGAAGAGTCCTAAATGCTAATTTTAATCTAGATTAATTCACCTTCCTTGCCTTTGTCCTCTCAGGAGAAAAGGGCCAATTTGCTGCAAAAGCGTAACTTAGCAACTCTGAATTCCTCACCAGGGAAGTCCGTTCTCCATCAGCTATAGATAGAACATATTTTAAAAGTAAATTAACATTTGTTAATTTACAGGCTTGTTTTGGTTTTTTAATTAAATCTGCCCATGTTTTCCCAACAATTTCAAAAGATTTTCCCCATGAAATGAGTGCTGGGAAAAGATTGGACTTTCCTCTATTTTTCTGTTACTATCATTTGAGGAAAAATAGGAGCAAATGCACAGCTTTCTTGGGGAACCTAAAAGTGATCGATTTCAGGCAACTTGAACTATGAAGATCTTCCAGTACAGCAAGTACCAGCACAGCTATAGTCATGGTAAACCTGAAACAAGAGTGATTTTCTTTATCTGTAGTGCTCACCCTGATGGATAAGAGAGATGGAAACCAAATCCTGCAGCTGTAACCAGTGCTCTCACCTAGGGAAATCACATGGGAAGGGAACTATGTCACCTTACTCCTCCTATAAAGCCCTGAAAAATGTGAAGTACAAGCCATCCATTTTTTTTTTTTTAATCCTCACCACATATCAATACCTACCTGAATGTCAGAATTATTTAATGCAACAGAACAAGAAACCAAAACTGAGGAGTTTTCTTCCTCAATGACAAATAAAGTATAATAAAAACAATAGTCATAGTAACTAGGAAATACAGATCCAAATTTCAGAAATTTCATAACTGAAATGATCTACATCATCTCCAGTGAACACTGCACTGTGTAGCATAACTGAGTTCCCCTCTGGATGCCTGCTTTATCTGATGAATAGGATGAAGAAATTGTTTTGAGGGCAGCTACAACATCTGTCTGACTGGCTGGAGCTATACATTTTTGCACAGACGGTATTTCTGTCACAAGGTCTGCTATGCAAGGTCTCTATGGAAAAGCTTTTATCTATATACACAATAAGGAAAGTAAGATACAAGTGCTCTATAGACAGTCTTATTTAGCTTCCAGACAGAGAGCTAAATTCTTCTGAAACAATATAATCAAGATCAGATAAAATAAATATCCAGCTCCACAACTGGTTGTAAGTTTCTACAAATGTTTCTGCAAAAAGGAATAATAGAAAACAACCTAGAAGACAGAGCAGTGGCATTTTTCTTGCCACAGTTTCAGCTCACTTGCTTTAAGTTAAAAATAAATTACTTGGTCTTTCCAATATCCCTGTGTACCTACATACAATGATACTAATCAAAGATTACAATCATGGCTAGATCATAAGCGATTAAAAGACTGTTACCAAAATCTGAAGGAGAATAAGGCCTGATGAAAAGTTTAATAAGTACTCCAGAAGAAAATTGTATTTTACAATCTGTAACACTAATATTTTGTTTCTAAAAGTAGGAAACTGAAACATAGTGGTACTCCATAGCATACAGCCAATGCTTTATATCTGCAGCAAACAGGAAAGCGCATTAATAAAACCAGTATCTCAGCTAACTAAAAGCACCTTTTAGTTAACCATTCGTTCCACATTCTAAAGGCAAAGACAGCAATTAGACATAATTTCTGCAAGATGTCCTCCTACTGCATGGGAACTGATGTGGAATTTATGAATATAAGGCTTCGTTGCTGAAGCAATTTAACCCCAGTTCCTCCTAACAGGAGGCTAGCAATATAGTGAAAACATAAAAGAGAAAAGGAAAAGCAGGATACAAAGGAAAAACAGACACTTAAGAAAGTGACATCCCATCACATTGTTGTCTCATAAATTAATTTCTTGCAAGAAGCAATTGCTTCATTGCTTCATTCCTGGAATTTCAAACTTTTCTGTTTTTTAATAAACAAAACGTTTCCCCAGACATTAATTCAAACTTATGACTACGTGATGTTTTGTTCAGTATGGTTTTTTATTTCTTTGTATTCCCTTCAATTACAGGTTTGTTTCACAGTTTTCTCTGAGCATTCAGTAATGAAGAATTACCCTCAATAATTAAAATAGAATTATGCTGTGCTCTTAGGTGCATCATAAATTCCTGTTAGTGTCTGGAGTGTATCTTTTAAAACATGGTTATCTAAACAGCAAGCTATCTAAGCATAGAGTTTCAGTGACATTTGGGCTATGAGGTTTTGCCTGTGTGCCACAAGGGAGGAGTGAGTTGACAGTAAATTTTACATGGGCTTGCAGTATTTCAGTATTGTGATTCTGCGTATTCAAAGCTTCCAAAATTTTAACAGAATTCAATATTAGCTTCATGAAAATCTCATTCCTTAGATGGTCACCTTTTTTCAAAGAAAGAAACACAATAAATCAATACAAATGAGTACATATGGAAGTCTTAACCAATAGGCCTTTACACTCATGGTATTCAAGACAAACTGAAGCAAGAGGGAAAAGAAAAAGCAAGAGACGTCTTTCACTCCAATCCAGAAATACGCATCAATACTTTGGGATATACATTAATGTTCATTGCTGCTCTTGTTCAGCATAGAAAGCAACAGCACAGCACAGAGAGTGCCCGCTCAGCACCAGAGGGATTTGGTGCTTCCCTTCCAAGCATGCAGCAGAAGCTGGGGGTGCCACTCCTGCCCCTCAGATCCCACAGGAACGTGCCCCCCAGGCAGCACCCACCCCTGTGTGGGGAGCTTCTCCCCTGTGATAGCCATCAGCGGGGGATGGTAGCCAATATCGTCTCAACATCAGCTGTTAATTTTCTCCCGCTGGGGAGAAAATAAAACATATTAGGCAGTGAAAAACCTAGGAAGATGTGTGTATGGTGTTTTCTCCTACTGCAGTGCCACAGCTGTCTTCTGAGCCCGACACATTATCAGGATCAGTCCGCTCTGCGACTGAGTGCTCGATGTTGTCATGGAGCCAGCATTATCTCTCTAAATGTGATACAGCTAAAGCCTGCAGAAACCCTTGACTCCACACTGCAGGGAGAAATGAATATTTAGTATACTTCAGGAAAATATTGTCAAAAGGAGATTTTATTTAGATCACAGCTAAAGGAACAGATGAGTAGAACAATCACTTTGTTAAGCGAGAGGAGGCCCACAGAAGACATTCAGGTAGGAAAACAAAAGTGATTGGGAGTCACTTACCTGTATTACACAGTGCTCAAGACCCTAAGCAATGGAGGAGTGGTCCATGTGTTCCCATGTACTCCCTTTCAGGCCAACCAGGCAGTCATCAACATCAGTCCAAGAAAGGATATGACTCTGTCATGATCTTGTTTTTCTTCCTCTGACTTGAGGATGCTCAAAAACGTGCAGGTGTTGAGAGGATCTAAACAACATTGCCTCTATCACTATAGAAAGTTGAAAACAACTATGCATGCTCTGCTCATTGTCCAAGCATGACTCAAAGAATTTAAACACATACATACCTCCTTTTCTTCTCCCTTGTGGTTCTTGTAAAAGGACTGTACAGAGAATATGGACTATGCGCCTCTGTTAGGATGATCACAGTGCGATTCATGAAAGCTCTATTGGCCATAAGATTCTGAGGAGTTTTTCTTTAAGTCACAAAATTGAAGAGATCCAAATGCAACTGGCTTTTTGTCCATTTGCTGACGATGACCAAGAATGAAAAGATTCAGGCAATTCACAACACCACAATATCCACTAGGCTGAGATACAATAGTCATAAGGTAAGGCAGATGACAACAGACAAATGTATAGAGTCTCAACTACTTGAAGTTAAACACAAGCATTTCTCATACATAAAATCAATTAAAGTGAGAGGATGGAAGAGGTCCCACAGCATACTAAGGACAAAGGGTTTGTTGGGGTGTTTCTGATGTTACGCCAGTCATGAGGACGTGGGGAGACTGGAAAGGAGTAAAGTTTCCAAGCATAGACTGAAGCAGGCAGTGTAGAAAAGGCTTTCCAGAGACAGCTATGTAACCCACTTTCTATTTCCATTCCCAGTCCTCATCAGTGACTTCCTAAAGATTCTCAGATTCTCTGCCCAGCCATCTCCAAGGCAGTGAACAAGGGCTTGCCTACCCAGGAAAGCTACTGTTAAGGGGAAGAAAAGAAAAAAAAAAAAAAAGCCTCAGGGGTGAATTGAAAGTGCATTAAGCAATCAGTACACAGCCTCCCTGCCCATGCTGCCACTCTGGTTTGACACACTAATGGCTCCTTTGTTCAATTTCATTGAAAAAAAGTCAACTTTTCAAAAGGTTATTGAGGAATAGCTACCGCAGACCATTGCCATGCAGTCATATCCTTTCAAAGCATGCTGACATCTTACAGGAGGAAATCCTGCAATGAAGCACAGGATAGCACATATGGCAAAGTTTCTGCCTCACAACCCTCAAGAAGGACATGTAAAAAGAGTGCCCAACAACTGTATTCCTTGGCTGTCTTGAAACTGAAGAACTGCCTGACTGCTGCTCCAGGTTTATTTAACTGAAACTTACACACTGTAAATTTTTCTCCATCTACCCTACTCATGTATACCTATATGAGAGTAGATACGGTTTCATTTTGGGAGGAGGTGTTTGTTTTGTTTGTAAATAGTTTAGTATTCTTTTCGGAGGACAAGTTCTTAAAGTCTTCCAGGCCAGAAATGACCTTCATGCTGCTCTAAAATTCACTGCTCTAAAATTCACTCAAGATAAAATGGTCCGAGAAGAAAGCCATGCCCAGGCTACGAACACATTATGCAATGCAGACTGAAATACATTATAAGTATTTTGACAGAAGATTGTACACCTTTGATCCCAAGCTTATGCAAAGTTTAACAAAATACATGCCACAGAAAAACACCCTGAACTTCTACAAAAAGGAAGATTCTCCCAGCAAGCTTTTAATGCTTTATTCATAGAGCTCCATTCCTAGAGCTGTTTCAGGACAATCCTCAGATGAAAGAAAGATTTTAGCAACAAACAGCATGACAGAAGTACACGAAAAATTGAACTGAACAAACCAAGGATTCAGGAAACAGTTTCACACTGAAATGAGAAAATCAGATTTCTCTGCCTGGCAAAAAATCCTTACAATTTGTTATGCCTTTGGAAAGTTAACGATGCTTTAGCATTCTAATGGAATAGAATATTTCAGTTGGAAAGTACCTACAAAGATCATCTAGTTCAGCTGCCCAATCACTTCAAGGCTAATCAAAAGTTAAACACACATTATAGAGGGCATTGTCCAACTGTCTGTGGAACACTGACAGACGTGGGCTGTCAAGAACCTCTGTAGGAAGCCTGTTCCTGTGTTTGACTACCCTCTATACAGAAATCTTTCCTAATGCTCAGTCTGACCCTCCCCTGGCACAGTTTTGTGCCCTTCCCATGCTGCCACATCAGTTTCCAGGAGCAGAGCCCAGCACCTCCCTCTGCTGCCCCTCAGGGAGCTGCAGAGAGCAGTGAGGTCACCTCTTGGCCTCCTCTTCTGCAGGCTGAGCAGCCCAATGTTCTCAGCCTCTCCTCACAGAACGTGCCTTCAGCCCTGTTTCCTGCTTTGGTGCCTTCCTCTGGATGCTTTCAAGGATCTCAACGTCCTTACTCTACTGTGGAACCCAGAACAACACACAATATTCAGGACGAAGCTGTACCAATACTGAGTATAGTGGGAGAATGACCTATTCTGACCAGTTGGCTGTGCCGTGTTTATTGCACCCCAAAGTGCAGTTTGCTCTCTTGGCTGCCAGGCACACTGCTGGCTCATGCTGAGTTGCTGTCATCAGCACCCCCAGATTCCTTTCTGTTGATCTGCTCTCCAGCCATGTGTTCCTATCTCCATGCTCATTTGTTTTCCGGTTTCACATTTAAAGGCATTTCCTTCTAAATACTATAGTACATGCTTTAATTATGTAGCCAAATTAATGTTTGAACAACTTCTTGAAGAAAGAAGAAACTGAGAAACACAAGAGGCTGGCAATTCATTCCACTCTGAGAAAAAAAAGTTGGTTTCATAACAGTGAAAACTTACAGGTCTCAGGCAACAGAACTATCACTGCTAGAACTGGGGTCCAGTCATTTTGATACCAATGATATGGCCGTATCTCAGAAGCAAGACTTCTCTGAGAGCTTCCCAACTAAGTATGTATATATTCTGGTGTCTGGACATCCCACCTGGACCCTGCGCACTACTGAGCTTTCCTTGGCCATGATACACCTGTAATGCGCAATCCCTTGAGGAGAAGTGTTAGTAGTATAGAAAAAAAGAAAAAAAAAAAACAAAAAAGTGCAAGCACAATGTTGTGTCGTGGACTGCAAATGAAGCATTTCATATAAAGCCAGATAAAATGTGTTATTCCACCAAAAATGGAAAAATTCTGGGGAAAAGTGTGGGGGAGAAAGATAGAGAAGGAGCAATCAACATTTCCACACTGCCGTCTTCAATGCCATCAAAGTCTGATCATCAGGCTGACTACATCTCAGGCAGGAAAAGTCAGAGAAGGTTTAAAACAATCCTAATGGCCACACGGCTTAGATCGGAACTATAACAGAGTTGCTTTAAGGCAGCAAGCTGGCTGTGAACAAGCTTGAAAGTGTGAGCAGGACAAACATCCGTCATTTGCAGTCAGGATTTCAGGCTATTCGCATGTTCTTTGTGAAGATGCTGTGAAAAATATCCCTGTAATTTCTCTTCCCCTCAGGAATAATCCACCTCACTTTCAGTATTAGATTAGTCCCTGGAAGTTGCAATACAATCAACTCCATACCTTTGGTTTTAAGCGTGACATTAGAGCAGAGATCCTTACAGAATGTGAATGTTAGATGGTATATTAGAGGGAAGAGCAGCACTTAAAAGAATAAGGCTGTGCCAGTGTTACTAGCGTTACTCTGAGGACTTTGCTGAAGGTTTCAGCTCACTGCAGACCCAATGGACAAATAACCTGAAAGGTTGTATATGGATTTTCTATTTTAAATGGCTGCTTAGAATTCCTTCTGGCCAAAGAAAAGCACAGACAAAAGTACTAAGCCTTTATAAAATAATCCCATCTAAAACAGCACTATTTATTGGGTATTTAAAAGCACTATAAATTCATGAAGCACGTAGCACAGTGCTTTAACACAAATACGCTTGTATTAAGTGTCATCATTTTTTAGTATTCAGTTTTATTGTGAATATCTTCTCTTAGGCATGGCTTTCACAAATTTTATGAACCAATACCAGGAAATTCAGAACTGTATTTCTCTATAGCCTAGCTGCTCTGGAACAGCAACCACTTAAAAAGTTGCAGCCTTTTCCTGCACCGAGCCTTAAAGTTTGTAAGAGATTCTTACGTTCTTCCACTGGTGACTGCACGGTTCAGATACCAACTGGTTGCCTGCACCTTTAGAAAACAATTTGGGAAGTACAAGTGGCGATTGAGAGAAAAAAGAGGATGGAAAGAAGTACTGCAGATAGTCACTTTCTCCCCAGTCATCCTCTTCTGATTTAATATTTTCACAGAGGAAGAAAGAATGCTCGTCAGCGACAGGAGGAAATCACTGATCACAGCAAGACACAGGTTCAGTGTGCCATTTGTCTTGAGCCTGCTGGCATTTACTTCCTCTTGACAGTGAATCAGAAGCCATTGCTCCAGGATAATGCATTAATAAAGATCTTTTGTCCTTACCAGCCTTTCTGAATGATTGCAAAACCTGTAAACTAAGCAACAACATAAAAGTGCAAGAGTGGAACATGTAATGAAATTTCTTCTGGAGCAAAACCTTATGGCAGTTCTAGGATTTGCATGAAAAGAGTTCATCAAAGGTATCTGAGAAACAGCTCACTCCTCATGTAAAATAAAGACAGGGCATCTGGATTAAGCACCATTAACACATCAACACATAACTTCTGATACAAGTGGAAATAAAGACACCAAGAGGAAGAGGAAACACAAGCAGGGAGGCCAAAGCAGTAAGAATCAAAATAAAGGAGACGGAAGCTGTGAACCATACACTAGAGTTAGAAATTAATCCTTGATATCATTAAGTTTCCACATGAAAGATGAATGAACTATTCCTCTGTCACATCCCAAAGGTAATTTCTGCTTGACTAATACTTCATTTGAAAGACAGGTGGTGTGAAAGAGAGAAGATCAGTGAGAAACAGAAGGCTCAGAGTATTTAAATATCACATTTCTGAAACGAGCATTGCTGCAAAAACCCACCCAGGCAACCAACAATGGTGACTGAAGTTTCACAACTGAGAGATTTAATGTTAAAAAAAAATATGCTTGGCACAGTGAAACCTTCATGCGTCATCACCTTCTCGATGAGATTTCCTGCCTGAAAGATAAAGTGACCAAACGTACCTCAGTCTATCACTTGCCTTAAATGTCCCATTTTTAATGTCTTTTTGCATGCCATAGGGTTATCCTTTCCAATATCTAAGATACCACTCACATTTAAATGCAGCACTATACAAATCTCTGTCAGGAAAGACTCTCCAACTGCTAATCACAGGCTGTGAATTTTATGTCCTAAAGTCTTGCTATTTTTTGTCTCCGAGGGCACACAACAAGGGAGTAGGTTTCCAGTATTCTGAGACGTCAATGGTATGTTTTATTTCTACAAAGAATACAAATTGACCTCTTTTCTACCTGAATTAAATATGCATGCTCAGAGATTTTACGTGTGTATTTATTTAATTCTTGCATAGTTTTAAGGATTTTTTCTCATGGGTATTAAACTTCCCATTTGGCTAACCTGTGTGGGATACCACATGAATCAAAGCAGTGACTTAATTCTTCCTTCCTTTATTCTGTTGTGTTTTTGTTGTTTGTTTGCTTTAAATAAAGAGGGAGAAAATGAGGGCTTTTTTCTATTTTCTCTTGTTTTTATTTCCAGACCATCTCCACTTGAAAAGGCTATCCTTGTGAGTATAGGCCCTATCCATGGAGCCAGCCCTAAGCCTTGTCTCACTCAGCCTTTTCTTAGTCAGATTACGTGGGCGACTTGGGGATGATCTTCTCCAGCAAAAGCAATCAAAATTAATCAGCACACAGAGCTATGCCAGGATATTTTTAAACATATGCCATTATTGATATTGCAATAAGCTCATAACACCAGAAGCTCATAACATCAGTAGCATGGCAGAGGAGCTCCTGCTTCACTGCATTGTGCATAGAAAGATTTCTCTACTTCTTATTTATGATGTGGTTAATTACAGAATCACAGATCACAGAATTGCAGGGGTTGGAAGGGACCTCGAGAGATCATCGAGTCCAACCCCCCTGCCAGAGCAGGTTCTCTACTGCAGGTTGCACAGGTAGGCGTCCAGGTGGGTCTTGAATATCTCCAGGGAAGGAGACTCCACAATCTCCCTGGGCAGCCTGTTCCAGTGCTCCATCACCCGCACTGTGAAGAAGTTCTTCCGCACGTTGGTGCGGAACTTTCTGTGCTCCAGCTTAAGGCCATTGCCCCTTGTCCTGTCCCCACTGACCACCGAAAAGAGGTTCCCCACCTCCATTTGCCTCCTACAACGAAGATACTTATAAACATGGATCAGGTCCCCTCTCAGCCCTCTTTTCTCCAGGCTGAACAGACCCAGATTACTGAGCCTCTCCTCATAAGGGAGATGCTCCACGCCCTTTATCATCTTTGTGGCCCTCCGCTGGACTCTTTCCAGGAGGTCCCTGTCTTTCTTATAATTAATTAGATTATAAGGTCTAGCCCTGCTCTTCTCCAAATGTCTTTATGAAGCTGATTATTCCCTAAAATATTCAAATAGCCTCTTCCATACTTGAAAGTGAAACCTTGTTCTCTAAAGAAGCGATCAGTGTGCCTATGGAAGATTTCCATGTAGACAGACACTGCTTGCAGTGTCTTGTGTGTGTCCAGATGCTCACCATCGCACTTGAAGGATCTCAGTGCCTTTGCTATGCATTAAATTACTTTCAGACAAGCTACCTCGTGGTACAACAGCAGGCACATTAGGTCAGGAAAGGGAAAGGTCTCACGATACCAAACGAGTAGCAAGATCAATTAATTTCAAATGCTAACCTAGACTCCAGCGTTAGGGCTAAAGCTTTGATGCCCAGGGAGGAAACAGGTTAAGTACACAGCCAGATACCCACTCAACTGGGAGACAATACTTTGCAGCTGGAGAAGCTGGGCCAGAGGATCAGATGCCTTCTCCCTAGCTGTTAGTTATCTCATCTCAAAGCCCCATGTCCAGCCATGATGCCTGGAGAAAGAGGTCAAAGCTCATCCAGAAAACCTGGCTTTTGTGTAACACTTAAACAGCAGGGGTCCCAGAGCTCAGCAATAGGGTTTAACAGGGTGAAGAACTGACAGGGTGGGATGCATGCTCATGCCAAATACGCAGAACAGGCATCACAGATGGCAATGTCTTACAGCTTCAAGACAAAGAAAATGTTGTCTAATCTACAGATTTTGTCAACTCTTTTGTCTTTGTGGGTGAGTCTATAATAGCCAGGGTGAAATTCTTCAATTCTTCCTTACATTTCTCATCCCACTCATACTAATGAACCTGCTGGCATGAATAAGAAACAGACTTGTGAGGAAAGCTTGTGAGCTTTCTAGACACCATGGAGACATAGGCAAGTAAGTACATAAGGGAGTTTTCAAAGCTTAGAAAGCAACAGAGAGCATTAAAACACCAGCAGGAGACACCAATCAAGATTCTCTTGAAATATAAAATTGGCTTATTCATAACTAGCCCAATGCCAAAAAGCATAACAATTTCACCTTATACTATTAGAAAAAATTGACACTCCCTTGGTGTAAAGGCCATACTGGTATAGAATATCCAGCATATGGTCTTAGAGGGAAAAAAATTGAAAATATTTACACCATAGCCTCTACACAAGCGGTAGCTCTCAGAAGGGAACATATTTACCAGGAAAACCTTGCAAAAAACAATTGACTGAAGCAATTCCATGGAGTGACCTTCAGCAAAACTTAATTCCTTCAGAAAACAGCCCCTTTTGCTGTGATTTTTCACTGCCAGAGTTTTGCCATCATTTTTGACAGAGCAGAATTTCACCTGATATTTTATTCTGTATGCTTGCATTAAAAAAAAAAATCAGAGTACTTTTTACATAGTCAAGCTGGAATGACATTTACAGGTGCTTTATCTTTTTTTTCATCTGTCTTTGAATAAATGAGCAGGTATTTCATACATTACATGTGTATTTTCACCTTAAATTTTCTGGACTTGAGACTAGTTTGGGGTTAGCGAATAGCTCTCAGGCAGCCCACCCTTGGACAGGCCCTCAGGGTGCTAAACGCAAGGTCAGGAGTTGCCGAGCATCACAGAGAGCCCTTCACCACGTCATCACCATGTACCCACTGCAGAAGGGACTTATGCTAGCACGTGTCAGTCAAAGCCTCTGCAGATTGCAAGGAAGAAGATCTAGTAATTACAGCATTGCCCTTGGAAATATGACAAAGACATTTTAAAAATACATTTTGGAAATGGCATTTAATATTTTTCTGCGTTTTTAGGAAAGGTCATGCAATTTGTGTTATGGAGGCTACAGGTGATGATAAAAACGTCTTCTGAGAAATACATTAGGCTGTTTGTCGAACAGTCTGGAACAGAATGAGCGGAGATCAAGAGGGGAAGGGATTTATCTTGCACTCAGTCATCAGTAAAGAAAGATTATTATAATTATTATAACACAGCTATTTAACAAGGTACACTCTTTTCTATTCCTGTCCCAGAGTGCAGATGAAGATTTCCCATAAAAGATCTTTTTGATTGAAGAAACTTAAAGGGACAGTAGGAAACACTTGATTTAATGTCAGGAATTTACTAGGATGGAGATGTATATTTGAATGAGCCACATTTATTTTAAGGAGTCACCTTTATTGCTCATTCACCTCAGAATAAACACCACAAAAACTCATGCCAAAGATCATCCTTCTGATAACGTAGGCGCATTCAGCAAAATTGAGCTTATCTGTCTATGCTGTGATCTTTGGACTCTGGTAATTGCTCCAAAGCATCAGTTCTACCATGGTATATGGTAAACAATGATAGCTTTAGGATGAAAGTTTGCTTCCTACATACTTTAAGGGTGAAATGAGGTAAGACCAGGATTAGACGACTCTTATCAAATTCCTATGAATATCACCTGTGTTAGTCAGCTTTCAACAGTTCAATGGAATACAAGTCCAAGACTGATGGTAATATTTGGAACTACATTTTAGAACTCAAATGTGTCCTCAGAAGAAAACAGTACATACAAAAGGAGACAGCAGAGGGGGGAAGGCTTGAACAGATTTACCACTATGGTAGCTATTATGTGACCAGGAAACGGTGATTTGTGGAAGACACCACGTCTCGCTGCCTTCATGCCTCTCCAGCTGTACAGTACATATCCAGCAGAAGCATCTGTCTATACTCTCACAGTGATCTCCCACTCATTTCTGAGTTTTCTGAGTTCACAGTAAAAGTAACAGAACTCTGGGAGGAAAAGGACAAAAAAAAAAAAAGAAAATCACCCTCTTGAGATATTCATCCTGTGGAAAGAGTAAGAGTTTTAAACTGCTACAGACATTCAATATATAATTGCCTTGTTCTTCAATGTGTAAGTGATGCCTTTTTTCTCCTCCAGTACTTGCAAATGCCCACAGCAATTTTTCTGTATGTATAAATAAATTGTTCCTGCCTCTTGGCTTTCCAAGCTTGAAATGGATCCTGCTGATCTGCGTTACCATTAAAAAGAAATACAGTTTCCTTTTAAAGGAGAAATATGCATTTGGTTTAGTCTTGTCATGCCACAGCTTGAGCCATAGTTCAACTTCACTGAAAAGCAAGCCTGAATATGTGACATCAATCTCTTTGGTAACAAAAAACGATTTAAAGAAATCATCCCACACGATGGGAGGCACTTACTCTGTGGTGGTACTATTTTCCAGCAGGCAAATTGCAGACTAGACTCTACAGAACTACAGTTCTGTACATAATAACTACAGTTATGCCTGTTCATCTCCGGCTTCATGCTCTTCAAGATTTCCCTTTGCCTCCATTTTCAAATTCCAACAAAGCACTATTAGCACGTCTTGATTTCAGTGGGTTGGTCTCATCATTTTTGGCAAGATACTTGCTGAGGTCTCATAATTTGCTCCTACTTGAGCAGGCTATGTAATCATAGTTCTAAACATGTTTATTTCCCCTTCCTTTTTCCTCATGTTGTTCAAAATCTGAAGTTCTGCAACACTGTAATCTCAAACTCAGGCTTACATCTCCCTCAAGGACTCTTCTCTAACAACGCATTTGAGAAGCTGTATGTTGGCATTACAATGACCCCTCTTGTAAAGTTGTTAAGTTTAACTGCATTTTAAAAGTTATCATCTAATAGTTACACTGGAGTTTATGAGCTGCAGTAAGAGTTTCAAAAGCCTCTCTATCTGTACCTAGCAGAGTTTCTAGTTCCTGACTTCTACTGCAATAGAAACACATGCACATAGTTTATGATGAAGTCTTTTCTCCTGTGGCAACTTCTTCTATATCATCAACAGCATAAAAATTACCCTGTAATACCTAATATAAAATTCAGCTGTTGTACGATAAAGCAGAATATGGTAACTCCAGTGTTCCCAATTGCCTTTCATTTTTCAGCCATCCCTCACTCACTCATCTCCACACTGGAACGTCTACAGAACAGTTTAAACCAATTTTTAACTCTGCTAGAAAATTTTTTGAGAAATCAAAGATTGGCTTACACACTGTCAAAAGAAAAACGGTCACAAGCAATCTTTCTAGACAGGCAGCCAAAATAACAGCCAGCCATCAAGCAGAATTGTCTGTTAAAAAGGGGAGAAACAAGGAATAGTGCTGCTGGCTAGCTATCAGAGAGCCGCAGAGCTCTCCAGTCATTTAATTCTGATTAACTAGTCTTGCATCAGAACAACAAAATTACTTTGCATTTCTAACTCCTCTCAGAATACTAACCAAAAAAATTCATGATAAAAGCCTACTGAAATATTAGCTAATGGCAAATTTCCTCACAAGATGTTCATGCATATGTAAGAGACGGTCACAAGTATAATTCCCTGTGGTTATTGGACTGCTGAATCCTGGTCAATTCAATTAGTGAGAATGAAAAAACATTTAGAAATTTCATCTGTTGAATTTCAAAATAAAAATTAAGAATGCTAGACTACCTTTAACTCAAAACATTTTTTAGAATTACCTTTTAAATATATTTCTTTTTCTATAAAAATATTGTCTTTGTAATATTTCATGAAAGTTGAAAACAATCCCAAATATGTAGTATTTGAAGTATTTCTGAAATATTCAGATATGATATTGATGCAATATTCATTGTTCTCATTTCAATTTTGAAGTGATTAAAGGCAGACACATTTCATATAAAATAGTACTTCATCTTTTCTAAATTACACCATGTCCCTCTGCATTGTCTTGCAACATTTCCAGGATGAAAATGATCCTCTCTCAAAAGCCTTTTTGCTGAAGCACTAACCTTGAAAGCGCCAGACCTACGTTCACATCTTCTTTGCAGTAGGTGGAACAGTTCCAGAAGAAGAGACAGAGAGGCTGATCATGGAGTATGCAGGAGTTTTGTGCTTGGCACATTTCCCTAGGATGCAGATCTGATCTCAGTTCCTTGCTCAAAATGAAGTAGAGTGAAAGAAGATTTCCCTCCAGCCTAGGAAGCATCTTGCCTAGAGTTTTCAGGAATCTAACGGACACACATAGAGCTTTGTGATCCCAGAAAGTATGTGCTAGGATTGCTTTTTATAACAGTAAAAGAATATACACTCTTGCACCAGATAGGGCCCCATAAGCAAGGGACTCCTGAAAATGCCATCATGCTAGCTTTTACTCAGCCAAGGTCTGCCCAACAGGCATAGCACAAATGCAATAGCAGTGTCGAAACACTGGCCATTGGCCCCAGCTATTATAGCTACATCTAAAAGGTCTCAAAATAACTTAATAAATAGGGTCCAGTCCTGGACAACCAATGTCCTGAACTGGTCAGTCTGGAGCAGCCACACCAACTGTGCTGTCACCTTTTGACTGCTCCTCCACTCCCCGCAAAGAGCCCCTGCTGAGGAAAGGAGCCTCTCCTGGGCATCAAGCTGAGACAGGCTAGAAGTGAATAAGAGCCTGCAGGCAATATTGTGGTAATAACAAAAGCTGCAAAAGCTGGCTGGGAATTGGCTGGTGCATCTCTTGAAAATTTCTATCCCAAAACTCATCCAAGACATATACCACATTTAGTAACAGTTGCCATCAAGAAAGATTTTGCAGTTCCTGAGTGGAACATTCAGCTGCAGAACAGTGGCCTGCTCACCTCCAGCACAAAAGAACAAGCAAGATTCTGAGAAGGTCCTTGTGATGAGAGCGCTAATCAGAGCTGTGAGAAATAGAAAAACATACCCAGTCTAAAAGAAGTCTTTTAACTGGAAGAGCCACGTCCCAGTTGACAGTTAGATTACTGGTTTCAGCTTCTTCCTAAAAAGGGGAAGGGTTTATCCCTGTGAAGAATAAGAGCATATTTCATCTTTAAAATGTAAAGAAACTTTGTATGTGACAATCCAAGCAGTGGAGTGCAATGGTGTGTACTGGTGTGCATGGTGGTAGCATATAGTTGTGACAGTGAACAGAACATACCAAGTGTTTTTAACTAAGGATGCTGAAAACACCCTGTGATGTAAATTAAAAATGAGTATGTATGTAAGCATATTAAGATAATCATGGGTGTGATTATGAATTTAGACAACTTATAAGATTCAGAAACACCTCAGAATAAATTAGCCTGGAATCCTATTTAACGCAGAATTGTTTACCCATAAATAACTTACTTTTCAAATAATTGAATACAATTTTAAAAGCATTTAAGTAGCTTTAGAGTCTAAGTGCCACTGTTTTCCAAAGAAATGTTTCTAATATCTAAGCTGTTACAGAAGTACGTCATTGAGATCCATAACTCACCTATGCTTCTTTGAAAACACAGCCTGTTTACTGTCACTAATACGTGTGGTACTAGGTGGATAGTGCTATTCGACATTTTTTGTCCCACAGTTGCTACAATATGAAGGGAAAACGTTTCTACACAATACATAGGCATTGCCACTTCTTCTGGTAACAAAATAACGTTTATTTTGACAGAAGCTGCTGGAAAACTGGTGAGTACGCTAATCTTGCTGTCTACCCATTCACCTGCTGAAGAGCTCAGTAAGCTGACAACACACTCAGCTTCCAGAAAACTGATATGTTCTCGAAGCTCAACAAAACCCTTCCCCCTCTATTTATCCTGTCATGTATCTGTTTCTCCTCCCCCTGGAGAGAAGGTCAGAGGGCTGTGCTCTGTGCACCTGTGGGTTTGGGTAGAAATTTCCCTTGGCACCTTAGGGATGGGCTGTTATGTAGACAGACAGCAAGATATCCTAAGACAGGCTGGTCCCTGCTTCTCTCCACCTGGGTCCCTGAGAGCAAAGCACTGATCAAATAGAGGTCCCCAGCCCACAGTGACACTGACAGCCTCCTGAGGCACAGAAGCATGTGGAGCAGCACTCACACCTGTTACAGCACACTCAGACCCTGCAGGGCCAACAGGCAATGAATGGTGCGCATCGCACTCAGAGGAATGGGTTGTGGAGGACAAAGGGCTCTGGTACAACTCCAGCCACAGTGCCTCATCAGGATTCCACCAGGATGAGATGTCCTCTTTAAGACATGATGTCAAGAATGAAAAATGGATTTAAAAAAAAAAAAAAAAAAAAAAAGGATGCAAGGTTAATCAAGGTTGTGGTATATGTGTACCTATCTCCTGAGAATGAAGGGTAGACCACAGCCTTCATAAAGGTCTCTAAGTAGTCTGCTGACACTTCTCCAGCCCCTAGAGAAAAGAAGGTTCAGAGGAGATCTTATCAATGTGTACAAATATCTAAAGTGCGGGAGGCAAATGGACACGAGCAATCTTTTTTCAGTGGTGTGTGGGGACAGGACGAGGGGAAATGGACTAAAACTGGAGTGCAGGAAGTTCCACACCAATATGCAGAAGAATTTCTTCAGTGTGGGTGACGGAGCACTGGAACAGGCTGCCCAGTGAAAGCATGGAATCTCCTTCCCTGGAGATATTCCAGATCTGTCTGGACACCTACCTGTGCAACCTGCAGTAGAGAACCTGCTTTGGCAGGGGTTGGACTCGATGATCTCTCGAGGTCCCTTCCAACCCCTGCAATTCTGTGATTCTGGGATTACTCTCTGTTTCTCTACCAGCACCACTCCATTCTCTACCCCCTCCTCTCCAAGTTTGCCCTTCCTTATGAATAAAACATTACAAGAAGACCTTAATATCCTGTGTTTCCTATCTAAATGAGATGCTCAGCTTTCAGCAACAGCAACTGCAGTTTGCATTATTCAGCCTTTCAGGATGGCTCAGCTCAGCAAAAGCCACTCTGAAAAAGACAGCAAAAGACGTCTTTCTCATGACAGGTGTAAGTAAATGGGTAAGGGAGAGCTGGCTGCCCTGCCTTGGAGAAAACTCATGTTCTCCCATCACCTGCACACAAATCTTAAGCCAGTGCCAACTGGAACTGAAGTATTTTGCCTTCTAGATTACACCTCACCCTGCACATTTTTACACTGAGTTGATTTAGTCTGTGGTTGCAATATATGACTACTGGGCATATGAAGATTCAAGGCTCTGCTGCACAGCCCTGAGATTTTCCATTCTTTTATGGTACCCAGAAGAGAGCTGCAAATGCACAGCCAAGCACTGCAGGGTCTGATTTTCTGATGACCTCCCCAAAGGACAGCAACAGCACAAATTGGGCAGAACCAGGGCAGAGGGAAAGCAACTCATGCTGCTTGTTTTGCTGCCACATCAGACATGAGAGTTGTCAGAAGCGAGAGGCTCTGTAACTCTACTCATAACATCTTGGTGTATTGCACCATTTGGGACACTGACATTGACTTTCTGTAGTTTTAAGTTATTGCATAGTCACATTTAGGGGGTTGGTTTGAGCTCCAGTACACATTCATATGACCTGGAAGGTTTCACCCAGCAGAAGAAACAAGTGAAAGTGAAAAAGAGAAAGAGGCAAAACACAGAGGCTGTGTTATTCCCAGTGGATCACATCACAGAAGTGCTAATTACGATAATTTGATGTTGTCCAGATTGTAATGCTCTGACAAGCTAATGAATACTAGTATTGTAACAAATTGGTTTTGTTTTGAATTAGGCTGTACAGTGTTCTCCTTTCCAGTGGGACGATTTTAGAGTATTTCAGAATGTTTGGTTGATTTTGTTGTGGGTTTTGTTTTGTTTTCCATTTGAAGCATGAGTTCCTTGAGAGAACTTTCTCAATTTTCATCTACCTATTTACAAGTATGTGCAGTTAACTTTTGTTAACCAGTCCTGCTGTTCACAACCATGCTTAGAACACTTGAATCACACCATTCTTTATATATCTATGCAGCATCCATAGCTCCAGATTGTGCAAAACATTGCTTTAAGAGGCAAGGAGGTACTCAGACTTCAATGCATCATTTCTGTATTTCCAGAGAGTAAAAACATGCTGATGAATGAACAATTTCACAGCTGTAGGAACACATGGTGTTTTTCCCCCGGATTGCCTCCTCTAACATCCTCATGGATGACTTAGGCACCCTTTCTTCTGAATTACTGAAACACTCTGCATCTAGAGCCATATGCATATTGATGTTCTGCTGCTGCCAGATGCTTACACTGCAGAACTTCTAATTACAGGATTGAATGCTGCCTAGATGATGATAGTCTGTGAAATTAATAAATTATAACTATTAAAACTCAGTTATTGCTGGCACCACAAAGCCCTCTTTTTTTCTTTTTTTAAATGATTTTGATTGAGAGCAGAAGGAAGTTAATGACTTCCTCACAGAAACAAAAAGCAATACTATGTCAGAGAAGGACTTGTGGGCAGATTTATAATACGCTCAAGGACTAACACAAAGTGTTCTGTTTCTTTTAAGCACAGTTCAAGCATTTTTCTTTTCCATGTTGGGCCTGCTTCATGAAGAAATAACCAAAATAAAACAATTGGAAACAAATGACTAAACACCTTGGAGGACACAGACCCAAGTCCTTAACGACAATCACTTCGATCAAGGTCCACAAGATGCTGAGTGCTCCTTGTAGCGGCAGTGAAGGAGAGCTGGCAGACATCCAGCACTTTGCAGGACTCAACTCTGCTGGATGGTTTCCACTCAAAGCAACAACTAGAGTAGAATCATAGAATCACCGAGGCTGGTAAAGACCTTCAAGATCATCAAGTCCGACCACCAACCTGGCCTACCGAGTCCCAAACTAAACCATGTCCTTTAGTGCCATGCTCACATGTCTCTTAAGTACCTCCAGGGATGCCACTATGTCCCTGGGCAGCCTATTCCAGTGCCTGACCATCCTTTCTGTGATGAAATTCTTTCTAATATCCACTTTAAGCCTCTCCTGGCACAATTCAACACTGTAATCTCTGCAGAGAGTGAGCGATGGTATACCACTGCCATCTCTGTGGGAAATAAAATTAATGCTGTTCAATTCCTAACCTACACGAAGTTCTTCACTTCTGTCTCTTTTTCTTTACTTAAAACTTATAAAAAATACATGAATCCTCTCCCCATGAGTGGGGGAGAAGATTAGATTTTTGCTTTCATTAGATTTCTCCACTGTAGCTGATAACTACATTTTATTAACCAAAGTTTTGAATCAACTACCTTGAAGGAAATAATTGCATCATCACCTGAGTTTAATATTAGCAAATAAGGGTGTCTTAGTTTCTAACAGAAGTTACTTCTCTCACAGTGTCTGGTATGAAGCTGTGTTTTTGTTCCCAGAAGAGAAACAACTGATAACACCTGGCAGTGTTGAACACAGCCAAGGACACATTTTGTTCCTCAGTGAAGCAGTTAGAAGGCATAAGGAGCTGTGAATTGGGAGGGGACAGGACCAGGGCAGCTAACCCAAACTGACCAAAGAGCTATTCCATACCACATCACATCATGTGATTTTTACGGAAGAGAAATCGCTCTCTTGCTCGGAGGGAGGGGCTGCTGGCCGGTTGGGTATCGGTTGTTGGTCCCTTGCTTTGGGTATTATTTCTTGTTTCTTATATATATATATATATGTACTGGTATTTCTTTTATTCTCTCTGCTGTCTTAGTAAATAGCTTTTATCTCAACCCACGAGTTCTACCGTATTTATTCCTTAATTCTCTCCCCCATCCCACTTGGGAGGGGGGAGGGTGAGCGAACAACTCTGGGGGACTTAGCTGTCTGCTAGGTTAAACCAGGACAAAGGGAAAGGAAAAGGGAGAAAAAAAAATCATCTAATATAATGCACACAGACTAGATGGATGGATTGGTCTTAAAATTAATGAGCTAGGAGATAACAATTGTTAAATCCAAGACCAAATACCTTCTCTGTTTCTGATACGGCAATGATGGATCCAAGTACCAAAACTCTAAGGACATTTGAACTCCAGTACAGAGAAGTAGTTCCAAGCCCACAGATGTGGGTGAGAGCTTGTCACTGCCCCAGGCTGATGGCCTGAATGCCTGCCTGTGCCTCTGAGACCTGATCCTAGTGAAAGCTTTTCAACTCACTGAGCCTCTCTCTTTGTATCTATTTGCTTTGTATCTATTGCTTTCAGCAGCAAAACTCAGGACAATTATTCCTCTGATGGTGCTGAATTGATCTTTCCACTTGGGTAATTCTTTATCTTGAATGTACACTAGAAGAATACAGTGTAACCAGAAGCCTCAGCATCAAACTCCATGCAGTTCTACTGGTTCACTGTTTTATAAATAGATGAGTACTTAGAACTACTGGCAATATTATTAACATTTAATTTACAAATTAAGATGGGATTTAACATGTTAACAGTAACCAGATATAACTGAAGAGAGAATCATCTCACTATAATATAATATTTTATCTTTGCAGAGTATTCCTGCATATCTTACATGATGGTTGATGTACTTTATTGCTGTAGCAACCAGAGCATTTTTTTTTTTTTTTTTAAAGCCTCACAGTGCTGCAGTACCACAGCTGGAGAAGCCACTGCAGCATTCAGTGGTTGCACAATTGTGCCCCTGGACCTTGGCTTTTATTTAAACCATCGGTGCACTTACCCCAGAAATGCTCCTAGACCTCACAGTGATAGAAAAAACATTGTAAATGTGGATTGTTAAATGCCTTGGGTTATCATTCTTCTGGTGTTTTTTTTTTGTTTGTTTTTTATCATCTATGAAAGGTAGGTGGGAGATGCAAAGACCATCATGCTTTTTAATTCCTGTAATACAAAATCAGACTTCACATGTTTTAGCTGCAGCGTTGTCTATATACTGCAGGATTACACATTAAAAAAAATACAGTTTGAAAAGGTGTACGCAATATGTGTTTTTCTTCAGTGACTATGACCTTTAAAAATATTCATTTTGGTGTTTGATTTAACATTTTAACAGCAAATATATTTCAATGCGCTGAGGACTGTTATCAAAGTTCACAAACTGTTTGCATAGCTGAATGAAGCAGCTAAAAGACTGTAATAGGAAGGAAAAAAAAAATAGCTGCAGATTCCTTCCAGGCATAGAATAACCTGAAGCTAGCAAGTTTTCTCTCATAGTCTGACACCATACACTTCCGAGCATCCTCAGCTCCAGACCAGTATTTATAAGCAGCCCGGCTCAAAGTTTATGTATATAACCAGGAAAACTTCCACTATTTCAGTGAAATTGGATCAAGTCCTTCTGTTACGGAAGAAAGTCCCCAAAACTCTCATGACTGCGCCATTCTTCAGTTCTCTTACATTCTCCAGCTTCTTCTTTCTCAAGTTTCTTCATCCAGCTTCTTCAAGCTCTTCACCAAGCTGCTTTCTTCTCTGTCTGGCTGGCTTTTATCTAAGCCTGGGGCAACTCCACCCCAGGTCCACCCCTTCTGGTCACAGGTGCAAGTGATGCACCTGTGTTCCCCAGGCCAGCCACACCCCTCCACCATGTGCTCAATCATCAGTTCATGCTGTGATCAACTGTTTCCCTACACCTTCCCTCTTCAGTTAGGCATTTTTCTGCAATCATGCTGCAAAGCAGAATTAGAGATCTTGCAGAAAGAACAGACCTCTTACACGGAAAGTATTTGAAGACATCACAACACAATAGAGGTTACACCATTACCATCCACTGCTTATGCCTTACAGGTATTTCAGTTTCTTTCACTGTTGCTTAGCAAGCATCTACTATGTGCTGATCAATGACTTGATGCAGTCACCCAAACGTCAGCACCTGGCATCACCCAAGATCCTCAGGGAATCCTAAGCCCCAGTGCTGACTGACCAGTATTACAAATACTCTCTATGGCATCTCAAGTTGCATTAGACACCCTTGTTCAGATAAAATTATGCCTGTTATGCTAGAGGCCGTCCCCCTTACCTCTCTGGTGCTTTGCGACCATATATATGCCTTGAACTTGCGTTGTCTTCCCAGCATCTGAGCCTCAGCCTTTACTCTCACTCCAAAGGAGTGGAGATAACGTGGTGAAAGGGGGCAGCTCTTGAAGGCCAAATCTTTTCTCTCCTGGGGCTGAAGACGGGAAGTCCATGCCCATCCCTATTAGCTCAACACGCCCCACTCCTAAGCATGGCACCAAGCTCTTGCTGACAGTGCCAGGTCCAGACACAGTGGAACAAGGTGGAATGCCAGGCAAGGCATTTCTCCCTCCCTGTGGGAGGCTCTGAATTTACACACTTGTTTTCTTTACAATGTCATATTCTTCATAGCTAGAGCTGGGCAGAGTGGGTTTTCTTCCTTGCAGGCAGCACTATTCTCAAGCCCCGTAGAATCCAGCTGGCATATACATATTCATTGAATATAGACTCTGTGGGATTTTTTTGTGTTGGTTTTTATTTTTTTTTCCCAGGGTTTTTTGGGAATGAGGGAAATTTGGGTTTTTTTTGTTGTTGTTTTTTTTAAATTCCCAGATCACTATTATTTTTCTGTAGAGTGCATAGATACCTATTAAGACAGACTGCTTTAAAATGCACTCAGAACAATGTGATTTTTTCTGTTCCATTTCACTCTCCCTTGGCCACCATCCTTACCAGTCTGAGATGTTCTTGCTGACACAAGTAATCCTTTACATCCACTGGAGCTGTACTGATGGCAAAGCTCTCAGTTGAATCCATAACTTTATCTTTAGAAAAATACTCTGTGCTTACAAGATGTTCATAGAATGCAAATTCTTCTTAATGTAGAAGTTGATGGATTTGTTTGTTTGTTGGACTTCGTCAAGCCTGTGGACACTCAGTCCCATCAGCCTGCATCTCCCAGTCTGTCTGAGCTCAGGTAGGGTCTGGCAGCTGTTCTCTAAGACACATGCAGTATGTCAACACTGAACATGTCTGTGCCTCAAGTGTCGGGGGCTTCTCCTGCACATTTAGTGCTGCCAGCTGAACCAAGGCTCTTCAATTAAAAAAAAAATAAAATTAAAAAAATAATCACAGAATCAGAATATCCTGAGTTGGAAGGGAACCCACAAGGATGATCGAGTCCAACTCCTAGTTTCACAAAACTACTCAAAAGTCAAACTCTATCTCTGAGAGCATTGTCCAAATGCTCCTTGAACTCCAGCAGCGTGGGGCCGTGATCACCACCCTGGGGAGGCTGTTCCAGGGCCTGAACACCCTCTGGTGCTGAACCCTTTCCTAACACTCACCCTGACACACCCCTGAAGCAGCTCCATGCCATTCCCTCAGGTCCTGTCACTGTCATCAGAGATCAGCGCTGCTCCTCTGCACCCCTCGTGAGGAAGCTGTAGGCTGCCATGAGGCCTCCCCTCAGCCTCCTCTGCTCTGGGCTGAACAAACCAAGGGACCTCAGCCATTCCTCATACATCTTGCTCTCCAGACCCTTCACCATCTTTGTAGCTCTCCTTTGAAGGCTCTCTAATACTTTTATGTCCTTTTTATACTGTGGTGTCCAAAACTGCACACAGAGCTCAAGGTGAGGTCTCATCAGCGCAAAGCGAAGTGGGACTATCACTTCCCTCAACTGGCTAG
Source organism: Penelope pileata (assembly GCA_013396635.1). NCBI lineage: Eukaryota > Metazoa > Chordata > Aves > Galliformes > Cracidae > Penelope > Penelope pileata. Next base: position 107,609 of record WBMW01004426.1, read on the forward strand.
CAAAGTTAAAAGTGTATGAAGAGAATGGTCTGTATTAAATAGTCTCAGTTTTTGGATTTGTTTCTCCCTTTGCCTAGAATAACGTACATATGTTATCAAAAGATCATGAGTCCTTTCCCATTTACCTCCTCTTCTGAGAGGAGAAGTTTATCTTTTTCCCTAGGTCCAGTGGCAAAACGTTGCTTTTATTTTTCCAGCTAGGCAACTGCTGTTTTTATGGCTGTTGTTTATCTCTTTCTGCTGTTGCATTATTTAAACATTCTGTTACAGACAGTGACACTCAGGCTAAATGTTTTTTTTAAAAAAAAATCAATAAAACAAAAGCCCAATATTACTTGGCAGTGGATGGGGGTTGTTTTAACATGACTGTACTGGATTTCACTTCTATAGCAGCCAACATTACTGATACTCTGTTTATGCTCATGGACATTTGCAGCTAAGAGCTAGCTTCAGGAAGAAATGCTAATGAAATATTGGCAATTGTAGTGCAAGTTATTCTATTCTGCTTTGAAAATATATTTTGGAAAATTCAGAAGCAACAACACAGCATGCAAGGAAAATGAGACAGAATCCAACTCATCCCTGGACTGATGCTCTCTGAGAGAGCAGACAGACAGCTCAAGACCAGTTTTCATGAAGGATCCAATAAAAATTCCTTTCCTTCTTTATGTGAAACATTGCCTTTACAGTTATGGATTTCAACTAGTGATATCTCTCAAGACCTAAAAACCAATCAACTTACATGTTTTTAAACACGTTCATTGTTCTTCACAAGGACAGACTCGATGACCAACACAGCTGTGTTTTTACTCAATCCAGGAAGATGATTTCAGAGCTAAAAAGGAAATGATGTCTGAGTCTCTGCTTTCATCCTCACAAAGAAGCTGCAAGTGCAAGCGTGCAATTTCTTTCCAACTAAATGCTAACAGATCAAAGATAAAACAGCAAAAAATATTCTTTGGAAAACTGGTTTGAATGCCTATAGTTTTTCATCCTCCATGAAATAATTTTGTCTCCATGCCATGCTTTTTGGGCTGTGTGGATGCTCCATGCCAGTGTCTGTCCCAGATACAGTAATACTTAATATGGCTCCCTGAGGGAAGCTAGAGGTCTGTGCTTACAGAACACTAACAATTCTGTAGAAAAACAGAAATAGATCTCCTTACATTTACAATTTCTTCATGCAAGAAGTGGTTAGACTGCAAGACTCTGTCATAGGGCGCTAGAAATGTGAAGAGTTGGGTTCAAAAGAGCACTAAACAAATTTGTGCAGAACAAATTAAGCTTGGATATTGCTAGAGAAAGATTTTGTTGCTAACATAAACAACCCCCCCTCAGGTTCCAGAAGTCCCTGAACTTTACTGGATTCCAGCAAAACACTTCAGGAAATCATCAAGTCTATCCTGCCCTCTCACTGTGCCTGCTGTTCTGGGGCTGCATTGTCTTCCTGTGCCAAATGAACTTTTGGCCTCAGCAAGTATAGACCTTCTCTCAGTGCCATAGACAACCTCCCTGTGCTGCTATTCCAGCAGCCTAGTACTATACTGGGAAGGCTACTCAATACAGAAAGAGCATTATGGGAGTAAAATTAGTCACTACGGGAGCCATAAGACCACAGTTTAGTTATTACACCATAAATTCTCCAAGCAGGCGAGTTGCACAATAGACCAAGCTTCACTGATAAAAAGCTTCACTTCCCAGAAAACACAAAAAAACAACTCTTGCAACACATTTTTCCAAGGTCTGCTACCACCAGGATAAATAATGTTCCAAATCATTCACAGCACAGAGCTATTTCTCCAAAGAACGGGCTCAAAATACCCACAGAGCTATTCAGTGAGTTACAAATATTTATTGATTTAGCTTTCCAACAGACTCAAGCGTTATCTAGGCTGCTACCTAGCTGGAAGTTACATATTACCTCCTTAAATCCTGCCAGAGAAGTAAAGGATTTCTGCCAAACTGGTTTATTGTTATTCTCTTTCCCCCATGGCTATCAATGCCACAGAGACCCGTACATCAGTCTGCTCAGGGACTGATTTTACCCCGTAGACTGCCACAAACATGGTGAGATCAACTGGTACCTTTCTGATGGAGATGCCTTTCCTCCAGGTTAGTGCTAAGAAGCATTCTATTCATCCTAACCCAACAATATATCTATAACCAGTATTCTGCCTGTAAACTACATACTTAAAAATTTTATGTGACAAAAGCAACCATTATATAGAGGTACAAGCCAGCAATGCCAACAGATCATTTCCCATACAATTCATCCTACCAACTTCCACGGATCAACTCCTGTGCTTGGTGCCAGAAGTCCCAATAACAAGAGATCATAAGAGCTATCTTCATGAACACCTGCTCTAACGTGACAGAAGTCAGACATGGAGAGATCTCAATGGCAATATTTCCTCCTCTGTACACAGACAGGTCCAAGATGAACAGATAGTGGAAAAATTCTTTGAAACAATTACATGTTCACTAATATGATTTCAATATGATCACTGCCCATTGAACTCCAGTAGACAGAGATAGAGCATAAATACAAAGCTATTATCCAACTCTGGTTCTTACCTCCTCTAAAGTTTTGTCTGTATATGTTTAATGTAATGCTCATCAGCTCTAAGAGCCATAGGCAAGGATTTTTAAACTATTCCAAAGAGTCCATAACTAAAATCAGTCAAAATATTGCTATCATTTTAAGTTTCATACATTATACATGTGATTTTGGTGCTGCCATCTACAAAAAAATACTGAAGATGCTTCACTTGTTATCTACTTATTAAGCAAAAGAATTGTGATCCAATCTTTATTGTATTTATTTCACCTTGCAAATGTTTATCAACCACTGATGTACTGTTGAGCAGAGAAAGATGAAATCTCTTTAAATCTCAATTTTCCCTCTTTTTTTTTAAAAAAAAAATGTCAGTTTTATTAGTGTGCCTTCTTTTCATCTTTTAAATAATTGGCACCTGCTCAATCACAAGCACACCTTTCATCATTTAAAAAGCCCACAAGTGTCATTGTGCTCTCTCCTACTGCACAGATGAAGAGCAGCCCAGCAGGCATTTGTTAAACCTATCCTTTGAAGTACCATAGCTCTGATGTCATGGACATTTCTTCTAACTTGACCTTATGAAAGGGATGATATGCTTTTCACTCTCTCATTTGCACCTAACTTGGATGCCATGTAAAGTAAGGAAATGAGAAATTATACCTCTAAATTTTAAAAGATATGGGCTTGGATTGTTGTCCTGCCTGTAACACCAGATCCTTGCCACTTCTTCTTGATCGTAGCCAATAACTGCACATATTAAGAGGGAACCTTATTTTATCTAAGCAACAAGGCAGCAAAGGCAGCACACAACTAATTTATATGCCACTGCCTGGCCCCAGAAATCTACTTTGCTTTAATTGAGAGAAAATACTTTGCTCCCCACCATGACTACTTTGGCACAGTCCTCTCTACGCAAACACCTAAGCGTTTGCATAGGTGTTCCTCAAGCCCCTGAATATCTAGGTGAGGGTTAAGGTAGCAAAATCCCTCCCACTGTAAGCAAAGAGCAGGTTGAGACCACTTGATGAAACTGAACACAAACAAGTCTATGGGGCTCAATGACACTTGTCCCAGAGTCCTGAAGGAACTGGCTGACGTAGCTGTCAAGACACTCTGCACCATATTTGAAAAGCCACTGATGCCAGATGAAGTCCCTGTTGACTGGAAAAAGTGAAACAACACTTGTTTTTAAGAAAGGGAGAAAGGAAGACCCAGGGAACTGCAGATCAGTGAGCTTCACCACTATGCCTGGGAAGATCATGGAACAGTTCCTCCTGGAAGCAATGTTAAGGTACATACAAAACAAAGTGCTGTGCTTGAGTTGGGGCAATCCCAGTATGTATACAGACTGAGAGAAGAACTCATTGAGAACAGCCCTGTGGAGAAGTACTTGGGGGTTTTGCTAGATGAAAAACTTGACATGCAGTGTGCACTTGCAGCCTAGAAGGCCAATGGTATCCTGGGCTGCATCAAAAGAGGGCAAGGGAGGTGATCACCCCACTCTGCTTTGCCCTCATGAGGCTCTATCTGGAGTACTGCATCCAGGTCTAGGGCCCCAGTACAAGAAAGACATAGAGCTGTTGGATTGGGTCCACAGGAGGCTACAAGGATGATCAGAGGTCTGGAGCATCTCTTACAAAGAAAGGCTGGGGGAGTTGGGCTTGTTCAACCTGGAGAAGAGAAGGCTCTGAGGAGACCTTATAGCTGCTTTCCAGTACATAAAGAGGGCTTATAAAGAAGATCACAAAATCATTAAAGTTAGAAAGACCACTAAGATCACCCAGTTCAACCATCAACCCATTACCATCTTGCCTACTAAAACACGTCACTCAGTGCCACACCTACCCTTTTCTTGAAAACCTCCAGGGATGGTGACTCCTTCACCTCCTCCCTGGGCAGCCCATTCCAATACCTCACCACTCTTTCTGAAAAGAGGTTTTTCCTAATATCTAGCCTGAACACCCCAGCTGTCACCTAACAGTCCCAGATCCTTTTCCTTCATGCATCTTGCCAGCCACTCTGCCCCAAGCCTGTAGCAATGCACAGGATTGTTGTGACCAAAATTCAGGACTCAGCCCTTGGTCTTGCTCATACAATTGAGCTCAGCCCACTGACCCAGCCTATCCAGATCAAGACAGAGAGAAACTTTTTACGCAGGCAGATAGTGATAGGACAAGGGGAATGGTTTAAAACTAAAAGAGGGAAGATTTAGATGAGAAATTAGAAGAAAATTCTGTGCTCAGAGGGTGGTGAGGCACTGGAGCAGACTGCCCAGAGAAGCTGTGAATGCCCCATTCCTGGAGATGTTTAAGGCCAGGCTGGATGGGGCTTTTGGCAACCCAATACAGTGGATGGCATCGCTGTTCATCTTTAAGGTTCCTTCCAACACAATCCATTCTGTGATTCCATGAAGCGTCTTCCAGGGTTAAGTGCCGAAGCCAATGATGATGTGAATTGTTGATGTGCCATTTAATGATGTGTCATGACAGGTGTACACAGCAGTATCTGATGCATCTCCTACAAAGGCACCACCTCTTATTTCTCTTTTGTGAGCAGTTGGTCAAGCAGATGGGGATGTGCTCTGCAAACATTTTTGTCATACGTTCAGTTGTCAATTCACAGTCATCAAGTCCTTTTCCAAATATTCCTGGCAGGCCCACCCTTGGCCAAGGCTCAAGGTCTAAATCACTGACACTATCAGCCAGTCCTTTGTGCTTGCACAGAAAGAGCTCATGCTGTATACAGAGCATCGCCTAAGTATTTCTGCCACAACAATATAAAACAGTTACAGATTCCCAGTGTATCTTGCCTCCCACCTTCTGGGGCTCTTTTGTCTTCTTAGATACTGCACCTTCATTATTACACCCTTTATATCAACGTCTCATTTAACTGGTTTTATATCAACAAAATACTTCTGACTTCAATCTACTCTGGCCTCCATGTTTTTTGCTCAACTCTAGGTATCAAGAGCACATGCATTTTGCTATCTATGGACTGCTATGTACAAGTGAAGAATTTGTTCTCTCAGGTATTATGAGTAGAAAAACTATACTGAGAGAACATGTGAGAACTGTGCTTTGGGGAACTGTAATTTGAAGGAGCGTTTGATGTCAGGAATGAAAAAATAGCACAGGATTAGTAACCTATGCTCTTGCTTTAAATAAGCTTTAAATCACATTGGCATCATACTGCGTATATAACATATTTATTTTTCTTTTTGCCAAATAAAGTTTATAGTGATAATACGATCCTTCCATGCAATTTGAAGTCCATGGTAGTATTCATATGCTAACATACTTCACTTTTAAAATTCAGATTGCAAACCACCTTCAAAATTTACATGCTGAATATATATTTAAATTTTCCATTAAACTTTTTTTTTTTTTTTTATTTTTTAAAGGTGGAAAAAGAGGGAGAGTGGAAAAACAGATCAAATTAATTCATTTGGATAAGTCATTTCCTCAAAATTTCTTTGGTGGTCTATTCATCATTTTTCCTTTATCCTCAGTACGATTAGATTCAGAAAAAAGCACTGTATGTTATTCTTTCATTTCAAGAAACAGAATACCCACAAGCTGACCAGGTAAAGACAGTGTGTCAGCATCCTTTTCTGTCTGTATTTGAAGATGAGTACCAAAGTAGCAGTCTTTCATCAAACCTCTGCCACGTTGTAACTATTTCCAGACTATCTTTGAGATCTAAATGGCTGACTGTCAACAGTTACAGGCTTTTACTTCAACTAAATCCATAGGAAAACCAGGCTTAAGAGGAACAACAACAAAAAAAAAAATTTAGGACAGAAAATTATGAGGCCTATTACATTAGAAGGGATTGCTCTTCTTACACATAATTGATTCAGTTTCTTCTCTTATTTCAGAAAGAGAAGTATAGGCTTTAGAGTGAGTGCTCATTTATATTAGCAAATGATATAAAAAAAAAATCACAAATCCACGTGTTTCAAAAGCACTGGAAACCCAACAAATAACAAATCACTTGAAATAAGTATTGCCCTGTAATAGACATCATAGCAGAAAAACACTCAATGAAGAGCCACAGGAAACCTTTGCATTGTTTTTTTAATAAGGACCTAGACAAAAAAAAATTAAAACAATCCACACTACAGTATCCCTATAACAAGCTGTTTACACAGCTTCAGGTACATACATACATGAGGGCAAATGCAAATCAAGCCATCACTGAAAATATGTGCAAAGGGTTCACATCTCCTTCTGACCTGAGCACCTACATGCAGTTGCCTGCCTTGTTTGGGATAGCTGTTCCTCAGCCAGTGAAAAACACCTGCTGCTTCCATGGAGGCCAATCTTTCTACGGCCTAACAGGAGCTCCGCTCCAACAGCTCTTGCAGAGCATTTAAGATGCTGCAAAGCCACCCATTTTCTTGGGCAGCCAGAGCTTATTGCTTTTCCAAAGTCTACTGCAGATATACTCCAGGAGGATGGGTTCAACTAAGCATAGTAAAGCTGGCAGAAAAAAATGCTATCTTTTTTCCCTCATCTATGCAATTCAGGTCATAAAATGATAGAAGTTTTTGAACCAAAAATACAACTGAGAAGTCAAGATAAGGTAACCTACAGAGCCAGTTTAAGGACCCAAGACCTTCCCCTTTACAGAGAAGAAGCGTTTGGCAGCTCCAGCTTCTTCTACCTTCCCTGTTGGGTTTGCCTTAGCTCGTGAAGATTCCCAGCGAGGCTCAGGGGTTAAGCATCAGGTCCTTCTGTTTGGACCTGAATCACTGCCAGTCAGAACAGGGGAGAAGTTGCTGTTTCTTAATGTAAAACCTGAAAACAGCTTGCAGATTTGCAAGAATGTATGATAGGGATTTCTACTTGTGGATTATTACCTTGTAACCAGACAGGCAGTGAAGTTAGCTGCAAGGAGCCAGCTGACAGCTACTCACAGGTGAAAGTGTGCAACAACCAAAAATTATCACAAGCATTTTTCCCTCCCACTACTGAGATCCGACCCCCTGGCAAGCTAATTCAACAAATTCACATTTGTCACTGTTCAGAACTTTTGGCAATTCTGTTTATCCTGTTGTTAATACGCTTAGTTGTGTAATAAATGACTGTCTTGAATACCATCACATTTATTTTATGTCTGCTTCTCAGAGTAAGAAAACAGCACTGCATATACTCAAGATATAATTATAAGGACAAGCGCTCAACGTTTAAACCACCAAGGCTCTGCAGCACATACGGGATGATGTGCCCTATTTCAGGCAAAAACGTACAATGCCATTAAGCATGCACATTGCTGAGTGAAAAGGGCAACAGCCCCCATCGGGGCAGGGAGAAGCTACTGTAATATAAATAATTTGCATAAGAAGATTTCATTTCATGTCTGAACTCAAAGTAGAGATAAAAATAGGCCATTGTGTCTAAGGCTGACATTTCAGATATTGCTTAGGTCAAGAGAAGTTTCCCAGTCCTCTTCATTTACAGTTGCTCCCCAAGAGTCAAATCCCCCCCCATCCTCCAGCCTCCAGTTCTTCTCCTAATTATAAAGCTGTTTACATCCCATCAGGATGTATAAATGATAGATTGTAACTTGCGTAATTACAGCAGTTCATCAAGATCAAACTGATGGCATCAGTTAATTGCATAACTGCTGCCAACAATAACACCAAACCCAGGACCAAAACCCAGTTCTAAACAGAAAATTAAGTCAAATTAAAAAACAAAAAACCACTGGTGGAATCATAATGTGCTCCTAGGCATTTTTATGAACAAACTTCATCTCAAATTCAATAACTTCTGTATCTATCCACTCAATACCACTTCTATCCAAGTGGATGAAATGTTACAGTAAAGTTCAAAGAAAAACAATAAACCACTACATTAAAAATCAAAACAATATTATATTTGCTCTTCTGCACACACAAGAGCCATCTCCTATCCAGGTATTAAAGTGGATTAACTTATATTGCCCTATAAGATGAAATCAGGCTTGCCTGGCGGGATTTAATTTCCATTCTATTTATTATACTTCAGAGTTCCCATTAGCTCTGAAGCATTTAAGCTATTTAGGAACTTGGGACTAAATAGAAAAATCAGCAAGCCTCAAAACAGTGGTTTGATTACTCAGGCTGTGAATGCTGATGTTCAAATATCTCATCTGCTCAACTTGAAATATCAGTTTGAAACCAGGTATGTCTCCACAAGGGTGCGGGGAGCACCAGCCTGGCCTTCTTGGAAAGCTTCTGCATCTGCTTTGCTACAGCAGCTTCATTTTGTATAGTTGATTCATTGAGATAGATATAATCTCTGCATTTTGTTCCTAAAGCAAGTGCTCAGGTTACTCTGTCCTACTCTTCGCCTCAATATTTGATGCCCTGTACATGGTAGAGAGTAACGCATCAAGAGATGACATGTTTCCAATATCAGCCTCACTGTCCACTCAGAGCTGGACATGACCTAAAGTCTTCCAAAGATGGTGACTATAATTTCAGGCTGGGAACCCTCCAATCCTCCGTTAATTCTCTTGAAGAATGTCAACGTGAGACTCCCCAACTGTTACCATCTTCTTTTAAGGTAAGCATACAGGAAAGTTGGTATCACACTCAGCAGTTACCAACACCATACTATCTAAGCAATTTAGTTAAGCTAAACAAATCTCTAAGCTCATGACACAAACATATTTCAGCGAAAAGACAAAATTTTATGCTACATTAACAGTCAGCTCATTAAACTCCAGAAATATTTCAGAGCAGTTCAGCTCAGGAAGAGGACAGCAAGTCCTCTTAATCAGATCTTGCTATGTAGCTACATGCAACAAAAAATGTTGTAGCTAGCATGCAAGAAAAATCCTGCGTTTCAGGAGCATGTATTAGCATATTTTTAAGTCTTGCCAAGCACAAGTAAGAGTTAACCTCTTCTTACCTCCAGAACTAGAGAAAGCAGAAGAACTTGATCCTCTCTGTTTCATCCTCTCTGCTAGCAAAATTAGCAATATAGACACACAAAATATATCCTACTTTTACATTCAGTAACCTTTCAAAGCCTGACAAGCTTCTGCAGGATTATACCAGTTATCCTCATCTGGAACACAGATGGTGCTCATTTACTGTAATCAAGAACTGAGTTACAGAGGACTGTGTTTTGTGCTATCAGCTGGCAAAGACCAAACAGAGGGAAAAAGTGAAATGGAGGAGGACAGGCACAAACCACTGTTGCACAGCTCTTATACTTACATGAAATGAATCAGCGTAGAAAAGGCAGTCATATCAAGGACCATACGAATAATAAGTGAAGTAGTACCAAATTATCTCAAATTTAAGCCTATTTAATGCTACCTAACTTCATCTTCCCTTTATATCTTCGACTTTGTATGCATTAAACAAATTATGAGACTACTGTGAAAACGCAAATGAAACGAGAATGCCTGCGTGATGTTAATAGAACATTGTAGGAGTTGCATCAGAAAGAAACCATTCAAAGTAGGAAAACAGCATTGTGGGGAAAAACTCAGAGACAACAGAAAGGACTTTTCTCTTCAAGAGGAGAACATCAGCACAGAAATAGAATAACGCAATCATAAATAACCATCCTAAGTCACTTAGGTAAGGGTAGTGAAGACTGACATATTTGACAACATAATTCTTCAGATGCAAGAGAAAAACAAGGTCAGGGGAAGTGTCTTGTCATACTACAGGGTGGTTCATTCTGTGGGAAAAACATGTCCAAACAACAGACTCAGTCACAAGATAATTATGAAGTACCACATTTACAGAAGCTATTTTACTCCTGTAGAAAATAATTTTTAAAAAAATTGTTGCGCATGTAAACAGCTTAAAGCTTTTTATTATTATTATTTAATTTTTTAAAAAATTTTGGCACAATACCCAGAAAGCCACGAATCTGACCCGAAGACAAACACAGCATATCAGTTTGGTAATTAAGGCTCCAATTATCCACCAGCTCATTAGTTGTGTGCGCTTCTCAAGCACAGGAAATTTTTTGCGTGTGAGGACTTATCAGCTCCGTTACAGACAACGCACACAACCTACGTCTCATAAACAAGTTCCCTCTAACACAGACGTGAGTTTCACATCACAACTTCCTAGAACCTCTAATACGTCAAGTCTGTAGTGAACTTAAGCGGTTTTGTTTTTGTTTGGGCTCTTTTTTTTTTTTTTTTTTTTGCGACCTGACTCAAGGAAGAAAACAGACTTTGCAATACAATGAAGTCCCACTAGAGAACTAGAGACAGAGGCTACTGTTGTTTCTAAGTGATTTTTCTCTAAGTGATCTCAAGAGGTGTCGGGGTGTAGCGGGTGGAGGAAGACAGTTACTGCCACAGAAGGTTAAGCAGCTCTAGGAAAACATCATCAAGAGTAAACTACAAGATCCTTGCTATAGCTTCAGTGAACCTGGAAGGAACGTCCAGTCTTCCAGCAGGGAAAGCGAGAGAAAGAAACAACTGACAATAGGAGAAAGGCATTTAACAATGTGGCCTGCGAGAGACGCTGACTAGAACTAAGGCAGGCCTTCACTGATTTTTCCTGGACCTTTCCTCCAGTCACAAAACAATTCCCTGCATCCACCAATTCAAGGCCCAATTCATGGAAATCTGTTAAGGTCTGGGAAAAATACCAGGAAACTCAGGAGCGGCTTTGCTTCACAGTGCTGCAGCAACATTGTGGGCACAAAGGCCTAGTCTTAATCCCACAGCTCAGGAGATGTCACTACAAGGATCTGCCCTGGGGAATCAGATCATGGAAGCAGCCTTTATAAGGGATGAAACCAAGAGTAATTGTTATGCTGTGGGCAACCCAGCAGTGCAGCAAGACAGCTGGTCCCACACAGAGGCCCTAGGTGTGCCGGCATAGCGCTCATTCTGGTCAGCCTGGAGATCCCAAGCAGTGCCACGCACTGCTCATGGTGTCCCATCAAAGAACTGAGCCTTTCCCATGAAAGCCTTGCCATTCAACACAGAGCAGTGGTTGTTTGATGCCCTGTCCCAGAATGGAGGCTGCACAGCCCATGGACTGGGAATCTGCCTCCCCCAAACGGCGTAAAACCAGCTATTTTCACAACAAATTGCGTCAGAACATAAATTGCTTTTGTTTAGCCTCTTTGGCTTTTTTTAATTCCTGTTCTGCAACAGCAGTGATTAACTAACTTTTCCAAGCACTGGTTTAATTAAGCAGCATCAAGTTATGCTAGACAGGAGCTCCTGATAATACTGTAACCTTTATTTTTTCCTTTCTTTCTGCAAAAAACTAAGCTGAGAAAAGCACCATCTGCCCCCTTACTGTTTACCAGACATTCATTTCCATTCTGCTAATTTCAACAATGTTGGGAAAATGGCACATTTTTTCCAATGTAGTGTTTACTGTAAGCAAATTCCTAAACATTTAGAGAAGCTTTATGGTGGCCCCACTGTAAAGGCCTAAAGCCTTTTGGGGCAGTTACTGCATCCAAAATACCATAGCCAGGAGGTACCGAAGTGGGCAGATGAACTGCTACACAGTTTGGCAGTAGGGTACCCAAAATATCAGAGAAGTCAGTGAAAACATTAGAGGTTTAAGCTTTGGTCATCAGAGAGGAGTCCCTCTGAAAGTAAAACAGAAATCGTTATACATGGTGTTTCAGGTATATCAGGCATCAGTTTGATTAGCCAAAGACCGATACCAGAAATTCAACCAGCACATTGGTGCCTAGGAAAGATGGTTTTGTACCTACAGAGCCCAATCAGCCCATCCTGCTCCACACATATATGAGAAAGCATCCTCTCAGCCCAGAGGCAGAAAGCCAGGAAGACTATAATCAAGTCTTGAGCAAGTCTCATAAGCATCACTTTATGAGGTCCGGATCTATTTCACTCCCCCCTCAGGCACTTCAGATAGGAAATAGCTTGCCTGTCACTTCATAAAATGACAAGTTTCATCTGCAATTTCTAACAGCTTCACATAATAGGAAAAGATAAAAAACAGCTCTAAAGGAAGAACAAAACTCATCCCTGGAAAAGCTGCATGGAGCTACCACAGGAGGAAACACTACCTCTCCTGGCTTGCCTGGCGTTTATGCCTCAGGGTAGGGAGCAGGTTTTCCTGCAGTCACATTGGAAGAAAAATGAAGCTGTACATCTAAGTACAGAAGGAAGGAAATCGGCAGCAATAAGTTATACTCAGAACAGGCCATGTAACCCCCTCTGCTTCTTTGCCACCCTTCCAGAAAGCTAAAAGGCTAAGAGGGGACAGCAAGAAATTCTTCACCACCCTGAGAGTCAGCATTTGAATCAAGACACAGCATAGAAGTATGGTAAAGTGCATTTAAAAGAACAGCAAAACAACAGCTACATGAGCACTACAGTGATGCCTCAGCATATATTCTCAAATGAGTTGGCTTGTTGTTTTCTTTCCTAAGGTAAGCAAGATGCAATTTTGTCTATAGAGGTGGAGAAAAAAAAGCCATTGATATAAATTCTTTGTAACTTAGGCCATACAGATTGTTGACAGCTGCAGTGCAGCTTGAGCAATCATCCTCCATTTACTGATAGCTTTTGGAATGCACTTACCTGACAAATGTCCCCGGTTCAATTATTTCTGTGGAATCTGGGCCAGGTACAAGGCAGAAGCAAATAGCTGGAGATGGCACATCACGGGTATTTCAAATGAAATACTGCCTGAGATGCTGAGCAAAGGGAGGAGTAAATGGCACAGAGACTAAGATCTAACTTACTTTTGCATGTTATTAGCATCACCTACAATAAATTGCAGCAGAGGTTACTTCACAATGTTTCTTGAGAACTGGTTTACACTTTGCTATTACTGATTTACGGTAAAAAGGGAACTGATGAGAAATAAAATTAAAACACTTTTTAATTACTTCATTTCATAATTCTCCTTTAACTTGAGGGTATGTTACCTAATTCTGTCCAGCTATGGAAGCCAATGCATACCAATCAGTTTTGAAGTATCATATAGGTAATACTGTGGATCCCAGACTTTTCGAGAGCCACAACCCCAAAGAACACAAAATACTCCTCTTACAAGCAATACATGAAAAAGGTCTTCAGGAACATTGTTGTCAGAATCGTCATTTTCTGACATCTGCTCCTCAAGCCACTTTGTGGGAGGAGGTAGAGAGAAATATATTGAAACCTTCTGGTTTCATATATTCCATGTATTTATTGCATCTTGTGATATAGAATTACTCCATTGTACAAACTCGCTTTTTTAGTCCAAAGAATGATTTGTCGTATCTGCCTGCAACATTTAAGCAATAGAAGAGCTAAAATTTAAACTGCTCTATCCCATTGGTGCAGAAAAACCATCCGCACCTCTTCAGAATGCACACTTGGAAACACAAACTGCTTTGCTAGATTCTATTTAGCAAGCTGCTGATTTTAAACTGTTTTTGTTTTCTTGCTAGATTAACAGGAAAAAGCAGTGTCTTCAGACAGAAAAAGCAACTTTCTAAAGACAAGAAATGATCAGTCCTCACTGCTCAGAAATAAAGGAAGAAAGAGGTGGATAGTGATGGCAACTGAAGCAGCACTGAAGAAGATCCAGCAAGGATGACCATGGGCAGAAGTTCTGCTTAGAAGTTTCAAACAGCCTCTCAACGAAGAGCTTTTTTGTACAAAGCATTGGGTGACTGGAATCTGAAGTTGCACCTGGAAATGGAGTTTGTATGCAAAGTTGATAAAACAGTTAACTCAGCATCTGGAGGCTAAATAAAAATAGGTGAGAAAGAAGGGTCTTTACATGATCAAAAAAAGTACTTTGTCATCATCCTACTGCTCCTCCTTAACCTTCCTCACACAGCATTACTTGGAGCAAGCGCCTATGATCACTTTTTGTAATTATTTAAAATATTGAAGACAACTTTAGAAATGGTAAATTACCAGATCTGTTAACCTGTTTGATAATTCTGCATCAAGTGTTAAAGCTACAATTTAAAGCAGCTTAAAACACAAAAAAAAAATCAAGCAGCAGTGGTCTTATACCTATATACCTGGATAGGAAAGAAACGGCTCAATTTAAGCGCGAAAGCTGGGGAAGCCAAATACAAAGTGAATTTTTGATATTAAAATATCCTATGATTTCTTAGCCAAAAATTTTGCAACACTGAAAAGGCTAAAACACAGGACAAGAACACTCCTAAAAGTTATTTTTCTACTTGGTATTTATGTCAAATATTTTTCACCTTTCTAACTGACAACGAAGGCACCTTGTCCTGCACTTGTACACACCACAATCAAACTATCAGCTGTGATCCCCACACTCATTACCTGAAGCTTTATGTTAGCCACCTAAACACGACAGAGTAGGCTTATTTTGCACCACTTTCTTCTCATTAAAACCATCTAAGAACATCGACCTTCAATTCTGCAACTGCATTACATTCTCCTGCCACAAAAGAATCCAACGCTGTAGCACTTCTGCAGTTTCTGAATCAGTGGGTTTTAAGTGTCATTGCCACAATCAGCAACCTGATTTCTTCACTCATTTTATGACAGTCAGATGTGCGTGGCTTTATTAGAATAGCTTACGACTGCATTCAAAAAGTTACTTATTTTTTAAGCTTTGTCTCTACACAGAATCCAGACAAGGCAAACCAACTAAGAGCCTTGGGGAAAAAAGGCATGAATGCGCACAGAAGGACACTGAGATGACTCATGAAAAATGTCATTGCTCTTTGTTGCATCTAGTTTTTTCACGGAGACACCAATTGTGCACATCTGTGAAAATCTGTGATATTATCAGGTTAAAAAAGAAAAATATGGTACCAATGCCAACGTTTATATGAAGAGCTTTTAAAAAAAAAATTCCTGCAATAAAGGTTAAGTTCCCATAGCACTGAAATTTTCTTGGATACAACCAAAGAAAAGAAACAGAGATATTCTGCATATCAATTAGCCATTATTCCATTTCTGCTATTATGCTCCTTACCGTACAGTAACTCAGCTTTCAAGTAGCATTAAGGCTGAGCAGCAGGTCGTGAAAAATATTCTTAAACAAAGATGTTAACTGTTTTCAGCATACTACATTCATACCTTAAGGAAAGAAGCATTCCCAGGTAACTCCCTCCCAATCTCTAACATTTGCAGCAAGGCTGCTGCCTTCTGGGGTGTTCGAATGACGATACATTTGGTCGTTTGAAAACTTCAGCAACAATTTGGGGTTTTTTTTGTTTGTTTGTTTGTCTTTTTTTACTATTCATTTTGTAATCCAAGAGGAAGCAAATGTAAGTTATAAAACAGAATTCACTCAACAGGTCTCAGTATTATAAACTGAGAATCTTCATTTGTTCACGCAGGTACACAGACATTCTTTCTGCAATTCTGATCGGCTATTGAAGTGAGGTTCAATGCAGCAGGGTATATGCAGAGCCCAGGCAGCCCACCTCCTGCTGAGCCCTTATTTCTGGCCAAGACCAAGATCTCTAAGATCTGGCTGATTTGTCATCCTGGCCAGGTCTCTAGAGGCTTGCAGGAGTAACAAACACGTACTAAGCACATGATTAAAGCATCTTCCTCGGCTTGGTTCCAGATGTCAGTACTGTTCTGCCATGTTTCCCTTCTCTCACTTCTGCTTTGAATGCTGACAGGTTTAAATTCTTTTTATAGTTATTGCATACTGCAAATCTAGACCAAAAGTTTAGAGAAAATTATTTGAGATGTGTCATGAAAAGCATAAGAAAACTCAAAAGAAAAATTTTTCAGTCTGCTTAAAGATTTTAGTTATGCAGTTACTTTCACTATAGGAAAATTAAGCTTCTGTGAGGGAAAGCAAAGCAAGAAAATAAAAGAAAAATACTCAAACAGATTCATTACCCTAATTTGGAAGAAGGTAATTTTAATTGCTTGGTTTAGGAGCAAAGTGAATCTGCTCTCTGACAGCTGAATTCTGGTAATCTCTAAACCTTCAGTCACCAGAGCAAAAGAAGGAAGATACCGGCACATGCTTTTCTTCCAAAAACCAAGCTCAACCCGCACTATCATCACAGGGCCCTGAAGCACTGAATCTCCCACCATGGCATCTGCCTACATGCCACATGCCAGATTTTGGGACTGAGCAAGTGAAGTGAGCTAACACGAACAGGTGCGTAGTAAAAACAGTGTTCAGCACTAAAAGCTAAAACTAATCAGAACTTTTCAGACTAAAAACTGACACAGTAGAAAGTTTCATGACTTAGTTGAAATTCAAAGGCTTTAGATTAAGCTCCTGATTTCCAGGTTTAAAAGCTACAGGATAGCTCTGTCTCATTTTCTGTCTTGGGATCATGAATCCAAAGCCTTCCAGAGCCTACAGCTATAGGTCTGTCATAGGATGAGGAATTGAGAATCTACAGATGGGAACTGGTGTGCAGCTCCCTGCTATGCCAAGGCTCCCCAGGACCTGCAAGACGTGGTAAACACACTGACTCTAGCAGCGATCTCAGCTCTGGCATAAAAATTTCACAGTTCAGACCACAGACTGCACAGAAAGTTCCTCCATAGCCAGCCAAGTTCCCAGGTTTCCTATGGTACAATCGTTGGCACAAACTCACTGAAATCACAACTCTTGAGCCACGTAAATCAGGGCTGGAAGTGTCATAGCTTATAGGTTTTGCAGGTACCAGGGTATCAGCATTGCATCCTCATGTCAATGAAACATCACTTCTTTACGTATCATCTCCCATAAACAACGCTCCTTGTGCCCAACATCACAGCTGTAACCATAGCACCAACCTTTTAAAGAGTCTTCAAAAGAATTCTTGGGCTATACTTACATCAGCAAGAAGTGAGACAGAGGAGTCTCATTTGTAGGGTAAGACAGTTGACACTAAGAATCCAGTTGCAATTCTGCATGCATTTCCATGGGCCTTATTGCAAACACTTACCTGGTCCAGAGGACTGAACAACCTGCCAAGAAACTGAGGCACACATGATGCGCATCCTGAAGTTTAGCTTCACCAGAGAGCCCTATTCACGCCCTGACACCACTGTGTGATGTCAACTCAAGTGTTAAATCAGGAAAGACTCAGATTTATTTTAAGAGTGTTCAACTGACCCAAATGGCAGTGCACACGCTCAGTCTTCCAACAGCTTTCCAGACCATCAGTATCCCTCATCAATGTGGGAACATGCAGTGCTGAGATAAGATTATCCAGATAATCCTCAAACTAAAATCAGTTGAATTCTATTCAGGTCTCATCATCTCCTCTCATGACACTAACTTCAGCATCAATGCCTATGCTTCTTAGATGCATAAGTAAGTAATAATCATTAATCTACATAGCCCAAAATTAGTCCAAGAAATCACCACAAATTAGCATCCACAAGTTCTCTCCATTGGCGGACAAATTTTAGTTACCTACAATGAAAATCCAGACTGAGAAACAACTTTCCAAAATTTGCTTTTCACTTAAGTATCCTATGCTTCCTCAGAGACTTGCAACACATGAGATCAAGTCCTATTCTCTCATCTCTTTCTGTTCTAAAAGTGAATCACATGAATATTAACTGTTTGGTGTTGAAAGTACCTTTAGTCAAGTTCCTGTATGTGCAACAACACTGTTTTTCCATGCCAATTCATTATGATCTTTAATTTACTGATGCTCACATTTAATACTATCAGGTGCTACAAAATAAAGAAAAGCTTGACAGGCAAATAATTTGACTTAATGTAAATGAAATACAATGGGTTTCAGAATGACACCAAAACCGTAGCATTTACAAGTATTTTCAATAACAAAAAACACTCCATGAAATTCCAGGTTCAACTATTACTGAACATTTGTTATTAAAAAGAAAAATCACTTCAATCAATGATTTTCACACTGACATTATACAGCTCCACTAATAATCTTTACCACATCAATTTTCATTAGATGAGTGTCCCTTCCCTCATCTCTCAGCTCCCTTCTTATATGCCCTTTTTTTTTTTTTTTAATTTAGTCTCAAAAGAAGTCCTCCACTCAATAGTGCTCCACACATTTCCTTTTATTTACAGTATTAACACTGTTTTTAGACTCAGTATGTATTTCAGTACCATTAATCAACAGTTGTCAGGCTGTCATATTCCCTGCAGAATATCAAGTCAAAGCTCTATTAATTTCTCTGGAGATTACAAAGGAACTCATCTTTGCTTTTCCTGGAAAGTGACAATACCAACAACCCACTAAAAGAACAGAACGTTTATTCTAGGTTAATTGTGATGGCTTATTTTCATGAAATGAAAATCATTTAATAATCTTTATTATGAGAATAAATACATAAAACAAACGCAATATATTAGCCACATTTCCTCAGATACATTCAGAATATAACAAGGAGATAACAGACACATTCTCAGAACTAGTAGTACTAAGCCAACAACACTGGAGGAAAGCTGGAAAGTTTATCCACTAATAGCAGGCGAAGAACGTGTGATTTCAGTGTTTTCTTGACATTAATTTAAATGACAAACATACTCCAGATAGAAGCATGAACTGCAATGCACTGATGGAAGTGCTTAGCTCCGTGCTGTGGCCGTTTGAGGTTGTTCTGACTGCAATTGCTTTCCAAGGTATTCCCTGAAATAACAAAAAAAAAAAGTTTGAGAAACATTCTGGAAAGAAGGGAGTAGGATGGTGGTGGGAATTAGAAAGAGCCTAAAGGTTTTACGTTCAGAGATTCAAACACATTTTATGTACTACATTTAAAGCTTCAAATCTAGTCTAATAGTAGCTCCAGTTGACTGTTTGAGCGTACCTAAGCTTTAGGCATCCATCACCTAACCCTCTGAAAATAAGGTATGAATTGAACATCACCAAAACTCTCTGAAAAAAGAAAAGGCCCACTGGTCATAATTAGAAGTCCTGACAACTGTTACAAAACATTCACAGATTTTTCTTGCTGAATATGCATATTAGTGGCCATTGCAAAGTATTTAAAAAGGATCTCTTCACATAAACCAGCTACATGACCACAAGTAACACTGATGGAAATATTGCCCATTCAAACCCTAGGCTAGCAAAACCTAGCTAAAGAGACACTGCAGAACTTTATTTACAGGCTGGAAGAGAGACAAGATAATCAAGCCAGGCACGAGGTACATAAGCCCTTTATTTAAAATGCGTTCTTCACCTCTGTTTTGAATTCTGTTAAACCAGTTATTTTGTATCTGTTCTCTCAACAAGGGAACAAACTGAGCATTCGCCTCTGCAACAATATCCAAACTCCATGGAAAACACTGCACAATTTTTTTAAGCCTTCTCATCTTTCACTGTTTAACCTATACAGGTTAAACATTAGAAGCAGTCCAGAAAACTGACGTTCAAAATCAAGTTCATAAAAAATTTAACTCCAGCAGAAAAAAAGATAAGTTCTCACTGCACATTCCAAAAGCTAGTTTTCAGTTTATCTCGTTGAACTGCTATTCCCTTTTTCAATTTTTACTGCAGAATAACATTTAGCAGTTTTAAGACTAAACAGTTAGAAAGGCAAAATTCCAGCAAAGCACAATGCTAGCTTCAAACTCAATTAGCAATGAAAATAACAATATGCATGCTGTGCCATGCGTTATGATGTAGCACATTCCCTTGACAGCTTTATCAGGTATTTCTGCTGGATTGCTATATTCTAATGCTTGGGCTGTGCTCCGTAGATATTACTCTTGATCATACTATGTACGTTACCTTCCTCAAAGCAGAGACTCTCCTGATGGCAAGAGAATAGCTTGGGTTGGAAGGCACCTCAGTACTCAAAATTGTACCACCAAAATGAATGAAATTTGACAGCCATCCAAAACCACGGCCAACAGCTACAGAAGGCTTCTGAAATCATCAAATTTCCTTCTGCTCTCTCAATATATATTTTTTTATTTGGTTCACATCTATGTGCATGTAAAAGTTGTAGTATTTATTCTCTCTCTCTCAAGCAATAATGCCACTTGCACATACATGGATCTGCTCACAGCATGACAAACCTGCAAAGATATTTATTCTCAAAGGACACACAAACCACTTAGAACGCGAATTTCCTATGGAATTATTTAGAAGCAGAAAAATCAATCAAGCTAACAATCCTGAACAACACAAATTGCACGGCTTATACTGGTTTGAAAGCATACTCCAGACAGACCAAAATCCAACCACAGTGCACTGTATTCAGCAACAAAATCTCTGTTGAAAATGCAGAGCAGAAGGATGTTTTATAAGCACTCAGTGACTTGACAGACACATTCAACTTCCACCCACTCTTACAAATACCAGTTACTCTTCAGTTTGACTATCATTTCCAGAATGTGTTTTACTGGTTAACCTAGGAGAAGTTCTGGAATGGACTACACTTGATGACAGGTGGCTTCACAAGAGACTCTCAACAGAGATTTAGGCAGCTATGAAACTTTCATGTGAAGCCACAGGAAGCTGACAAGTTACTCTGCCAGGCCTTTGATCATACCTCCCACACACCTTCCACTTCAACTCAAGCTAGAAGACTAGCTTTGGCAGCCACCTGTTGTCCCTCTGTCAAAATAAATACTAAAAGACATGCAAATTCAAGGTTGGTTTTGGTTTTTTGTGTGTTGTTTTGTTTGTTTTTTTTCCCCGAACATCAGTATTTTGTCACATCATGAAGCTAAGCGTTATAAGTTACAGTCACACAAGCTGAGCACAGGTGTATATGATCATGCTGTTACATATCAAGCACATAAGATCTGATTTACCCTGCACTGTTATCCAGCTAAATTTTAAAATACAAGCTGGGATTTTACAATTACTGTTTACAGCACAGAATTAAAGTTATCCTTAACCATGCAAGCACTCCACATGCGGCACTGTAAGATCATGCAGGATGGAAGATGAACAGATCTTGTCACCCAGGTAATAAATAACTTCACAAAACATTTGAAAGAAGCATCTGACACAGATTGCAGGTACACATTACTATGGAAAGCAATGAGAAATAGAAGTGATTTTTAAAATAAGCCATAAACCCCATGAATTGTACCACTTCTCCCCATTTTAAGCACAGTTTGTTATTTCTTCTTCCCTAACTGTGGGAAAAGACCAATTTTATGGTAACAGAAGCATCATGGTCAACCTTTTGCGAACACATCAAGTTGCTAAGAAGGTTTAAATCAGAAGCAAAAGTATGTGACATATGAACACAGCTACTACTGGTACAGGCTCATCCATGCCTGATCAGCTCATCCTGTAGACTAAGGCAAAACA
This sequence comes from Penelope pileata, assembly GCA_013396635.1. Taxonomy (NCBI): domain Eukaryota; kingdom Metazoa; phylum Chordata; class Aves; order Galliformes; family Cracidae; genus Penelope; species Penelope pileata. Next base: position 129,335 of record WBMW01004426.1, read on the forward strand.
CTCCCTGTTTGACATAGACAAGTTTTGGGCCCTACACATCCACTGTCTTTCACCACTCAAATCTCACAAGTAATAGTGTTTTTCCCTTCTAAGCATGCCAAGCAGATCTTTCTTAAACAACAGACATCGAGTGACATGCTGAAGACACATAAAATTCCAAATACAGATTAGCAGAAAAAAGAGCAAAACACTGTCCCAATCAATAAAACACAAATTCAGTCAACAATTCTTTCCACTGAAAAACTGCTTTTTGCCTGCAGCAGGCATTGTATTGTTGTATAGAATACTTCAAGCCAGTCAGAAGTAGTAAGGATTTTCTGATTATACATATAGCACCTGTCCAGGCATTACATAACATTGATTCTTCTTTTGAATCATTTAAAGAGATGAAGGGAAATTAAATTCTGCATACCAGTAATACTGAACATGTTTAAATAGTATGTAATGCTTTATTCTTCAACTGCTGTCCAGAAATTGAAGGAAAACTATCACATGCTTAACGGCGCTTCTTCCAGTTAATAAGTATCTGGAAAATTCTGCACTCTTCCACATAAATGGATTTAACCTCAAGCCCATCATTTCTTTATACTCTCCATGCTGGAACTGAGTAGCTACTGAATTTACCTGTATTTTATTGAGGGTATCTTGCAACAGTTCCTAGTAGTAAACCTGAATCAGGACTATAAGCCAACCAACACAGAACAAGCAGGCAATCCATCCTCCAGTGTTAATAACCAAGATGTAAAATTTATTGAGCAAATAAATTTATTGAGCCCTGGAAGTTCAAATTTGCAAATTCAGCACTTTGGAACGCTCTTTTTCAGTGTTGCTCACACTGGAACAGAAAAGCTTTTATAAAAGCACATGAAGCAAATCCAGGCAAGCCTGCAGCTACAGTTAACTACATTCAAACATGAAACAGCCAATTCAACATAAATTTACACAAACAAAACATTAAATATGCAAAGTCCAGTATATCATCACTTCATGGTGACTGTCAGAAGTTCTCAAGTTCTCAACTAGAACTCAGATCAGCAGAACTTGAAACTCCACATTTTCTCTCTTATTTGGTCATTCAGAAGGCTAGCAGTGAGGTTTAAGTCATTTCCACTTGCAAATTAATCTTTTAATTCATATTAGAATAACCAAGTTAGATTCCTTCCACATTAGCAATTTCCACTTTTCCAGACCTAATCTTTAAAAAGGCTTTTTAGGGGTATCCAAAGTGTTTTTTCCAAGTACGAAAGGAAACAGAGAAATATGCAAGAAATTCTTGCATCTCAAAGGCTTCATTCAATTTATTGCCTCATTCAGTTATGCTCATTTAATTGATCTTGTTTGCACATGACAGCCACCGACACACTCAAGCCAAGATACGCTTCAATGTTAAGAGTGATTGCAACAAATGATTAAAGAACATTCAGGAAAAGGCACAAGGATCCGAACCAACATGTAAACCACCAAGTCCACCAAGTATGAGGTAAGGAGACAACTGAACTGGCATAAGAGCCTAACTGAAAATTTGACACTGATTTTCAGATTTAGGAAGTACTGTTGTTAGCAACAAATAATCTATGATGGATGGGAAATTTTTAATGTGTGTAACACCTGATAGTGGTCACGTGCTAAAGGAAAAAGCTTTGCAGCTCAACAGGTACTCCTAGAGTACCTGTTTCCAGTTTCCAGTCCAGTTAGATTTACCTGTTCCTTAAGGAACATAAGGACAAAAGGGAAAACTTAAACTCTTGGTTTTGGCAGGCAAGGAACAAGAAGTAGATGAAGCACAGCAAAAAGGAATGGTAAAATTCTAATATTCTCTCTTTTATGCCAGTATTTGTTTTAAATCTGGAGTCCAATTCATTAACATGAAGAATAAGAATAGCTAAAAGAAAAGAATATTTACTGTAACAGATTCCATCCAATGGAAAGAGATGGAACAAAAACAAACTGTTAAGCTAAGAGATTATAAAGTGTTGGTTTTTTGTTTTTTTTCCAAATGGAGACTGCCTTCAGCTGGATAATACCAGACAATCTAAAAATTATCACCTGATTAATGAAAATATCATTCATAGTATGAATCATTCGTAACCCTCTTTATGATGTGAAATGCAAAATTAACATGCATCTTCAGACTGTATTAAAGTATTTCAAGAGAGGTTGCAAGAACCTCACTTTCACTCCGCAGTTCCCTTTCAGAGAGGTTTTGCCTGTTTTTCAGAAGAAACATGCCAGACTTCCCACTTCACAACTTTACATACAGGCTACAATAAAACAGTAGATCGATGAGCCTCTATATTACATGCCTATCACTCAAACATTTTATTAGATCTTCCAGGGGAATTCAAGAATATGCCTTCCTATTAGAGAAACAAGATAAAAGTCATTTTTCACTTATGAGATGTGTTATGAACTAATACTCACCCAGAGGCATTTGGTGAATTCAAAATAACTTGACTAAATCATGCAACTTGCTTCAGAGGCGGCTTTATATTGTGATTTGTTTGCCATAATGAACTGTAAGCAAAATGCTTTCAACATTTAAGAGCTGCAAGTTTGTACACAATGATTTAGAACTGCCATAGTTCACTTTTAACCAAATTTTACAATCAAACCATATCTTTAAAGTAACACTAATCAGAAGTGAAACTATCAGAAAATTATTTGGTGGCATTGTTTTTCGTATTATTCAGCATAATGCATGCAAATGAACAATCTCTTCAAAAAGATAAAACAAACTGAGCAGGATAGTTGATACTTGTTCCACATCAATAGAAACTCTAGAAACATTGTGCTTTACAAATGGTGCAGATCTCACAAAAGGAAATATAATTACACACTATGAAATCCTGCAGAGCGCACGCACACTACAAACCACGGTCTCGAATGATATTGAATAAAGCTTTACAAGGACACATTTATGTCCACATAAAAAGATAGAGCACTAATGCTGCCTATAATTAATTGGATTTTTGCTTAATTCATCTCATTATAGCTAGCAACTGTGCTCTTCAAAAAAATATTTTTTAATCAGAGAATTTAATCTTCTCAAACTTTTCAGTTAATTCCTGTTAACAGCTACTGAGAGGAAATCGTATTGGTAATGAAGACCAAGAAATGGGATAAATATGTTAGACTTAAGCCTACTGCGTTAAGCATTACATCGCTGTTGGCGGGGGGGGATGGGAATGGACTTCCTGTCTGCCAACTTACTGTCATTACACCCTGCACTTCTTGGTAAAAGAGCAAATAAGATTCAGAAGCTCAGGAGATGCATGTGCTTTGGATAACAAAGTTTATACCAAAGAGAAGACTAAGAAATGCTGAATATTCAATACTAACTGTAGAACAACAGCTTCTAAATATATCATACCACAAATTCTAGGCAGTTTCAGATTTTTTTTAAATGTCTCTCTCCATAACTAGTCATTTTACAAGATGAAGAGCAAGTAATTTTGTCTAGTATATGCACTCTGAAAACACTACGTGAATCTGTTGCATATTTGAAGCTTATCTGAAATTGCTGCTCCATTCAATATGCCATTTAGTAATTGTTTCCAATACCATACTTGATCATGCTTCAGTGACACATCCTAACTCCCATTGTTTAGCATCCTCCAACTTACTCATACTCTGCACATTGATGCCTATTCATTTAATCACATTTTATTCTAAATGCTCATTTGAAGGAGGTTTCCAGTCCCACAGCCCACACAGGTCAAAGGGCCCTGTGCAGGCCAGGCATCACACCTGAGCCCAGAGATAACAGATGCAATCCCGCACTAAAAGTAACTCACTACTAAGGCATAAGTAGAGATGCGCGGCAACGTAGCCCAGTACTTCAGTCAACATAAGCAACTGCCAAAGATGCAGCAAATTCAGTAATTATCCTGATTCAGCCAGAGGAAAAATGAGCTTGCCGCCAGATCCATCACGGTTTCAGCACTTATATGAAAACTGAAGACATTTGACCTACAGAGGTTAAGCCACCATATTTTACGTTACACTTCCATGAACAAAGAGCACAAATAATCCATCTCTGCACACCTCAGCTGACAATAATTCAGTAAGACAGTTACTTCCCTTGTCACAACAAGCGCACCCACATTACCGCAATTTGTCACCCCCTCCACCTTTCCTTTTGCAGAGGTGGAGCACACAACCAGCACGGGTGGAATAACACTAGTAATCACAGAATAATTGAGGTTGGAAAAGACCGTTAAGATCATTAAATCCAACCATCTATCTTACTTACCCACCACTAAATCATGTCTCACAGTGTCTCACACATCTTTTAAATACCTCCAGGGATGGGGACCTCCATCACTTCCCTCAGCAGTCTGTTCCAATGCCTAAACAGCCTTTCCATGAAGAAATTCTTGTGGATATTCAATCTAAACTTCCCTTGCTGCAACCTAAGAGCATTTCCCCATATTCTATCACTAGTCACATGAGAAAAGAGACTGACAACCTTCTTGTTGAAGTCCTTCCAGGCAGCTGTACAGTGTGATGAGATCTCCTCTCAGCCTCCTTTGCACCAGGCTAACGAACCTCAGTTCCCTCAGCTGTTCCTCAGAAGTCTTATTTTCCAGTCCCTTCATCAGCTTGGCTGCTCTTCTCTGCACTTGCTTGAGCAACTCAGTACTCTTCCTGTAATGAGGGGCCAAGAACTGATCACAACATTCATGGTGCAGTCTCACCAGAGTCGCATACAAGAGGACAATCATTTTCCTAGTTCTGCTGCCACATTATTTTTGTTTGTAGTCCAGGATGCTATTGGCCTCCTTGGCCACCTGGACATATTGCTGGCTTATGTTCAGCCAGCTGCTGACCAGCACCTCCAGGCCCTTTTTTTTGTCAAGCAACTTCCCCAAGTCTGTACCGCTACCTGGGGCTGCTATGACCCAAGTGCAGGTCCCAGCATTGAGCCTCGTTGAATGCTACAAAATCCTCCTTTTAAGACCCAAACACAACAGAAGGTAGACCAGACGTTCTAACAAATCCCTTTATTTCTGACCTTGTCTCCAACTCCCAAGAGCGCTGCTGCTGACAGAACCAAAAAGAAAAGCAGTAATAAACCACATTCACTATAGGAGTCATGAGAAAGCTTCCCCAGCTAGAAGACAAGCACTTAGGCAGTGGAAACTAATGCACTATGTTCATGATAATCACTAAACTACACATTAAATGCAGAACATATAGAATTCATCTGCTTTTCATCTAGCACTTATTTCAGGCAAAGTAGTAGGAGATTGGAAGTAACACCTTCAGAATTAAGCCATTAGATTGTAAGTTCATGCATCTTGGAGAGAAGACTCAGACTGCTCCACCTCAGGCACTGCCCTGAAAAACTAATTGCTTCTCTCCTCTGCTCATAAAAGGAACTAGGTATTATAACTTCAGGTGCTTTGAGTAGTAATGTCATAACCTTGGAGTAAGATGTTATGCCGTGAGGTACATGCTTCACAGGGAGAGCAGCCCAGTATTTAACTGGGTTTCTTTAAAGCGGTATGTGCGAGTCCTGTCATTTTAGAACTTAACATCTGATACTTTTCAATTCTGCATCATAAAAAAATTGCTCCAGCCAGCATTAGATTACCAAAACTAGCTCTTGCTGCTAAAATGGTTGAGTTGGGCATTGCCCCTGAACACCAAAGACAAGGATGTTTCTCACACATATGTAAAGGTATTGAACAGGACAGAAGGAAACTCCTCCATCATTATTTCCAGGCCAAATTCCCTCACCTGCCAATAACAAGTTTTTATCATCAGTAGTGCCAGAACTAATATGCACTTAGCTCAAGTCAAATTGCAGCATAGAATAAGTTACCATTTAAAGACATTAAGTGACGCTAAAAAAGACAAATTTGCTTCCTGCTTCATCAAATGCGTGATCATTTAAGATGCAAATGTAACTGGAATATTTCACCTGAACTTACCTCATCTGAAAAACTGACAGCAGTCGCTGCCTTTGCCAAGCTGGTTTTGCCATTAAACAGAATGCCTGACAGTCTGATTTCCTCCTTATTCGTCCCTGACTAAAATCCCCTAAGGAAAAGACAGCTGAGCAGCCTGTGATGAACTACTCAAATTACTTAGAAGTTAATTGTCTCCAAGTTGAGTAATGATACGGGGTGCTTTAAACAGAATGCCACTTCAGCTGCTCCATGACAATCCCTCACTCAGGTACCAGTTTTGCTCACTCTTCTGCTCTAGGCACAGCACTGGCACCAAGCCTCAGCCTGGCAGAGAAAGCCTATATTTTCCTGTCCTTTTCTGCTAGGATCCAGCATCTAGGAAGAGCCTCACCGCCATTGTCATGCATGCACCACATTCATTAATGCACAGTTTTACCACATCAGTGAAATTCAAGGATAAACAACAGTCTCAACTGAAACAGCTGGAATTCCAAAATGCATGCAAGCAATGGGAAAATGCTTATGTAATTTCCTAGTCTGGCGATCGAGGGTAAGTGAAATGTTGATGTTGCCAAGTAATCCATATTATGGCTAAACAAAGCTAAACAAGTAGGCCTTGAACTGCACCTCTGCAGCAGCTGAGTGGACTCTGTTCCCTCTCCTCCCCACACAATCTATGAAATTGAAGTGTTCCTGATACATATCAAAAGCCAGATCTATACAAAGACAGATTTAGCTTCCTACACAAAAACGATGCGTCATTTCTTTTGCACAAGCTATCTAAAGTCCATTACAAGAGAACACTTCTTTGCCAATTACAAGGATTGACAAGGACAAACGGTCCCAAAGACTCTTTCCAGTAAGTATTTAAGAAAAGAATCCCTACAGAGGTGATGAGTCTGAAAATGGCACTAACTTTTTACTGACACCTCTGAAGATCTGAAACCAGATTTAACTGCAATTTCTCGCTCCATTCTCAAGTCTACAGGTTCAGAAGCTTTGAAAGAAAAGCAGGGGCTGAAATTTTCATTCTACAGAAAGAACCAGGAGAGCAGATATGATACATTGAACATTAGCAGACTTTAGCATTCTGAAATTTAGTCTCCATCTCTACACACTAAGAATCTGCCAGAACGTGCTTGGTAAAACCCTTTCCATTTACACATATCATCACTAACAAGTCTTTTAAAAACCACCTTGTATAAGAAGCAAAAAAAAAAAACCAACCCACATCTGACAGAAGTTATAGGTACTTCCATGAACCAACCTTTTAGAAATAAAAATTAGGTATGGTTAGTATACCTAATCCATATGGCATGTTGTACTGAAGTGAACATTGAAGTCAGACCTTCAGTACTACATCTATAAAGGTCCCGTTCTCTCTGCTGGGCAGTATGACCCACCAGCAAGCTGTTGAACTCTGTCATCGATTTTTGGAGCTTTACTACAGAACTAGCTGCCCAGCAATGAACTAGCTGACCAGCATTTCCTTAAAATGGAAACAGGAAAATACTAGTGTGGAGTGGTGGAAACAATCAGAACAAAGAGCAACAGTGCAAGAGAATGGTCAGACATACACTTGGAAAACAACTGCTCCTTAAATTTTTGAAATACCAACTCTTATAACTATATAAACCCGTTGATTCATTCAGCCAAGACCTGTAAGTTTGCTAAATAAATAATTGCTAAATAAACAAACTATAAACATTGTTACCATTTTCAAGACTTCACAGTTTTGCAAGCCTAAATTGCAGCTCATTTAAGTATTAAACAGTTCAAACAAGTGAGTTACTGAATTACTTCAGTTCCGTAAGGTCAAGCTACTCAATTCAACTGCAATAAAAACAGAGAGAATGTAGCTACAATCTTACGCATCAGCATCACAGAAGCTTAAAATACCTCATGTTAGAAGGATCCCAAAAGGATTAAGTCCAGTTCCTATCTCCAGTCAGGACCACCCAAAAATTCAAAACCTCTGAGAGTGTTGTCCAAATGCTTCCTGAACTTCAGCAGCTTGGTTTCATGATCACTACCCTGAGGAGCCTTGTTCCAGTGCCCCATCACTCTCTGTTGAAGAGCCTTTTCCTAGTATTCATATTACTCTACCGTTTAACAAGTGCAGCTTTACCACATTAAAATTTTATTTCTGCTCCACACAAACAGATTAAGAAATCGGTCTCTTCTTTCTAGCCCAAGATTTCTTATTGTTAAAGAAGCTTCACATACCAGTTGTGAACCATCAGCTTCTGCACAGCCAGCAGTGCATTATAACGAACTTGTTGGTCTTCATGATGCATGTGGTTCATTACTAGCTGTTTACCACCAAGTTGTTCAATCACTCTGAAAGAGAGAAGAGGCTTTTTTCCCCCACATCACTTCAACTTCTGGGTAGCTATCCTACCCAACTATTTTATATTCAAGGCATTAAAATTTAGCAAACTAGTATAGCTATTTTATTAAAAGTATTTATTTCCTAACACATACATTTTATTTGACATGTTACCAGTGCGGATTTTGGAATAAACAACAGTCAGACAAGGAGTCCCTTTCACAGAAAGGGCCATTTACTTTACCCAACGTGCTAAAGAATTCAATATTGCCTTGAGAAGGCAGTATTTTTTATTTCATCATACAAAGAGGAAGGTTAGAGAAAACTTCAACTCTGAGTCTCTGCTGTACGCAGCAGGTAAACTCAAGAAGTTTTTGGTTCAAATTAACCTCTGAAACCTTCAAAAGCTTAAGGATGATCCTTTTATGAGATGAGGAACACTTAGAGAAAAAAATAAATGTATTTAAGACATTTGAATTCTATTTCTTCTAAACCAATGAATAGCCTCCCTTCTCAGAGTGAGTCATACAATTAACACAATGAAAGCATGAAACACCAAGTAAGCATGGAACTAGTAAATAGCTATATACCAAAAACCATTATCTTAAGAAACAAACTTGGAAGAACTGACACGCAGTCCTTACATATTTTAATCCCTTGGTCCTAAAATTGCTTAATTCATAACTAAGAATATATCAGATTACAACAAAATTCCTTAAAAGAAACATACTGAAGCATTTTAGTTCGTCCTTCAGAACAGAAAACTAAATAAGCCAGATCTGTGTGCAAAAAACAAATGAAGTATTAGAATTTGATAAAAAAAGAATGTGGGTTAGAATAATATTGAGGGCCTTATTTTGGTGGCACTGGTTCTGACTTGGGTGAAGGGACAACCACGTTAAGTTGGTCCAACCAAGAACCCATGTCCTCTCCTCTTTCCATCCCCGGAGCTTTGTATCTGTTGCTTAGGGGCACTCAGGGGGCAAAGGAAAGACTCCTCCTGCTACGAGCAGAGATGAGGGTCCAGCCTCCCTCATCTTTGTTTATAGGTGCTTTTCCCTTACAAAGGCTTAAGGCAGGGCTGTCGGTCTGTCTGTGCCACCACACAATGCCATGCATCAATTTCTCTCTTCAATTCTTGACTACTACCTGCCTGATGATTTTCTCATGCGATCTGGGCACCTGCCTGAAAATTTCATTGAGCTGGGCATGCTTGCACCCATGACACCCAGACCTCTTTGCCCACAGCCTGTTGGGGGACTTCCAGGTATTAGTTCCCTGAAACTGAAGGTCTGGACAGATCTGTCATTCCTCAGGAGGTCTGTCTGAGTGTGTTGGTCTGGTTGTGGTCCCTCCATCTGTGTTTCTGCCTCAGCACAACTGCTGCAGCGAGTTGTCACCATGAGACTTCCCACGTACATGTGGGGGTGTTATGCCACTGCTGCTGGCACTGTCCATGTGCTCTCAGCTGCTCTGCAAGGACTGCAGGCTCCTGGCAGCAATCTCCTTGCCCTGGGGTCTCTTTGATTTCAGGACCCCCCTCACACACCATGATCCCCCACTCTGCTGCAGAACGTACCTGCAGTGGAGCTAATCACCTCAGATACAGATTCTGTTTGTCCATTCATTTGACCTCACAGCTTCAGTCCAGCAGCTGCACAGCCATACCAGACCAAGCATTATGCCACACTTGAGTACATATGGGTAAGTTGTTTAAGGATTACAGCAACTGTCCGATGAAATTGATTCAAAGGGCAGCTTGAAGCAGTAGTATTTAGTATTAATCCTTCAGCTTTGCTTCCTTACAGGTAGCAGCATGTGTTTCCACACGAGAAGATACATTGCCTCCACTTCAAATAACACTTGGCATAAATCCTTTTTGGAAGACACAGAAGCTATTTGGTAAATATACAGCAAGGCTCAGTATAAGCAGTAGACTGAATACCTCTGATCTTCCTTAGCAGATCTGTAAGAGGCAGTTAATTTGCTCCAATCATCTAAAAATACCTTCAGTTCAAATTGCTTACAAGATTTACAAGGCCTGGGAGTCTTTCTAGAGTGAGCAAGTCTTTCTAGCGTACAACAAAGTTTCAGTCTGCTATCTTGACTGTTAGCAGAATAATGAACAGCAGTATACAAAAGATGTGTTCATGACATTTCCAGCAAGCCTGGAAAACTATTTTCCCAGTTAAGCACTACACAGAAAGCAGAAACAGACTGCTTCTTTGCTACAGAAATTGTCACATGTCCCTTTGGGTGACTGATGAGCATGACTCCTGCAAAACCAAAAGGCTACTTTCTGCTTCAGCAGCCTCTTTTCTTTAGGGATGCAATTGTTCAGCAAGTAATTTCTTTGCTTGGATTCTTTTTTAAAGTAAAACAAAGCAATATAGTAGTGTCTGTAGATTTTGATAGGATTCAGGTTTACATTAACATTTTGAATTAAAATTTGTATTCGTGTAGCAAAAAGAAAATGGGGAAAAAGTGATAACTGAATCTGTGCTACCATCACTGAGTTATAATATCAATCGTATGTGACAAAAATCTCAGCAGTTTTAGATAGAAATAATCATCGTTGAAATAGACCATCACTACTGTAAGTCCAATAGCTATAGATGGCAAAAATGATACGGTGATTTTCTTACTAGCTATTCTAATTTCTTCCCATGCTTGTTTTCTACCTTAGACTGAAAAACTTATTCAAGATTGCTTTAGACATAGGTTCCCTTCGCTATTAAGGGACACTAGAATATATTAAATCAAAGATCTAGTTTGCATTTTCTGTAACACCTTCCCAGCAAATTACCCTTAGCCAACACCTGCAATCCCTTTCTTAGTATAAGGAAAAAAAAAAAAACTGGTCAAGTATATACTCTAGCCCAGCGCCAAGAAACATACTGCCAAATATGCCAGTGCGTATCGGTGTGTTTCTTACCGTTTCCCACGAGGATAGTGCCGCACATATTCTCCCACATCATGAGCAGCTACAGCCAGCACCTGTGGGTCATCAGAAACCTCCAGAAGTTTTGTCAGGATTCTAGGAAAAGATGTGAAACAAAGAAGTCCCAGTTTGTTTTGTTCTTTTATTTTGCATACGTATAGCTTTTCATGGTTTTTATTTTAAGCTGCCAACTAAGTTTACAACCATAAAAATGACACTCTACAAGTCACATGAGCAGTATTTTCCAAATATGCGGTTGCATTTAAAACAACGAAGACTCTGCCTTCATTAACAAAATTATTAAAAGCATTCACTAAATTCTCTCTAGTAAGCTACATCTACAAACATTTATAACAAGATTTATAAAATGCCTCCACAGTTGTATACGTAGACTTCAAGACCAACAGCTTACAGTTCAAGATAAGCTGTACTTATCAAATGTATAGATCGGGCCAGGGGTGGGACACAAACACAAAGCATTCAAGGCAGACACTGCTGCCACTGTTATATGGCAGACCCCAGTCATGCTCACATGCTGTTCTCAGCTTCCTGCATTATGCATTCAGGAAGCTGCAAGGCCACATGGCTAGTGATAAAGCAAGGGGTTACGTCAACCCTTCCCACAACTCTGTTCCTCATCTCACAACAGCAGCTCTCCTCAGCTCAAGGCAGAAAGACAAAATGAGCAGAAATTTATGCAGAACACTATCATACAGAAGCATTTAAAAACTAAAAGGCATCCCGGCAGTTGAGAGAAAAGCAGCATACAGTAAGAGCTGTGTGGTCTATACAGTCGTGAACTTCAATTCAAGATCACCACGTTTATCTCAAAAACATTCACTATTTAGTGAACTGTTATGATCTGAAAAGTAGTTCTGGCCTGACAAAGACCGTGAAGATGAAAGTAATACCTTGCAATCAATTCCAATTTCACGTATCAGTTATTTTGTTAATATGAACAGAAATACAGAGCTGGAAGACTTAGAAAACAGTTTCTCAACTCTTTCTATTGTTTGCATTTTTCTAAGTAGTCCAATCAGTTTTGCCAAAAGACAGCCACCAGTAAACACTGCTCACTACCCAATAATGAGGAGGAAAAAAATACATAGATATGAAAGCTAGACAGTAATAATAAGCTTTAAAAGGTTAAACATACAGATCATTGGAAAATTAGACTCATCTACGCTTGGTGAGATGACAAATGTGTTCTAATTGCAGAAAGTTAGTAGCAAGTTGAAATAGTTAGCAAGGTTAGGAAATTCAAATGGAATAGTTTCACTTTTTTTTTTTTTTTTTTTAAATACCACAGCCACTTCCTGGAGACTGAACAGTGATAGATGAAGCACTTTGCATTTTAAAGCTAAGGAATTTGGACAAGATGTACAAGCAGAAACCTGAAGTATTACACTGATCAAAAGACTCTAAAGGAGCTACACAAAACTGTCGAGCAAAATAAAACTCCAGTATCATTTGCTTAATAAGTCAGTGATGGTGGAAGGCAGAAAGAACAATAAGTTCAACAGTAGTTCAAGTATGTTAGAGCTAGAAAACACAGAATGGCAGATACAGGAAAATAAAACAATGAGGGCTGAAATGAAGAGAGGATTATTTGTCAAATGCCTTACAACACACGAGAAATTCTTAGCTACAAGAATCTCTCTGCCACGTTTTTGTGGGTTTTTGTTGTTTGTTTGTTTGATGGGGTTATTTTCTTGTGTGGCTTTAAGGAACTTCTGTGGATCCCTGTTCATGGGAGCACAAGCACAACACATTTGCCATGAACACTGCAAAATATTGCAGTTGCTACAGGAAACACTAAATCTCAACATCACCTTCATGTTGCAGTTAGTAGCATCTAAATTTCTTTGTCTATATTACTAAGTATCTAGGAATGTGGCCCCAGAGAGGAACTTTTCAGACTGGTTTTGGGGCAGACTGAAATGCACCTAAAGCTCAGACTCTGCTTGCTCGTCATGCCTTCCAACATCACACACACTTCAACTCAACCTCCTGCTCTCTGTTAGGTCCTGCACTTACTAGGAAATGCCGAACAGGAAGAACACCACATATTATCAGTTAACGACAACACAGAAAACAAACAGCTCTCACAGCAATTTAAAAACCCAGACCTCTTTTGAGTGCATACTTCGAGAAGTCAGCAAATGAGTCTGACTCCAATAAGAAAGATAAGCTTAAGATATAGCTTCATCTAACAATCTTCCATCAAACTGACTCCTATCAAACTGACTCAAGACAAAACAGACTGGAATGTAACACAGTGAGTTTCATTTTCCATGAAACAGTACCACAACTTTCAATCTCTAGCTACTCAAGAAAACAGTTCACTCATATCAATGACAACACACAACACAAAATTAAGACTAGGGTAAATATCTGTTTTTCAAATGAAAGCATTAAAAGATTTAAAGACCAAAAAAGACCATCCATTCCAATAACAGTAGGATACTCTGACTTGCTCCTGTTCTAGACATTCATGTTGAAATAAAAATATTATATACAGGTTCAGTTAAATACTATGTGATTTAAGACTTGAAAACTTACTTGAGTAGTTCATAGTTCTTCTCATTTAATCTTACAGCATTCTCCCGCCAGAATTTCTCAGACTTGTGTACAGGACTCCACTCCAGCCTTCCTGACTTGAGCTCAGAACTGTACTCATCGAAGGAGCTGCAGCACAAAAGACCTGAATGAAATATTGGCTACGCTTCCACGAATGGAGTCTGAATCATGTGCCAAAGCCTTTCCCCAGAAAGATAAGAGCTGGAACACAATTTGTTATGACACGTTTGACATAACCGGAAGACTGCTCTCTGCAGAGCTTGAAAACTGCTCCCTGTCTCAGAGTTCAGCACTGCTGAAAAATAAGAAAAGGCATGAAAGGTAAGAGAAAGATTTGTCTTCAAATACACCCCCTCCACTCACCTCAGAATCAGGATTCCTGAGGGTGGGGGAAACCACACACCTAAACCACAGAACTCTATGCTTTCAGGAATTTGGTTAGCTGTTTTGCATGGTTTCTAGGTTTATCTTCCCCAACCAAGGATCCCGGTCCTTGTCTTCCATACAATAAAACCTTTGATATGAACTACAGTGCAGTTCAATTTATGCACATCAACTCAAGTTTTTCGTAGTGCTTACACAGAAAAATGTACGCTACTTAAGCAGTCTTTAGCTTAGACTAGAACTCCTTATAAACTCCTTGTGAAGTTGTCGTTGAAAAATTTATCAGTTACAACGATTACATGCTCAGAAGCGAATATTTACCTTGTATTCAGCCAGTACTTTGAATAGGAAACTTATTTATAACCAGCATCTCTGTACACACCTTATCAGTTATCATTTAAGTGTTATAAATACATATATTATATAGCTTGAAAAAAGAAAAAAAAAAAAGGTTTTTAACCAACATTTCTATGATTGCACTTTTTAAAAAGTTCACACTTCAAAACATACCTAAGGTCCTGCACACTCTCACCAAGCTTGTCCAGTAGAAACTTGATATCTTCGCTTATGTCTTCATCATCGTATTTCTGCTGATCCAAATTCTCGAGCTGTTTTAAAACTTTACACTGAATCATGGCAAGAGCATACTCTTGGCGAGTTTCCCTCTCCGTAGATTTCTCTAGCAAATTCTAAAGAAATAAAAAGTTGGGTTTTGTTTTTGTTTTTAAGAACAGACTATTTTGAAAGACTAATATCATAGAAATACTTATTGGCACATTTTATTAAAATAAGTGCTTATTAGGCAGAATCAAGCACTTCCTGAAATACTGTCTCCAAAGAAGTCTGACTATCAAACAGTAGCTGCTTTGCACCTACACTTAGCAGTGTAAGCTGCCTAGGACTGATCAAGCTACCATTACTATTGCAAATCAAGGGGAACTTGGAAAAAAAAAAAAATTAGGCTCTTGCTTGCAAGGTAAAAGTAATGCAACCATGTATGCACAAATACCACTGCACTGGGTCGCTTAGCTTGGGTCACTTAGATCTTTTTCCTCCCAGATCATACGCTACCTTAAATGTAGACAAGTGTTCATCTACCTGTTTTGATCATTTCCCATGTCAAATAGGACTGACTAGAAAGACTATTCAAAGAAAAACAAAAGGAAAAGAACACACTCAGATATCCCAAATCCCAAAGTCTCTGCTATAAGCAACAGCTTTTTATCTGGGACTATCATCTTAGCTTTCTGTGCAGCAACAGAATAAAGCAGGAGAGCCTTAAAAAAAAAACCTGAAGTCATCTTTCTAACTCAAGAGCTAGTATTTGGATTAATTCAGATCCACTTCTTCTGAATTTGTGAACATTCCAACCAGATATTTTTATTCAGCTTATTGGTAAGATTGGAATTACAAGCACAGAATGTAATAGTCAAGTTCCACTGGTATTTATTCATTACATTTCGAGTCAACCAGCTTCAAATTATGTTGTTCAGAGCTAGCCGCCTACACTTCCTGATACAACATGAAGTGCACAGAAAAGATGAGATCCTTAAGAAAAGAATCTGTGTTCATATAAATCAGCCTCAACATCTACCTGAAATAAGCCATGCAGTCACACAGAAGGAATTGGACTGCGCTCTTGTTCATGACATAGAACCTCTATACTTACACTATTACTTAGTAAGGTAGAATACTGCAAATAGATGTTAAAACTTTCCTATTTAAAATAAGTCAAACTATCGCTTTTGAAGTTAATTCTATGTGGCCATTAATGTGTGAAAAATATATTTCTATTTCAGTAAGAGAAGATAATTTACAGAATTACCTACTTAGAGTTTTACGTACTAACAAAAGAACAAATCACAGATCTTAAAAGACAAAAAGTTCAAGGAGCAGGTAGATAAAGTTTCCAAAAAACTCCTAGTTACATAGGAGACAGACACGCACAGATAGCTACTCAAAATACTGTTACATAATTCACATCAAAAGAGACATTTACAAGCTTTTTATAGTGAATTAGGAAGGACATATTAGAAACATAAAAACAGAAGCACATGACTAAATGGGACGGATCAGTCTCTTCAGTGTTAAGAAGTCTTAAGGTACAAAACGAGTTACAGCTAGGGAAGGGGCATAAAATAAAATCCAACACATGAAAAAATGAAGAAAACATTTAATAGGTAAACAGATAATATAATTGATACCATGTAGATAGAAGTACCCAATGCCTGCTGCTTTACAAGAAAAAAAAGTCTATACTTCATACAATTAACTTACAAAAACGTGAAACGGATCAAATTAGGGCGAGACAGTAGAGAAGATGTAATGCAAGTTGCCAAGCCCCATGGCATGCCTCCAGTATTGCACGGGCAGCAGGCACAATTTGAGGAATCATCAAGCCCAGTTCTTCTCACAAATCACCCCTTTTTCCCCCCCATAAACTGATGCTGCAGCCTCTCAAGTAAAGAAAGGTCTATTTTGCCTCCACTACCTGTTTTAATATCGCTTCAAAACTCGCAGCTCTGACATCAAATTTCTAATCCATATTTCCTGAGTGCCTGTTTATAACCTCACTCTCATACCAACATTAGTCTTTAACGTTGGAAAAACTGCTAAGTAATTTCCCTGAAGCTTGCAATAGAATCATCTTATTCTCTCTAAGCATTTATTTATTAAAAGAATTGTCTTGATTTTTGTCTCATCTTGCAAAATACACTACAAATTTGCAATTATTTCTCTTGCTTTTTATGACTGCAAGAATTGGAAGAAGTTGAATATAGGCTGCTGAGCCCCTCAATGTAAATTTTAACGATATCTTGCTTAATCCTAACATTAGTACCCTGAAGTACACTAAAACATCTACAGAGATGCATACAGTAAGAATAGTCCTACTGTGTACCTCATACCACTGACCTCCGATAGGATAAATAGCGTGTTCTAACAATCTACCTTATCCAGAAGTTTTTCAGAGTAGCAGATGCTTTTGGTTACAGAGACCATTTAAGCCACAGACTAAGCACCTTTGCACAGCTCGTTACTGCTCATCAGTAAGTCAGTAAGCAACAACTGACCTCTCCTCAATCAAAATTGCTTTCAACATCTACCACGAGAACGTAATTAGCATCCAGGAAAATAAAGAGCATCCAAGATCTACATCTCCTATTAGGACATAAGGATTAAAAGTTGTTGTAAGTAGTCCTGTATCGCATACAGGATGCTTGAGAAGCACGCACAGAAAGCTACATGTACATGTACCGTTAGCAGCTACAAACACCAACTTGTACTCTCACAATGAAAATATCAAGCCTTGGTGCTTAGTTATTCCAAATTATCTTAAATAGGACCTGAGACCTTCAGGTAATGTGGACACAGTAAGTCACCTAATCCCTCCTACATGGATATTCTCATTCATCTTGACAGAGTGACCATAAAAAGATTTTTGGACTAGTAAATAAAATTTTAGTCAGTCATTTGGACAAAGAGATATCTGGTTAAAATAATATTTTAATTAATGTTTTATTTCTAATAATTTAATTTTTTTTTAATTGTTCCATGAGGCAAAATGTATCATTAATAAACTTCAGTAGATAAATATCTTGAACTAAAGATGGGGAACTAATAATGCCTGCACTAACAATTTTTTTTTTAATCAACCTTATTTTAGGAGGATATTGAATGGTAGACAGCTAGTACCTGTAATAGCATATCTTCCACCTGTAATAGAACTCAGCTCTAATAAAAAGAGAGATAATCAAGCTTTCAGTCCCAATATCTGATAATGCCTAGCAGAAACAGCTGTACATCAACAGCATCTGAGATCTACTTAATTGAGAGATGAGCAGTCAGACACTTACCCGAAATGCTGCAAGGATGATTCTAGTTACTTTCTCTTTGACTGATTCCTGAAGAATATCCGACAGCACTGGAACAACGTTATACCGACGGAGATATTCGCACATTTGAGGGCTAAATGCCAGCAGCCACACACAGAAAATCATCTGATACTGAAGCTGGAAGCCACATTTGTTGCTCAAGACTCCCACAATACTGAAAAATTAACAACAGTATATATTTCATCTTTAAACAATGACTGCATACATTGTATTCTTGCACCCAGGTGCATGAAACCTTCAACTGTAACTTACTGGAAAGAGCTGCTGAGATTAGTACACAACACTTCACAGCATCCTGCACCAGTATTTACCATCATAAAAGCAGCTTGTTCAGAAAGCAATCTTTTGAAAATATAGTTATCTTTTTCTCAGCCATAAAGAAGCTTTTTCCAATGTGAACTACTGCGGTACTGCATCCATCTCGAGTTCACTGAGATTCTTTTTCTAGTGGCAAGTTTAGAGCATTACTTGTCATTCCAGGAGAAATACGGCTGCTTTTTCCAGAGTTAGGAAAGGAGTATAAAGGCAGAAAAAATCTGAACAGATTGAATTTGTTCCCATAATTGTATTTCTCCATGTGAGTGTCCAAAATGAGCTAAAGTAGCCACCAGTTAACATCTGGGTTTTCAGTAAATGGGTTAGAGGTATAGCACATCTCAGATGGGATAGATACACAGCACAATTAGAGAAGGAACAACATCACAAGACTTTCAAGAGAAAGAAGTTATGCAGAAACTTTGTTCAGCTGAACTTATGAAGCAAGCAGTTTACAAGTTATTGGGGTTTAACCCAGCAGGCAGCCGTTCACTCAATTCCCCTCAGTGGGATGGGGGAGAGAACTGGAAAAAGGAAAACTCACAGGTTGACATAAAGACGGTTTAATAGGACAGAAAATTAAGAGAAAATGATAATAGATAAAAACACATACAAAGCAAGTGATGCACAATGCATTTGCTCACAACCCACTGACCAATGCCCAGTCAGTCTACAAGAAACAACAGCCCCCCTAAACAACAGCCCTCATACTTTTTTGTTAAACATGATGCCTTAGGGTATGCGATATCCCTTTGGCCAGTCTGGGTCAGCTGTCCTGGTTCTGCCCCCTCTCAGCTCCTCAATGGCAAGGCAATGTGAGAAGCAGAAATGTCTTTGACTTAGGGTAAGCACTGCTCAGCAACAGCTAAAACATCTGTGCGTTATCAGCATTGCTATCATCCTAAATCCAAAACACAGTACTGTACCAGCGACTAGGAAGAAAATAAACTCCATCCTAGCTGAAACTAGGACACAAGTCAAATTCAAATAAAGGCTAACCCACTTAAAAAAATACATACAAGATTGTTATCAAAACTGAGACAAATTCAAATTTGTTGAAACGCAGACTTATTGTAACACTTCAGAAGTTTATTATTATATCAGTTTCCCTAGTGAAAAAGATTCAATAGAATCATATTGATAGACATGAGCACCTTTTCAGCTTTCACTTTAGAACAAGAATAGTTCAGTTGCGAAGTACCTACAAAGACCATCTAGTTCAGCTGCCTGACCACTTCAGAACTAACCAAAAGTTACAGCGTATTAAGGGCATTGTCCAAATGCTTCTGAAACACTGACAGGCATAGAGCATCAAGCACCTCTTTAGGAAGCCTGTTCCAGTGTCTGACCATGATCACAGCACAGAAATGCTTCCTAGTGCCCACCTGACCCTTTGCTGGCACAGCTTTATGCTCCAATTCAGAGTACAAGGTGATTTTTTCTTAAAATGCAAATTGTATAGCCGCTGTCCCCAGCAAATTTATACACAGTAGAAAAGTTATTTGCAGACAATTTTAAAAGGTGAGTGACATTCTAGCCTTATGCAGATATTTACAAAGAGAATTTGTATTGAAAGATCTAGCTGAAGTCATATTTCTTGTTTTCTCCCTTCACTAATATTTTGAGATGAAATAATTCCAAAATGAACAGCAAAAGTGAGCAGAAATTCATTTCCTCAGTCCTTGCCAAATGAAGTGTCAAGTAAATTTGACAGTCCCTATCAAATTTGAAGAAACAAAGAACCTTTGGTTGAAGGCAAACAGCTATATTTTGTTTTAGATACTTATCTGAACATTTCTTCACAAAGAGTAAAGTACCATTAAGGGCTCACATCAGTACCTGTACCTGCAAGTTTCATTTTTCTGTTTGACAGCAATGAATGTTTGAAAACATCTAAAAACAGATTTCATATTCAAATAGAGAAGCTATCTTTTGTAAGAGAGTTCCATTCCAAAAGGTCATTGGGAAATATGCTATAGTGAGGTCAAGGATATCCACATAAAGTGAAAGACATGCTCACCAGTTTACCCCATCTGCTTCCACCCACGCAAAGCGGTATTCATTGACCCTCAGCATCAGCTGCAGGCATCCAGCAACACATTGTACATACTGGGAGCTCTAGGTGAAAAGAGCACATCACTTCTTACAAGACAGGTTAGGTTGTAAGTGCTAAAGCTTAGTTTTCCAAACTAGACTCTGCTGGCACACTTCAATACACAAGTCTGCAGCAGTACTTCAGAGTTAGAAAGACTCACCCTTATGTTTTACATGCCTCTATTTAAAAATAAAATTTAAAAAAAGTAAACAAAAGGTGAGAAGTAAAATACAAACAGAAAAGAGTTTTGAATAGGAAAGAAGTGTTATGCAAACGATACCATTTTACCATTACAGCAAAAGGAAACCTTGGAAAATACACTGGCAAACTTTTTATCAAGACTGGTTAAGTCTGCTGGAGGTCTCTGTAGCCAAAGGAACTGAGATTGGTTTCCTCCCACTTCCACTTTCAACCATATGCATAATAACGAGATGTATATTTATACAGAAAAATACCATTAGGAAGATGAGTATGCAAAATCATCCTCAAACTTTAGTCTAACATTTTAATTTTTTGTCTATTTATTGAAAGCTAAGCACATTATACTGTGCTAAGAAAAGAAGAACAAAACTAAAACTTTCCCATCAGGACAAGGCGGTGAGATGCATCACTGAACTCTGCTTTTATCCGGATTCCTATACGAACCATCACAGACTGAATATTTAACCAGCTTTTCATCACTAAAAGTATGCATTTTTTGTGCAGTAGTGTACAATCAGCTGAAGCTCAAAAATAGGTTTTGGTCAACATAAAGAAAGCTCCCAAGGTATTACAGAAATGGCATTTTATTCTCTTCATGCTTAGCTTCTGGTATTATCTCCACTAATACTCAGACATGCTACAGATAAAATAGTTTATCCTTTAAACCTTTTTCTTTACCAAGTGTCTTGAAAGTCTCATGGTAGATCAGTCACACAATACAAGGTCAAACCTTTCAAACATTTAGTGGAGAAAGAAATTAGGTAATCCCATATGAAAAAATAAGAAATGATAAATAGAACTTGATGTCTGACGAGAGTCACAGAATAAAATCATCTTTATAAAGATCTTTATGTAGAAACTGAGTCTGAAGATCTAGATTCAAAACATTTATTTCACTAAGTAGTTAAATATTCACTCCTGTGCAAATAAAACAACAGAACATTCTGCCTGTCCTTAATAATGTATTAATTTATCTGCATTACCAACCTATGTACTACTGAACCTTTTAAGGTGCTATTGTAAAAGTACTCTCTTCCAACACTACTATAATTGAAATTTCATAATAAATCCCAGACACCATTTCCTACCTAAAGGGGCCACAACTTCAACCCTAATTTACTCTGAAATAAATTGGGACCTGCTTCGAAATCTTGCACAAGCTAAATCTGAGATCAGAAACATTGCAATGAAGTCAACAGCAAACTTGCCCAACTTAATTAACCTAGAGTTCTGCTGCTTTGGAACCTTGCAGCATATCTATCTATGCAGCGCTAGAGCACAATGAACATAGATTTCTAACCAAGTTGGAATAGCTTATAGCTCCATAATGATGGTATAGCACACAGTAGAACAATTTACTGTCACACAACCATATAACAAAGCCTAACAAAACCTAATACTATGGGACATGGAACTACACATGAAATACTGAAATACTTCAACTTCCATGCTCAAGCTGTAATTTTCCCCCCTATCCATGGTCATACGTAGCAGTCTTTCTTCACTATTTTCAAACCTGGCCAGGTGGCAATTTAAGATGCTTTTCTCTACAGGAGGCTAACACCTTAAAGCTACAACTATTTTTCTAAAAGAAACAAATTCCAGGTTCATATTCAAGTCTTCTGAAAGACTATGAACACTTTCAGGTTGCAAGAGGGAAAAAGGGCCACACTGAATTCTATTCCACATTCAAATACCATAATAAACTGCCTCTCTGTGCCATAAAGCCAGAAATGAAATGTTATGATCACTTGCATTTGCTATACTGTCGAAGTTCATCTCTAAGCCCAACATCCATTACGGCTACATGCAATGCAGTATAAATGAATACTGATGAGAAAATGACAATCCACTTTCCTCTGAATTCAGGCTATTCAAATACAAACAGCTTATAGCTTCAAAAGCACTCTGTAATTTCATGCTACAGAGATCTGAGGGACGTTTGCTTTAATATCTGATGTGTCTTTTTAAGTTCTGCACATTACAAGAGTCATAAGTTTCATACTTTGTCTTCTACTAGTGAGACAGTTCAGTGCTAAACAGACAATTGTTCAAATGTTAAATTAATTGCCCACCTCTTCTTCAAGTTACAATGAGGATGCCGGATACATCTAAAGTTTTTAATAACCCAATCCAACTTGTAAAATACATACTTCCACTGTATTTTCTGTGAAAACAGTTTTTAAAAATATTTTTGTTCCCTGGCGCCATCACCTGGCACTCTGTTGTCATACAGTTCCGATTCCAAATCTCTTCTATTATTGATGCCAGAATGAACATCTCTGAATCTTAATCTGAGGAGTGGATATAACTCGTCTAAAATAGCAAATTGACAAATTTTAAAGAAATACTCACATCACTTGTGGAAACTGCCCCTGCTTCCACAGAACCCCCTGTGCCACGTAGCTTCTAGCAAAAAAATACACAAGTTGAAAATCAGAGCTGTCCATCCTTACAGAAGGGTTGTTACCAACACTTTCAATTCTCCCATCCTTCTAGTCATAAAAAGCTAAGAATCTATTAGATAATTTTTATGCTCGATATATTATGATAAGATATTGTATTTATTTCACAAACACTCCATCGTGTCTAGAAAAATATGCTTGGAGCTGATCCCAGCACATTAGGATTTCAACTTTTTTGTTTGTTTGTTTGTTTTTGTTTTACAGTTAAAGCATGGATTTACTCAATGCTTTTTTCCATCTTTGTCTTAGAATTTGAATCTCTTGAATCTTTCTAGATGAAATTCCAACTTTAAGACTCTTCTTCCAGAGGATAAAATAGAACTCTTCAATAAATTTGCCTACAATTTGAAAAATATACTGTTAATAAATATACTGAATTGTGATTCTCTGCTCACCACAGTCCACTTTTGATACCAAATTACCTTACAGAATGACAAATCACTAGGTTTTGATAAGGACAGAGGTGAAGAGAAGGGTAAATTTCAAAAAATGAATGTGAAGGAAAAGGATTCCTATATGAAGGACAAGCCAAAAAAAAAAGAAAAAGAAACTTACTACAGTAAACTGAAAAAAAAGTTTCCATGCTCACTTCCAGTTGCCATGGGATTTTTCTTTCTAATAACAAGCTACGAGAAGCACGACAATACTGGGAGACAAAAAAAAAACCATGCTTTCTTCTTGGTGTCCAGAAGAGCATGAATGTTAACCAATAGAAAAAGCAAACATTCTTTTTAATTCATTCAAACTTTTTAACTTAAATTTGAAGGAGTGAAGTTTCCAAGTCACTCTAACATTTAAAAAGAAGTAGGTTTTTACCTGTGAACTGAGCTGAGTTTTAATCCAGTTGAAATAATAATTCAAGTCACTGCCTTCCATAAGTTCTCTCCCCCAAGCAGCCAGTTTGGCAATAATTCTTGCTGCCTAAAAGAGAATGTAATAAACAGATTTTCAAACACAACAGTTCCAGGATTTAGCATGAGAGAACAGTCCTGTAAGCTCTTAAAAATCAAGTGTAGGCAAAAGACAACCTCTTATAGAAATCTACCCATTTTCTATGTAACAGAACCTCTATGCCTAGTAATTTGGCTTCTTTAGCTTTATTTTCCCTCTGCTTCCTAGTCACTGGTATATTTTCACAAGGTTATCAGATGATAACCTTGTATGGTAGCTGATGAAGTTCACAAAAGGCTCCAAACAAGAATAGGCCTATCAATGGACTACCGCTGTAGGATACTACTACAGTCAGAAATCCATCAGCTTAATAGTTTGACTCTAACACATACATGAGCATGCTTACTTTTGTGCTGGCATGTCTTCAATGCTTAACGGTTGCAAAGCATATAATTTTTTTAATTTATTTTTTTAAACTTAAGCTGAAGCAAGTTATTTTCTAGATGGAAGAAGGCTCCAGCCCAGAAAAAGAAGAGTAGAAAACTAAAAGGAAACACAAAATTTAATAATGAAGTTGAGACAAAATACTGCCAGGCTAAGAGTTTTCATGAAATCTTCAGTGCAAGAATACATACAGCAAACCACAACAGTGCATTTCTATGCCAGTCTTTTCAAATTATTTTACAGTAACTCTATACTGCAGTCTGCAGCATATATGCAGAAATATTTGAGCCAACTTACGCATACAGAAGTAGTCTAAACAAGACATTACTGAAAAGGTTAATTTGCCCAGTGGGAGGACTATTCCATGCACCTTTCCACTGTACTACATTCAGCTGCGCAGCACCACCACTGATTGCTAGAGGGAGTACAAGTGTGAGACTGAAGCAAGAATCTCTATCCCAAAATAGGTCAAGTCCACTTTCCAACACAGTCAAGTAACTATAAAATCCCCTCAGCTTTGAAACATGAGACACTAGATATCTAGCCCACCATGCTCCTGAGGCCCTTGAAGGCTTTATTATTTGTTTTGGGTTTTTGTTGTTGTTGGTTTGTTTGTTGTCTCCCCTTCTATCTCCCCTCTTCACTTAAAGTGTCCTTATCTCAAATTAAGAGTTCTCTCACTTTTGCCCTGCCGATATTTCCCTGTCCCCTAGAGGAAGACTGGACAAGTGACTGAGTAGGAGCCTTTCTGCCAGCCAGGGTAAACTCACTGCAACAGTAATGACAGTTTCTGCCCCACTATGCATTGTAAGCAGACTGCAGGCAACATTATAACAGTTCGTCAGAAGAAAGTTGAGCAAGATCAGGATACTTTCCACCACAGGACTGGAATTTAAATTCTAATATTCACATAGGATGAGAAGCACCGGCTGGCAGTTGTTACAGAAGTTATTTACTGTGCCTAACTCTAAAATCCCTTATTTTCCAAGTTCTTAAAACCTGCTCTAGTCTCCCAGAAAAAACAATGTCAACAAACAATCCAGCTTTTCCATCTAAAAAGTGGTCAAGTGCAGCTTGTATTAAGAATGACTCAGCTAGATTGCAAGAGGAAAACCTGCAGTCCAGGCAGTAGTTTAAGTTTCAGACATCAAAATCTTCAAAAGAAATAGAAGACGGTACAGAAAAATGCTGTTTTTCTGGGAAGAATTCATTGAAAGCTTACCATATGCACAGTGAAAAGATCCTGTCGATTCAACATCGGCAGAAAGTAGGACCATGCAGTGTTTTTACCACGTTTTGCATAATCAAAGAAGATAGAAACACGCTGATGATTTTCCTGTAGAAATTAAGAGAGAGGAAAAGATGAGAGTCTTATATAAACATTTCACGTAGGACAAGTATTTTTGCTCCTCATTATGTTAATAAGCTAATATACATTTATCAGAGCATATCCTGGACTGTAAAAGCCCCTGAAAATTTTTCAGTTCAATACTTGCAGATACAGTCCATTTCAGCACTCCAAAGCTAGAGATCTGGAGAGGGTGGAATCAAACTTTGAAACCCTAGTTATATCTCCATGCTCTAGTACAAACAAATGTATCTTTTTGATCAATCAGAATGAGAGGAATGAGAGACTAGTTAAACAATGTCATTTTCGTAGAGGAACACCACTCTTCATCTTCAACAAAATCTGTATGAAGTCTTTCACATGCTGTTACTTCCACACAAAAGCTCTCTGTTCAGTTCAGCTGTGTATTCTGAGTGAAACTTCAGAAACGTAAGCTAGCCTTGCCTCTCCATTACTCTCAATGGAAAACAAGTTCTTTTACACCACACAGCTGCAGCTGCTTCAGCTGTCTCTTCTGGCAACCTGAGCACCAAAAGGATATAACCACCACAACTTCATTCTGCAGAGCTTCTAGGTTGAACCACAAGATATTACCAGTACCTGAACTAAGGCACAGCTGCTTCCAGCATTGCAACTAAAAACAATTGTGCAAAGCAGGTATAACCTTAAAGCAGATGAGAGAAGTCATGAAAACCTGAAGGAGAAAGCGGAGCTCTATTTCTTAACAGTTTGAAATATGTTCTTCCAGAAAATGAAATACATGGATTCCTGTTTTCCCTCAGCATTTCCACAAACTTTCTAGCTGTGTGAATAATAACGAGCTCTTAGTCTAAAGAGATGCCTCCCCTTTGAAGTCAAGCTACTACAAACAAGTATACAACTCCTGTTGAGGAAGATAAAACTGTTCAAATCACTGTAATTAGAAAACTTGCATGAGAACTGTATCTCAGTCTTCACTCCCAATGAATATTAATTTATCGAACTCCACTAACCAAAGGGCTTTCCTCCACTGACACAGTACACTAGTAACAACACTATGGACCAAGAAATCAGGTAGGTAAGACCACTTACTAGAGTACCATCCACTCAGCACAAGATGACCTGAATATACTGTATCTAAATCCTGGCATCTTACCAAGTGTCAGAGTTGCAGCCAACCCTTCCTCAAAGGCAGCAGTTACTGCACTGGGCTGCATATTTCCATCTTGCTCCCTTAATGAGTAGGATCAGGTATCACTAGTCATCTGATATTCACAACTCTTATCATGACCCACCACCCAAGTTAAACACTAGGAGGCACGTATCAAAAAGTACACAAAAATATCTTACTTTCTGATGTTCAAACTATAAAATAAAAAAGAAGCTAAGATCTCAGGAACACCATCTTAGTGGACAGTCTGAGTTCTGTGATAGCTAGTTTAAAGAAAAATGACAGTTTGATCAAATAAATCACTTAGCATCTACAGTCGTGCTACATGAAGTCTAGCTAAAAAGATAAAAAATAACAAGATCTACAAGTTCAGTTTACAACATAGCTATGAAGGAGACAGTAGACAGACAGAAAATCAGTCTCCAGTTCTAACTAAGCACCATTTCAGAACATACTGTCCTAAAGAGTAGAACATACGCTGGAAACCTAAATCTGCAGAAACTACACCTTCGTGCAAAGGGTAGCCAAAATGATACTTTCATAGGAAAAGCTTCAACAACTTCAAGTTAGTAGTTATATCCTACCTACATACTAGAAAATGGCTCAGGTCACACATCATCCCTGAATTTTGCATCAAATCGGGTTGAGGACTGACAGATAAACATACAGGTATATTTATTCTCAGATCATGAACACGTACATACAAGACGAAGTTACCCATGCTACTTTAGTTCTCACATTTAACTTCTTTCTGAAGACAAGATCTGCAAATTTAATAAAATATTTTTACATAACAAACACCCGTATAGACTTGACATAGACTAAGAAAACATTCAAACATTCACTTAAAGACTTAAAAACAAGATAGATTATTGACCTACCTGTAACATATCATCAACCATAGTCAGAATATACTGAACTGTCTGTTCCTTGGAGATATGAGTCATCA
Organism: Penelope pileata; assembly: GCA_013396635.1. Taxonomy (NCBI): domain Eukaryota; kingdom Metazoa; phylum Chordata; class Aves; order Galliformes; family Cracidae; genus Penelope; species Penelope pileata. The sequence goes on from WBMW01004426.1 coordinate 157,235, forward strand.
AGTTTATAAATGTTTTAGCACACTGGGAAATAAGAGACATTAACATTAGTAATTGTCTTCATTCCTTTTGATAACATAAAATGGTGAATTAATGAGATCCTGTAAAGTCTTACATAGGCATAGTGCACACCAACATCTTAATCGCAGCAAAGATACCATCTGGCATTACATTACAAAGAAAATTTTCTGTCAAATTGATCGCTACCCTTCACATACTGTTTTATGGCTTTCAAATGGAATAACATACTCCCTAGCAAAAGTCAGCAAGATGCTTTGTTGACAAATTGGTTAGAAATATCTCTATCAGTGTTCTTTTTTTAATGACAGTGAGAAGAACCAAACAGACTGATGAAACAGCAACAAACCTGAACACGATGCAAGACATTCCCAGCAACTGGAATAAGAGCAAGGGAAGACAGATCATTCTTACCTTTGCTTCCTATGCCTTGCTGAAAAATCTTGTTTCATATTTAAGCTGGGTTTTTTTGCCTCCCAAACAACTCTACTCTATAATTTCAGCAACAGATATAATTGGCTGAAACAGTCACAACACCTTTTTTTTCTTTTTCTTTTAAGTTCTAGTTAAATGTGAAGGGGAAGGAGGAACTCAAAATTCAAACTGCTGCATTGTAACTAGTGCGGTATATAACATTTACTATACATGGTTTTGTCACTATGCAAATTATTACCCCTTACAGGGCTGTCAAACAGTTTGATTTGGGGGGAAAAACAGAACAGTCTACAATTAAGGCAGAAAAAAAGAACCTGAAAGCTTTATGTCTTCAGTGTATCTCCCACTCTTTACCATCTTCCCTGCCTGTTCCATTACTCTTGATGCCTGACATTTGCTAGAGTCTCTGGCTTCTAGGATGAGATTCTACTGCTTTGAAATATCATTAAAGGATCTTTGGGTATCTTGCCTGCTATTGGGCATCAAGCCAAATGGCATGGGTCACTTACCTATCTTTCATCTTACATTGCCTAAAATGACACTAGACAACTGTGTTTAAATAACCAAATTCACCTTAGCAGTCAGTGGGATCTATTGCTGGAATTACATCATAATTGCTCAGCTAGCTAAGCAAGAAGTCTGACTGGCAGTAGTTCCTGTTAATAAACTATAAGATAAAAAGAGTTCAAAAATAAGAGAGTCAAGTATGAGTATGCACAATTATGTAAACTGGGATAAGGAAAGTCTTAAGCTAGCTCATCCTACAAAGTTCTTCAAAGTCAGATAATATTTAATAATTTAACAGGTGTTTAAAAGAATGCTCAGTGTATACCTAGCAAAAAAAAAAAAAAAAAAAAAAAAAAGCTTTTCATACAGGTTTTATACTTCTTCCATGACATCTTAACTATATCATCAACTTTAAAATAAAGTTGGTATGGAAGTTTCCTTCCATTCTCCTCTCCTAGAAAGGTATTATTAAAAGAAAGTTACTTGATTGCCTTCTGTTTGCAACAGCTCCTGTTTCTCTTCTGGATTTCTTTTCTGTTCAAATCTTTGAATAAATTCACAGTCTTCACCTGAAATCATCTGCCCTCTGAAAAGAAAAATACAAAACCTTTAGAAACACATAAGCAGAACCTTGCATCATTCAACTTAGTATCTCAACAGTATTGCTTCACCTATATCATACAGCACAAAATGAAGAGGCCCCTTCTGCCAAGTGTTACATACAAAGAACTTAAAACTCTAATAACAGAACAATCTCTGAATCCTTTTCTATGCATTGTCTCTGTTCAAGAGCATTTTCTAAACCATTCTAAAGTTTCCAAAGGCTGAACACAATGGTCAGTGAAAATAGTTGAAAGAAACGAAACACACAAGACTAGCACCATGGTTAGCACATCATGCCAAAATTTTAATACAAAATATGAATAACAGCAATCCAAGCTGAATTAAGTGCTGAAAAATAAGATGAATTGTTATTTTAAGTTTGCCACAAGCACTGAAGAGAATTTTGAGTAGAGAGAAGTTGATTCTTAATATATTTTTAGCTTTCATGAGTTATGCCATTTCAGCTTTTCCAGCAATCTAAAAGTTGATGTGCGTTCAAGCTCATCCAAACACATAGCAAGGTGGCTTGAGATAGCAAACTGCTGTAGAGCAATTATAGACTGATCAGTAGGCTGAAAAAGATCTGATTGATTTTTCTTTAATAAATTACCATGAGTAACTTGAATACTCAAGGGGTAACTGTCACCATCAGCACTATTTCAGAAAACTGTTGACTCAGATGAAGAGCTGGCAGAATATTGTGGTTGGTTTTTTTATTTGTTACAATTCAAAACTTGCCATCACACCAAACAGAACAGTATAGTCAGGTACTCTTCAGGTAAGAAGTCTGATTTTAAATCAAGTAGTCCTGAAAATCCAGGACTAATAGGTGACTAGCTTTACTAGCTAGTACCAAGATTGCTTCAGGAAAGAAGAACACTGTGCACATTACCATCATCAGTATAAAAATCACAGGGGATGTAAGTACTGAAACACTGCTCTGTTTCAGTATTTCCAAGATTCATCTCCTCTTAACATTTCCACCAACTCAGCTGTCTCTTCCACTTTTCAAAGCCATGTAGCACAGATTCTTTTAATCCACCTTTTCGTATTCTGGCTCAGTTTCCAGATGTTCCTTGACTAAAGGTTCCATTAAAATCTTTGTAAACTCACAGAAATGTTTCACTTTTTTTTTTGGTTTGTTCTACCTGGATTCATGAAGAAACACAAGTAAGACCTATGTTATGCTCTTATTTTTATTTTTCCTTAAACGTTTATATGTGTAGGACAGCCTCATTACAGAGGCACCTTTTACCTAGTTACGTCTCAAGCAAAGAACATAAGCAACCCAGCACATCATGTGCTATTCTTGTATTCCAGTTGTCTTTTTAAGAAATATTCTAATTTGCACTAAGGAAAAGCAATTATGTCTTTCTAGATGGAAGACTCATAAAGCCTGTGGTAGTCTTTGACAGTGGTTTCTACTAAAATTGAACTAATTATAGAGGAAAAAAAAATAATTAGACAACAATGGCCATGCTGCTACCACATGCCTTTTAGATTGTGTTCTTTCTCACCTATTAAAAGTAGTCCGGCACTGAAAAAGAAGGATCAATCATTCACCACAAATATCAGCCATAAGGACCCTAAACTAGAAGCCACTAATGTTTCCATCAAGGCTGTCCAAGCCAGGGATGCTGGGATGACAGTGATATAAAGCAACCAGGTGAGCTACTTGCCTGTAAGAATACTGCCACTCTGAAAGCACTTCAAAGACAACTTAAGGTGAACCCTTCATTTTTAGCTTTAATAGTTGAAAAAGTCTTAGCCCAAGAAGAGCTATGCTTATGTGTAGCCAGGCTGTTAGGAAAGATCTGCCAACTTTTAAGGAAAAAAGCTTCCAAATTTTTTCTTTCATCTTATGCTAGACTGCGGGGGGGAGGTGTGGTAATAGTTGTGGGGACATGTGTTGCCCTTGAAAATGAGGGTTTAGGGTACGCTCTTCATTGCTCCACAAATGCCATTCAAAAGGCACTTTCCAAGTCATACAAGACAGAACAAGGCATTTGACAGCTTTGTAAACACATTGTATACAATCTCTGATAAAATATTAACATCTGAGCAACAGTTTTAGTAACTTCAAATGTAACTATTTGAAAATTGAAATGACTGATTAGGTAGCAAACCTTAGCAGCCAACGCATAAGACAAACAAAGAAAAAAAAAACGCAACTTGAACAGCCACAGCCAGCCAAAGACACCAGCTACCATAACACTATTACCACATTTCCCTCCTCCCCTTCTAAGAGCCAAAAATTTTCCAGTGCCTTAAAGCAAACTACTCAAAATCACTGTTCTTATTTTACCAGGATATGTCTATACAGTCTTTTGTCAACGGAGAACAGTCACTCTGAGATTCAGCTGTCCTGTAACCATGTTATTAAATCTCTGTGCCTGAAACACAAAGTGCTGCCTTTGACAGCACTAGCTACAGGACTGACATCTGCAGCCACGTAGGGCTTTAGAAAGCACGATTTATGAAACCACCATTTTTAAAACCTCTTGATCTTTGAAGATTATTCACAAACTTATGATTTCCTTTTTTCCCTGACAATTATCATTATGCATTTTCTCCAGTAGCTTTTCTTCCTTTTTTCTTTGAATGATTTAACCAAAACCATTCTGGATATTTTTTTTTTTTTTTTAAAGTACTTGAGTACATCTGCTGTAAACGTGTGGCTTGTTTTTAGGACTACCTACCACAATGTCAAGGTATGATCTCTTATCCAGTCATTTACATTACTTTACATGTACCTAAAGGACATTCACTTGATCCAACTGTTGGACAATTAACATTCTAAAATTAAAACAGCCTGAAAGCACTATACATGATTGGACCTAACTGAAAAAAGAAAACCATACACCCAAGAAATCCCCACCCTGTAAGTAAGGACACCTATCTTTCTTCTTAGACAATTTTGTTTTCGAAGTCTGAGATAACATTTAAACTGATTTAGAAGTTCCCACTCCCAGGAAACCAAAGCAAATTTTAAAATCAGAATTCAGAAACACATTTAAAGTACTTGAAAGAACATGGGAAGCCAGGTACAAATTAGCCACCAAGTATCTCAGCTGATTGAACTTGAAGTACTGTCAAATACTGTATAAACAGAAAACCTAGAGTGCAGTAAGAAGCATTTCTGAAATGAGTTCACTTCTCCAAAAAAATCATTTACTACCGTTAGAAAGCAAAATTTCCTTCAAGCAAGATAAGGTCCCCTACACCAAGGCATTGATGCGCTGAGGCAGATGTACAACACAGTAGCATACCGTATTTACAACCAGACAACAGCATCAACATCTCTGAACTACTAGGAGTTTCAAGATCCAGAGGTACAGAATTAATGGCCTTCAGTTTTCCAAAAGGTAACTACATCTACAATTCTCATCTACTGTTCCAAGGTTTGTTAGTTTCTTCTCCCTTAGACGTTCGCTCTGCATTGAATTCTAGCTTCATTTCCTAAGTTTCAGAATTAAAAAAATAAGATCTTTTCCACAGCCTAATTTTGGAAAAGTGAACAGTGGCAAACATGGATAACATGTACAGTCATCGTACTTAAATATTGCACCCGTATGCCAATAGTCTATACGGAAAACATCAGAAGTCAGCAGTTGTGTTGGTGCAGTTTGGCATTTAGTTTACAGTTATAACCTTCAGAGATTAAATGAACAATACAGTGGTTAATCTTTAGCTTGAGTTGTTTCTAAAAAAGAAGTCAGACTACTGCAACCTAACTATCAGAGAGCCACTTTACTTCTGCACTGAGGAACAGAGATGGCAGAAAAGAACTTCAGAAGTCCTTCCTTCCTGGGTCCTTCATGACCCAGACTCCAGTGCTGTCGAGACTGGTGCAGTCTTTAAATAGTCTTTATGTAACTGTCACAGCCAGATCCTTTGGTTTTTTTTGTTNAAACACCATTTCTTGTTGAGCTCTTTAAAGTCCAGCTACATAAATGCTATCTACACTTTAAGGAACACAAATTCTGTCATGCCCAAGTTGATGTGTTAACTTCAGGAAAACATACATTTACATGGACACTTAACTCACTAACTGCACAGACTGCCAGAACAGCAGCTCAGAAGTGAACAAAGAAAACCGTCCTTCAAAATCATCAGCACATCAGCTTCTTTCTACTCTATAGGGCAGAATAAACCACTCTGACCTGCCTCTAACAGGTCACTAGAAGCTAGCAGTTTCCAGTCAAAGTCTGCTTTCACTCTAGAAATAGCAGCCAATATAGCCACACTAGCTGACTTTTCAATCAAAAGGCTTATATCACCAGCCTCGAAGACACTATCATGTCCAAACTCAGCTGTTATAAAATGGACACGTTCAAAACCAGAAATAATTGTTTCCTCTTTAGAAGCCCCAAAAGTTCCACTAATATTTCCAAAAACTAACGACAAGCAAACTCCTCAGCAAAAGAACCGCAGTTATCATCACAATGCTCTGCAGTCCCTCTGGTGCCACTGATGTTTATCCTTGAAGCTACCTAAGTCAGAGAGCCAGGCTGTTGTCAGTAAATATAAAGCACAAAGATTACATTTATTTAAGAGCAATAGTAAACAAGACACAATCTCACTGACACATAGAGGACATCAAGAACTGAGCAGTCTCACAATACCAACACTGGCCAGGCACACTACAGTGGCCTCCAAATCCAGAGAAGAAATAGTAACCACATTCTCCTTTCATAGACTCCAAAGCAAAACAAAGTCAAACTCTACATTTAGGATCTGAAAAAGAACGGTCAGCTCTGCTTACTGGTCAAAAGAAATTGTATAGGAAGTGGCTGACAAACAAAACTGTCCAATCCCTATTCAAAACCACAGAGAGAGGATACAAAGGACGAAGGCAAATTATAAATGGCAGACCATGTTAAACACAATCAAGGAATTAATACTTTATAAGTATTCAAAAATACAACTCCCTGACAAACAGAACCACCCCCTACACTGACAACAGCAACAGCTCAATCTTCCCAGCCCAATAGTCTGAACCACTGGAGACTCAGAGAAATATATTATCCCACAGTCAAGAGATCAACAGCGAACAACTGTACTCCCACTATCATCCTGAGTAACTGCAAACTAGCTGTTCATTAGCCACTTGAACAAAGTGGCTTCCCCCTGAGAATATTTCTTGTCAGACGAATAACAAGGCACACAGCACCAGCAAAAGCCATTTAGATTTGTCAACAAATGCTTGGTAGCTGTCACTTTCAAGTTACCACACCAACCTTCCCCTTTTGCCTGCACAGCCACTGTAATGTCACACTGCTAACTGAACTAGGAACTAATTCATCTGAAAAATAACCCAGAAAAAGTAACTTTCCACAACACATCAGTTCCTTAGTCCAGTTTACCAGGCAGATATACAAAAAAAAAAATTAGAAAATAGCATAGGCAAAACTGAGCTACACAGCACTCAAGTCAGTTGTCATTCATGAGTTTCTACTGCACAAGCATTTCTCAGCTTATGTGTGCAGTTTTGCAATTGTTTTTTTTAATGAATAGCACATGTATCACAGCAGTCTGGAAAACAACCTCCCTGTTATGAAGCAATGAAATGATAGTCAGAAAGAATTAACAGCATGGTTTGTACCTCTAGAATCATCACAATTTCTGTCACTTGAGTTACAAAGCAAATAACACTGAAGTTATTTGCTACCACGTGGTACTCAAGAGATGATAACAATTCACACTTTGCCAATATTCTTCGCAGGTATCGGTCAGGAATAATGCAGCGATTCAAGAATTCTGCATTTTACTTCAGATTACAGAGGGGAGAGAACTAGCAACATTCTGTTTATTTACTTTGTTCCCTACCTCATACACAAATCTGTTTTCCTCAGCTTGTCTCTCTGTTCTCTTTGTTCAATACTTCTTCCACTGTTTCCAGTGCTATTACTTCCAAAGTAAATTCTGATCTTACCTGAGATGGCAGCACAGCGCTCCCCAGAATTAAGTATTTGCTTCCCACTACTCCCTGATCTACTTGCTTATTTTCCTAGACTTATTTCAACCTTTCTCATGGTACCACGACAGACTGTTCTGCATTGTAACATCTTTCAGTAGAAATAGATGATTTGTGGAAAGCTTTTACTTACTGGAGATAGGACTGCCAGTTCACTTTGTTTGCCCGAACTTCAGCAGCTTTGGCAGCAATGATATTTGTTGGGACAGCGGCATCTACAGCACCTCGGATATCCATCTTAACCAATGTTTAAAACGCACCTAGAAATAAAGTTGCATGTGAGACCTTTTGTTAAAGTATTAAAAAGCACAGTATCTGTCCAATGCCTTCAAGTAAAAAACTAAAAATTAAAAACGTTTTAAGGTGCTCCATTCCCTAAAACTGGATTCAGCACTTGCTGAGAAATCAGTTTCATACAGCACCTACATCACAACCTCCCTGAAGCAAAGAAGGATATGCCATACACTAAACTCTAACCATTCACAAGTTTACTAAAATAAAAGATGTAATCCATTATTGAATAACTTCCAGTCTTGTAAATTCTCTATTAATAAAATCCAATGAAACCATCTGAATACACACTACTTCTCTACAGTGCCAAAGTAGCCCTACAGACAACAGAAGTTGCCTTCCTTCCACATCAGGACTGACGACCAGGCTTACAGCTCTGCACACACGCACCAGCCTCCCCCCACTGTACTCTAGGAGTGATCTCACTGAGTTACTTGTCTGCTATTATACTGGATAAATACAGATAAACAGCAGACAAACACATGGAAAAAAATCAACCAGCTACATGAACTAAGAACCATGTTACACAGGCAAAGACAGTGACCTTCACCACTTCTGCTTTCTCCTTCCCCTATGATTTCATCTCCAGCTGACTCTGATGCCACAACAAGCAGTGTGTTTGCAGAGGGCTCCAACCCAGCTGGAGCAGGAACAGTCACAGCCCCAACTGGACGAAGCCTGCCCACCCAGCTTGCCTCTGGTCCTGCTCAGTTCCCTCTGCAGAAACGATTAAGAGTAAAGGGGCATGTCTCACCCCACCCCTAACAGACACAGCATCTGTACATTCCTGCACGAAAACACGATTCTAACAAAAGCAAACAGGAACTGCCCTGAACAGAAAGAGCAACGGAACTGACCTCCCTTCGGAACCACTTCTGCAAGCAGACACTCACGACGGCGGCATTACTAACTACGTCCCTCCACGANGGCCGCCCAAGCCCCCAGGGCCGCCACAGCCGCTACAAGAGGCCGTGTCCCGGCAACCCCCACCCGAGAGCCCCTCACGCGCACCCGGTGACGAGCACGGCCCGGGCAGCGCCCACGTACCCCACGCCGGCGGGGAGGCGCCGACTGCCGCACAGGACCCAGGGAACCCCGTTCCGCTTCGCACGCGCCCACCGCCGGCGTCTGTGGCGCTGCTCGGCGCCCGCCGTCACGTGACGCCGCTCACCTGACCGCGACGGCGGCCTCCGAGGCCCAGCTCGCGCCCAACGCGGCGGGCGGGCTTTGCGCATGGCCCCACCCACCGCCGTTGGAGCGGACGTTCCACCCGCTCTCGTTCCTCAAGTCCCCGCCCGGCTGCACGCCTGCGGGGCGTGGTGGAGAGTTGTGCTCCCCTCTCACAGGTCCTGAGATGGCGGGGAGGCCTGGGGGGCTTCTGCCCTCTCAGGCAGAGATTTTCAAAATGAGGCTTGCAAAATGAAGTTGCCAAAGGCCTATAGTGTGATCCTACAAAGCACCATGCAGCACCCACCTAACCTGGAGGTTTCCTTCTCTGAAACTTCCTCAGTCACCCAGAGTGGTATTTCTGCCCAAGCCACAGATTTCCCACCATCTCTTGAGCACGCTTCTGGCTTTAACCCAAATGCCAGTGACCGAGTACTCAGGCTGAACCCAACTGCATGCATACATAGGACTGTGGCTCTCAGCTCTAGTCCTTACGAACAGCATTGCATCAAGTGCTTTGTAATGAAGTGTTCGTGTGAGAAAAACAAATTCAATTTGGTGCTCAATGTGATCTTTTATTTAGAACGTACATTAGGTTATCATTGGTCCTTTCCATGCCATACAATTTTTCTCCTGATTGTGCCGTCTGCAAGACTTGAGCACCATCCACTCGGTCTGGCTGAAAGAAGAAAGTTTGCTATTTGCTGTCAAAGTTTTGTACTGCAGCAGCGTGGTCATTTTTCTATAGAAAAGAACTTTGAAAGGGTGTGATTTGCCATGTTGGCTGTGTCACAAACGACAGACTCTGACTTTATTGTTCATTTCATGGGCTGTTGAGAGGCTGCAGTAAAGAAGTATTTTCCTGTAACTTTTTGTAACCTTGGAGTGAGGCGTAATGGCTGGAAGAACGCAGCTACTGAATTAGCAGAAAGAGAAATGCAAAAAGAGGAGAAGTAATTGTAGTAGCAATTAATTACATTAATTTTGTAACAAGAATTCCAGGGGACATTTAAGGAACTACTGAAGGGTAAACAGGACATTTGTACCAGGCAAGTTAATAGACTTTCTATCAGAGAAATCGAATTATTGAATAGAGTGCACCCTATTTGAGAACGCAAGCAATATATTATTCCTCAATATACTCGTATAATAATGCACTTTATTTACATATTTTTCTACACTACGTAAAAGCAAAACATTAAGCGAAAGTCACCACAGATCCATGAAGGGCAGTCACATCTCATCTCCCATCTCTGTCAGTCCTTTGTGAGTGTGGAGAAGGTTGGAACAGTGGATTCCATCTGGCTGATGCAGTCCACTTGGGTTTCCAAGAGGCATTCAGTGAGATTCCGCAGGAACTTTAAAAGGAAAAAAACTGCTTTAACCTCTGTTAAAAGGAAAGGTTTGTGCATTGATTACTAACTCTTGAGCAATAAGTATACAGCAGAGGATAGGAATAAATGTGCAGAAGGGCCTTCAACAACAGAGTGCAGAAAGCACCTAGCTGAAGTCTGTGCTACTCAGCTTACTCAGAAATGTTTGAGAAAGGAGGTAGACAGTGAAGTGAAAACTTCTCCAATGATAGTGCTGCGCTTTTGACAGGTGCACAGCTGAACTCTGAGCTGCCTTGCCACAGGATGCTGGGTTACTACAGATTTACTTGCACTCCCGTCCATCATCTGCCAAACACCTTGGCACATCTAAAAATGTTTACTCGGTGTGAGCCTTATGAGGCACTTTGCGTTAAGGAACTTCACTGCACTGCAAGGGTAGGTTTTGAGAAACAAAACCTTTATATAATAATTACAGGAGTGTGTCTCAATCACTATGGTTCTCAAAGACAGCAAGTGGCTGTCTCAGCAACCAGTAACATTCCATGCCGTGACATCAGCTATGGAGAGCACCTCACAGTGCTCTATTCATGCTGCTTGATTCTCTGAACTGGATATTGCTAAGGCTCATGACTGAAAGAATGCTATGCTCAATTTTTTTTCATAAGCATCCAGCCTTCAGGAGTCTGGTGCTGCAACACAAATGTCATTTAGCTAATTTTGGTCACGTCCACTAACAGCTGGCAATATAGCTTCACCTGATGTTGCTATATTTAGGTGACTTTATTGACATGTGAAACACATAGAGAAAAATTAAGTGTGTATCACTATGCAGGACTAAAAGTCTCTAATTGCTTGAAACACAGATAATAATTTAAAAAAAGTAGTTTAATGCTACCAAAATGGATGCAGATGAGTCATCCTCACATTAAGACTACAGACAGTTGGATCATGAGAGTATTTTTCTGTTCCCCTTTCCTTTTTGTAATAAGGACAATGCATCATCATCTCTCATATATTCTGCAAATTATAAAAGTGCTTTGCACATCTGCCATTTAACCTCTTGGCATTCACTGCATTACCTGGCTGTCTCCTGTATGTCTGTACAAGTTTTTAGCAAGTATAGAAATGTCTTGGATAACTTTTCCAACTAAAACAGAAGTAGAAGGTAAAAAGAAGTGAATACACCTCTTTAATCCATAAAATATTTTTGACAAAAAATAAAAAATGGCAAAAATTGTAAAAGAGGACATTTTGAAAATGTTACCTATGCACTTGAAAAGCACAGAGAATAGCCTCACATTTAAGGAGATGCCGTTCCTAAAACAAGCACCTTGTTTTACCTTACGGTGATTCATCCCGGGCTTCAGACCAGGTCTTCTGAGTGCTGAAGCTTCCACATTCACAAGGCTTAAAACCTATCCTCCCAGGACAAAGTGGAAAGGAAACAGCACAAACACTGCATGGCAAAGGAGAGAGCAGAGCCGCAGGCATGGGCTTCTTGGCATGAGTTCTTCCAACATGCATCCCCCATGGGTGCATTGCAGGACATCTTTCTTCCATAGGAGATCTGAGTGGTAGCTGCACTATGTCAGCAGACCCTAAATTAAACCTGCTATTTTTGACAAAGGAGATTCTACAGCAGGAGAGAGGGAAATAACTAAGATTCAGGTCTGTATATGAGTTGAAAGAGGAAAATGTTAGAGGCAATCTAGGTTTTGTAAGGTATGAAACTTGAAGGCGTTTTGCGCATCAGTAGATAAGTCCATACAACACTAATGTAAAATAGCAGAGTCTTTGTTTTCTAGATAAACTAAGGCACAGAAGAAATTAGCTCAAGGTCACATGAACGGAGAGTACAAAACCAAAACTAAAGCAAATAACTTATAAATCTAAAACACTCCTTTCCCCAAAGCACTTCCATGCTCCACATGTCACTTATTTTCTTAGTTCTTTTGACATATTTTTGCCATGAAACTTCACATCTGAGGTGCTCCTTTAAACTTTCTAGTGCTATGAAACAAAAGAGCACAATCCCTTTTGAAAAATGTCATTGTACATCTAAATATTTCTTTAGGTACCCAGATTGCCTGTAAAAAATCTTGCATGATTTGATAGTGCACTGAATATAAAAATTACTCCTATTTTGGAGCAGATCCCAGCGATTTCTGATGACCCACTGATGCACAACTGACTTCTTGTCCTGGAGAGAAAGTGCTGTAGCATTTGTATTTTCAAGTGACTTTCACTTATTCTACAATTCTGGTTTGTCCCTATTTTCATCTTGTGGTTTTCCCATTTAATCCACCCCTCCCAGCAGATTTTGTGTTCAGTTTACATTAAAATGCCATTGTCACGGGCATCACGGAGGGTGGGGGACTGAAGATGCTTTTCTCTCCTGGCGGACAGTGGAGGGTTGCCACAGAAAAATATTGCCCTTCACAAATACAGAAGTGACTTTTCAGTGTGAGGTATTTCACCGAACATTTTTCCTTATAGCAAGATTGCCCCACAGCTGTTTTTTTACTGCTTTGGCTCTCTTTATCTTCTCCTTTTATTTTATCTTCACTTCAGTATCATTGTCATTGTGGGCGATCATTATTCTGTGAAAATTTTTTTTAAACAAGAGTAAACCCTGCTTCCTGCAACCAAGATAGGATTATCCGACTTCTAGGTTACAGAATTTGGCTCATTTTACTTTCAAATGAATCAGACCCTGGCCTAAAGGATCTGATAAAGTTAATACACCACAATTTAGGGAGACAGTGGAGTCACTGTCCCTGGTGGTGTTCAAGAAGCATCTGGATGAGGTGCTATGAGATATGATTTAGTAGCTTAGTGAGTAGTAATGGTGATAGGAGGATGGTTGGACTAGATGATCTTGTAGGTCCTTTTCAACCTGGTGTTTCTATGATTCTATGATTAGTGAATTTCTTACCAGACAATCCTCTGATTGCTCCACAACCTCTTTGAAATTAAATTTTGCATGCTCAGTTAGGGTACCACCCGTATCTTATCCTTAGTAGGAGCCATATTTTCAAAATGAAAATGAACTACCATTTTATAGTAATGAATACATCTTCAGTTTTTCCCCTAGCAGACTGGAACAACGCTATTATTGTCCAAAAATTAAAAGTGAAGTACAGTGCAGAAACAGGAACGTAAGGGCCAGAGCAAAGCTACCTATTTATAGCCTCGAGAAATAAGTGCAGCTGAAGTCAAAAAAGAGGTGCATTATTTTAGGAGTAGGGAGAAGTGTCTCTCAGTCTCATGAGTATTCAGTTCTGTATTGAAATCTGGAGTGTCTTGGACTCTTCAGCCCCTCTTTACAGCCTACAGCATCCCTTCTCCTGTCACCATCAATCTCTGCTGCAGTATCATCTGCTTTGTGCTGATGGCAGCTGTCTGAACAAGTGAGTGGCACTTGAATGTGTAGAAGTACATATTCCCACTTCTCTGGGAACGTGCTGCAGCACCATCTGAAATAAAGCCCACATCTGGGGTAAAATAATAATAAAAAAAAGCAATGGATCCTCTAACTTCTCTCTCAGAAAAAGCTAGATCAGAGCAGTAGCTTCTTGGAGGAAGAAGGAAATGCTGAGCTACCCTATGCTTTTGATGGTAAGTCTGGCTAGAGGACAGGAATGAAGGTGCTTACCTAAGCCTCAGCAGTAACTCTGCCAAAGTCAGGTTTACAACCAGAGCTTATACAGCAGCTTTCTTCCTACATGATAATTTTTAGTGCAATTCAGCTTGTTAAGCCAAATGCTGGAAACAGTATTTTCTCACTTCTGTATTTTTCTCCATAGCACTTACTGGATTTCTCTGAAAAAAATATAGAGGTGTGACCAAGGCATTTCTTCTCACAGAAGGCACTATAAAGGCAGATGGCATTGTACCTACATTATATCTACAGTGCTAAATTGTCGAAACTTTTGACTCTTGGCAGAAAAAAAAAAAAATGCTGCTTTGGACATATTTTTCAACTTGGAAAGGATATTGTAAACTTTCAAAATAGATGGAATATCCCATCTGACGCTTTCAAAGTAGAGGCTCTCTTGGTCCTTGTTTATAACAAATTCTCATTTGGAAGTTTCAGATAACACTAATACTAATAAGAATACTAATTTAAAATATAAAATTATTAAAATCGGAAGTATTTTGAAATGATGAACAAATTAAAAGATTGATGATTTTCAATGTATGCTAACATGAATTTGACTTTCTGCTGTCTCCAGGATAAGGATTTTTTAGAGGACGCAAAGAATGCTGTTACTTTCTTAACTGTCTTTAAAACAATTAAAAATAATGTTGCAATTAATATTTGAACAAAAAGTCCACCGTAGCTCAATATTCCTCTTACTTTTTTGTGTTTTTCCCATCTGTTTTTCAAAAAGTGCAAAAAATGAATCCTTAGTGAATGCTGACAAGCAGGAGACAAAGGCCTGGCAGTCCTCTGCAAAGCTAAGAGAATAAGCTATTAATAATCTACCTGGAGTCTTAGTCTTTATATTTAGTTTGTCTCTATCCACAGACAGGGCTGCTGCTAATGTGGTGTTTTTCTTGGGGCTGGAAGGATTACCACTAGACCATCTGTTCAATCGGTTAGAAAAAACGTGATTGACAGGTTCCACTGACCTACAGCAGACATCTCCATTTGGTACAGTCCGCAGAGTATAACTATGTGGCGAGTTTCTTCTTCC
Source organism: Penelope pileata (assembly GCA_013396635.1). NCBI lineage: Eukaryota > Metazoa > Chordata > Aves > Galliformes > Cracidae > Penelope > Penelope pileata. The sequence goes on from WBMW01004426.1 coordinate 172,265, forward strand.
TTTGTGATAAAAGGCCTTTCATGGTTGTTGCAGCCCATTTCTCTGACAGATATTCAACCACTATACACCCTTCTTCCTCCTTTCCAACTCGCTAAAACCTACAAAGCAGTAAACCTAATCTCTAAGCTGGCGCGATGCTCAGTGGCTGAGGCACTGCAGATAGCTGAAGGCAGATAATCCTGTTTGTCTCCAGAACAGTGGAGACCACAGGAGGAGCTAGCAAGCTATGAGAGGCCCTGACATTTGCCCATCGGTGTGAGGATGAGCCACCTCTGTATTGTTGTCATTCAGCCCAATGTCTGGGATTTGGTTTTGTTTCATCATTAAATAAAGCTGATGCTTTTCCAAGAAAGGTCACTGCAAGATTGAATTCAGGAAGAGCCTTTTATTTCTCAATGTGGAGACAACTTCTGCTCTACTTCAGGACTCACAGCTACAGTGCAGACAACTGTCAAGCAAAGGATGGCCTGCAAAGTGAAAATGAAGAGGATATTAAAACAGTACAGCAGCTTTTCAAGGTAAGATCTTTTTAAATGTTTCATCCAGAGGAAGAAAACAAAGGTGGTAAAAGGGCTGGAAGGCATGTCCTCTGGGGAAAGGGTGAGGAAGTTTGGATTGCCAAGCAAGCACAAAGCTGCACCAGAGGAGGCTCAGACTGGGCATTAGGAAACATTTCTTTACCGTCAGAGTGGTCATACACTGGAACAGGCTCCCTAGAGAGGTGGTTGGTGCTCTATAACTGTCGGTGTTCAGAAGACATTTGGACAATGCCCTCAAAAACACACTTTAAATTTTTGTTAGCCCTTAAGTGGTCAGGCTGTTGGACTCAGTGATCTTTGTAGGCCCCTTCCAACTGAACTATTCTAATTCTAATTCAAAGACAAAATCCAGGGTTATCCAAATGTCCTGGATGACGTGGGAAATGCTCTATGTGGAAAGAAGCTGAAAAAAAGTGTTAATGTGATATATAGCAGCTATGGGCTATTTGTCACTAAGACATCAGTAACTTCCCTTTATTCCTGAGCTTCATCCTCTATTCTCTGTTCCTCTACATGTTGCAACCACAAGGACAAAGGAGCCGGTGATCCGCCTTCCCTTTAAGTCTGCTTTCAAACAAAAAATTAAACACATCCATCTAACTCATAAAAATGATTCATACTTTGCGGAGCTAATCTGTGGTAAAAAGAATGAGGGAAAAGGTGTTTTTTCATGGTGTTTAGATGCTGAAGAGATCTGTATTTTTACTGATGCTACCTCAGATGATTTTTAATGGTAGTTAATAAGGTATCTCAAAGAAATCAAATAGCCTAATACTAAAATCTACTAGGATGTTACAGAAAATCCTCTTTAGTAAACCCATAGAGCTGAAACATTTTCCTTAATTAAAAACAACTGCTATCTGTCCTCTAGATTTTATCAAAAGCCTGAAAGCTGTCTGAGGGCTGAACCAACATAATCTGTGGTGAGCAGCATGATCCTGTGCAGCTCAGTAGAGCAAGAGAGACAGGTGTTAGAAACAATCTTGTTAAAGCTTAGATGCAGAAGTAGTACATCCTGGTGTGTGGTAGGGAAGAAAATGTAATAGGAAATTCAGACACTTTTGGAATAACAAAATTTAGGGCTTTTTTCCATATTAATTTAGCACCAGAGTGGAGAGAAACTAAGGCAATCAGTCAAACTAGCAGATCTCTTGGGCGAAAGGGAAGTAGAGGGGGGAAGCCATTCCCTAAAACCCTTCAAGTGAGAGCAAGAATCAACTTCTCCATCCCGCCAATGGATCTTTAGCCAATGCTCATCTGTCTCCTGGAGGCCATTTCACTTGAATTAGACACAGGAATACACTCATCAGAAATCCTAAATGATGTTCAGAGCTTTTGCCAAGAGGAACTACTCAGCCTGCTTTACCACTGTCAGGAACCTTTTCCAGATAATCAACAAAGTCCTATCAGATTTTCATGTCATTCTCCCTAGTTATCTGTGCATTTAGCTTGGCAACTAAGTCTTGGCCTTCTTGAAGGCAATGGGAGTTCTGTCACAGGCACAGCTGCTTCTTAATTTAATCCTTGGTAGTCACTGCTTCTGGAACCCATACACTGAGTTCTCCACAGCTCATGTCTGCAGTCATGTCTTGTTTGACTGCCCTATTATTCATTCCAGGTGAATTGTTCCTTTCAGCTTGTCTCTCACATGAAGTTTGTTGATGCATCTCTGAAAACATGATGGACAAAACAGAGTCAGGGACCTAACAGAATATTTCACTGCTCTTCAAAGAAGTTTATCTGCAAGAGGACTTAAACAACACTGCAAGCCTCGGGGTTGTTTACTGTCTACAGTCCTTTAAACACCAGCGCTGCCAGCTTCTCTTCTCCCACTGTCTATCTTTCCCATTTATTTTGCTTTGAGCTTATGTTTCTAAATGCTGCAGCTCCACCGGTGTGGCTCTGATCTATGATAGCAGGGACAGCCCAGGAACTGCTCTGTAACCGCTTCATGAGGTCAGCTGTGGTGAAATTTCTGGCCTGTCTTGTATGAGGCTCTGTGCTCTGGGGGAACGTCTGCACAACTTCATAAATCATATCAGCAAATGATTCAGTCTCCATGTGCAACCTGAGCAGTGTTACTGGTGGTTACCAAGTGTGCAAAAGGGCTGTGTTTGTGACAGAAATTACAAAATGTATCTGTCTAGAAATGTGTACAGCCCTAAGGCTGAGGAAATAAAATAAATTGCAAGTCTTACTTTGTGTAGGAAAGCAATACTTTTTTATTGGTAGGGAACCAAGGCACAGATGGTTGGCATGATTTCCCAGGTCTTAGGAAGTAAACTTGAAGTTTGTGAAGTTCAAGACCAGTTTGTCACTTATACTCCCAGAACAGACAAGATCATATTAAAACCTTTTTCTTGATGACATTGAAACCAGCAGAAACTTCAGATTCTGTCTGGTGCAGTGTTTCTATATCTGACACTGATCACTGTGGACAAACTATGTTGTTAGACCCATAAATTTGCTTGACTGACAGGGACTTTGATCAGACTGATTCCACAGTACTCATTAATTTTGATGTTCCCTTCAGCCTTAGATGAGGTTTTGACTTTGATGCTTCTGAACGTGAGCAGTAGCTGCTTCTGAGAGCAACTTGCCTTCTAATTCAACATGCCAAATAGTAAAAATGTTGAAATATTAAATAAATCAGGCTAAAAAAAATCTTTTAAGAAAACATTTGGATTAGACTTGTTTATTCTTGAACACGCTTTCAAAGAAACACTGAATTACGAGATAAATGTTTTTGAAAAATGGCAAGCAGTGTTTAGAGGCCTTTTAAATTATCTTCATGATGTTTAAATTGACTCAGTGAGTTGTTTATTTCTAAACTCCATTTGCATTGTTGAAAATGCCTTTCCCTCTGACATGTTTGCATCTTGTTTCATAAAAGTGTTCAAAAGCAAAAGCAAATAAACTCTTTTACCAGTCTCAGCACAAAGATTCAAAGACTTATTTAAACCAAAGCTAACATGGATGCAATCTCATGTGCTCCCAGTATACCATTTGCCAGTTAACAACAGCCCAGAAATACTACACTGAGCAGGAAGATAATGAGAGGGTACAGATAGGTCACAATATTTTCCTAATGACAACATTTGTCCAAAGTCCTGTTAGACACAGCTCAGTGCCTTCACTTCCCCAGAAGAGAATGAGACTGTTCACCACAGAGATGCCACGCTTCAGCTTGTGTCCAGGTTACATCTGCATAGGACCCATTTCACTTACATAATGTAATTATTGTTTTTTAAGCATATAAGCCACAGATTCAATTGGTTTTACACAAATGATGTGCCTACGGACAGTATGTGACTGGAGAAGCACAGATAGGATGGCAGTGCCAGGTCTCTGAGGGCACTAATAAGCCTAAGTGTCCCTGACCAGCCTGACCTTGGGCTTCCACCCACACCCATGGCCCCGGCAGCTCTATTTGAGATCAGCCCTTTGGGCTTATTTGTTGCTTGAGCTATGTAGGAGGAGTGCTGGTCTCTGGCCACCTCCAGTCATATTCCGTGTGGTAATGGAGCTGCCTTGTTGAGAGCATAACCCCTGGGCTAACTTCCTGGTTTGACCTTGGTTGTCCCCTGACAGGGTGGATTTGCCTGGTGACTGTGGGACTTGGTATTACCCTGACCTGGGGACTGACTTCCATCCTGCCATGGTAATTTTGTGTTGTGGTCTGAACTCTTAATTGTACTTGGCCACCACCAGCACATCTGTCCTGGTACCTTGCCCAGGTGCTGTGAGATGGGCTGTGACAGATGAGGTGTCTGTCCTTCTGTCTGCAGGGTCTCCTTGACTCCAAGATAAACTTCCTTAGGGAGCAACCCTTTTGCTCTTGCTGCTCCCTATAAGCAAAATCTTTTCCAGATTCTGCTGAGATTGTCTGACCTGTAAGTGCTTTCTACCCATTGTTCCCCTAGGCGTGCCGCAGAGAGATGAAGGGAGGTGAAAAAAAGCATTGTGTTAAATGAGGCATGTGCCAAGTAAAAGCAGAGAAAACATTTAAGCCTCCTCAAACATCCACATGTAGGCTGAGGTCTTATGAGCAGATGACACCCCATTTATACCAGCATTAGTCTTCTGCTTCTGAAATCTCACCTGTCCTGAGCTGTGCACAAGACCAGACAGAAACTGAAATGGCCACAAAAACACTGGAGGAGCATCCTTTGGGTTTGGAGATGTCAAACATTATTCCATGAACGGAATGTAATGTGGAAATTGCTTGTGACCATGCATAGCTCATCTAGATTAGTCAGCAATTGCTATGAATCATGATTTGTTTGATGAAATAGGGATCCATTCACAACTCCAGAAAGGTCAAAAGTCAGAAAAGACATTATCTGTGAAGGACAGCATGTCACTTGCATGATTGCACTGCTATGCAAAGGACTCTACTGCCTTCAGATGATAAGTGCTGTATTAATTACTGTTCACAGTCCTGCTGAAGTCAGATATTGTCATCATCTTTCATAAGAGTAGGATGAGCCCTGATATCAGTAAATAGAGTCACCCTCTTCAGTCAATATAGTGTCTGCCGAGTAGATTTTCGTGGTAGTAGTGTTTATTTGGTGAAGTCAATTTTTCACAGTCACAGCAGCATTTGTATGTCTTAAAGCTTGTGATTTTGTCAGAGGATGTTAGAAGAAAGCCAAACAGTAATTTATACCAAGAACAAATTCTTGCTATTCTTTTGAACAGGCATTTTGCCTAGTTAAATGGGCTGAAGGATGGTTTAATTAATCACATTTATTTAATTCTCATGTTTGAGATGGGCAGGGGATGCTAACTGTATGGCTGTGGATTGAGTCACTTGGCAGCTAACACTCTTCATCTTTGCCAAAACAGTTACTCTTACATAGCAGCTGTAAAATTTGAGACATGTTTGATGCTCTGTTTTATTCATGAGCAACATTGCTTCAACTGGAGCCAGACTTCTGGGAGAGAAATAGGAGTATTACAGGGTGTTGACACCACCAAATCATGAGTATCTAGTTTTACTGACAACTTATTTGAGGATACACTGTTCTTTTAGTTAGGGAAGAGGGTGGCTATTTTGCTGAATAGAGTAGAATAAGATAATGAGATAAAATAATACAAAATTGTCTGTGTTGTTTAATTTTTTCTTGACATGTATCTTTTATAAGAAGTGTTTATCTTGTCCCTGATGTGTTTTTGCTAGTTAAAGAAATGCTATTCCAGTGTACTTTTAGACTATCAACCCTTTTGAGACCTGCAGTGTCCATCAAAATATTGGAGTCCATGTCTTAGCAGACCTATTGGGAGGATTAAGGCCCACCAGCTCCCTGCCCTACAGAGAGGTCAGGTAGAAACTGGCCACATTTTCTGTCATTTGCAAGAGAATTCCTCCAAGGAAAAGCTTGTTGCATTAATTGCCACTTTCAAAACTAAAAAATCACTCTGGCAGTATTTCAGAGTTATTCATTCCCAAGTCTATAGCACATATTAGGGTCACTCATGCTGTGAAAAAGACTGTAGTGGTCATGCGGAGGGTGAGAGTCCTCCCTTTCAACATATTCATCTGAAATGGGAAGTCTTCTGGCTTAACTATAGTACGTGCAACTGTGGTAAAGACATTTGTCCTTGAAAGTCAGGTAAAGCTCCTACAGTTTTCTGTATTGAGTTAGGGAAGTAAAACAAATAAATTGAAATCAAAATGCAAAGGATTGAAATCCTACTGTGTGTAAGTGCTTTGGTGTCCACTAGAGTCCATGGTGCCAAGTTAGGGACTAGCAACCTAAGTAATGTATGAGCAAAACTGAATACATAGGAATAGAGTTCAAAAAGCCACTCTTCTGGAGAGGTGGCCATCAGCAGAAACACCAAATGATGTTAGATGGGCTTTTTTGTGAATCACGGACTTGGATACTCTCCCAAAAATAGGCCTTACACAGGACAGAGAAGTGCTTTCTCATTTGATAGCCCAGCTCTTACTACTGTTGCCCAAATTCTGGGAAGTCCAGATTGAAAACCTTCCCCTGATGTGACTTGAAATCACATGCTCTGGAAGAGTAAACTAACTGTTTGCTGCAGCCTATCTGTGAGAAGACAGCAGGGGTGTCTTCCTTCCCTTTTGTTGAAATTCTTTGCTGAATCAGAATTTAATATTCCTTGTAGTATAGAGCGGGTGGTGACATTTTGCTGTGTTTAAAATATTTACCAAGTAGAGGTCAGAGATTCACTGAGAAATACTTCAATTTTCCTTCTTACAAGTTATTCAGTGAGGCCTGGACCAAAATCCATAGGGAATTCCTTTGCAGCCAGGATGGAGAGTCATCCCCCTTACCCTCCATCTGGGTAGCCAGGTCCGCATCAGGAAGGGCCCTTCTGGGAGCAGAGGCTGATGTAGGCTTCAGCAGCCAGGCCACCATCCTGGGAGATCAGCCCATGCAAATTCACAGTGAAAGAAGGATCTGTACCTGCACTGCCAACAAATATGTTAAAAACAGAGTGTAGGTCTGTGACAGGGCCAGAGGAGTTCTCTGAAGCAAAACTCGACGACCCTCGGGCTCCCAAATGAAGGGTGATGCAAATACAGCATCCCCCATTACTTCCTTCAAAAGATGCAGCACAAATGCTTGTTTCTGGTTTTGGGAGTTCCCTCTGTCCCCATGGGACAGCTCCCTGCTCAGTGCATTGGGGCTTTTTGGATAGCATGTTTAGATATCATGTACGAGGCTGGAGCAGGCCTTGCTCAGACCTGTGGGTCCTGCTGGGTGCTGCTGTGTGCTGCAAACAGTGTGCCCCAAAATGTCAGCATAGAATCATTAATCATAGAATCATAGAATCATTAAGGTTGGAAAAGACCTCTAAGATTATCTAGTCCAACCGTCATATTATGGTTTGTTTTCACTTCACTTTCACAGATCACCTGTGCCAAGATCTTTCATGTTTGGTTTGGAGTTTTCATCTTCCCATCTCTCCTCTGAATGCCTTTGGCATACCAGCAGGCTGCAGGCAGCTCAAACCTTAAATATAACTCCTCTGAAAAATAATAGTGATAATAACTTTAATCTTTAGCACCATATATGAATGTAAGAACTGATGAATGTGGCTTATGCTGAAATTATTCTGTCAAGCAGAAAACATTGTTTATGAACTACTGGGAGAGTTGTTGAGCAGTGGAACGCTTGCTCAGAGGGGTGGTAGAGCCTCCATCCTCAGAGGTATTCAATCCCTGTTTGGCACTGTCGAGGAAGCCCACTCTGGGTGACTGCTTTGAGCAGAGGGTTGGACCAGACAATCCCCAGAGACCCCTTTCCAGCTTCAACTGTTCTGTGAAACAAAGAGCTCATCACAGGGTTCTTTTGAACTGTTCTGTAATTACTAAACCTAAATGGCATAATAATCGTTTTTCACTTTATAAAAGCTTTTTTTTATTTGCATCCATAAACAGTGTTCAGAGAATAGATATCTGTATTGTTCAGTGCTGTCTGTGAGCCAAAAATCTGAGGGCATTCTTCTGTAACAGTTGTCAAAATGATAATGTACTACGCATTAATGGGTGGATCACTTGCATATTAATTACATGCAAAATTTCTACCCCTCAGAAATAACTTGTACTAATTAGCAGTCGTGTTTCTCCAATTTAGTGATTTACATATTTTATCTTTGAAATAACAGTAAAATTCATTTTTTTAGCTGTGCACCTTTGAAAAGGAAAATGCAGAATCCTGGGCTGATTGGAATATTGCTGTCAGAAAAAGAGTTCAGTGACTACAAAAACTAAAAGACAAACTGTATTACAGTAGTTCTAGAATTTTTTCAGCAAAGCAATCCTAAACTGGCCACAATTACTGTTTGCTTTCATTAATATATGGCAACCTTCTTTAAGTGAAACAAAATGTCACACTGGCTAGCATATCACCTGCTCCCCTGAATGTAAATCAACTAATTCAAGGTACGAGTAACTTAGACTTAAAAATAGGCTAATTTTTTAAGTCTGTTAGGGTCTCCTTCCACCAGCAATAATCAACCATTTAGATAATGGTTTCTGAGAAAAAGCAGCAGCTCTTTCTCTCTGGAAGACCACAGAGGCAGCTTCTTAAACAGGCAGGTAGTTTGGGCATCTGTGAGATGGGAGGAATTAACATTTATTCCACGGTATGTCTCTCGCACCCAGACTGGTGAAAGTAAATGATCGCCGATTAAAAGAAAAAAAAGTTCAGCGGTGTGGAGTAAGAAAGAGGAATTGCGATGGGTTGGGGTTTTTTGAGTTCAGATTTGTCAGTGATTTCTGAGTGGCAGAGGAATCCCCAAGTGCCAGAATAAATTGGGTTGCAGAATAAACCTGGGTTGCAGGTGTCAGCCAATCCACCTTAATTAGAAAATCCTTCCAGTGACCAGGTGCACTGTTGCCAAGGGCAATTCTGGGTGTGAGCCTGAAAGCATCACCTGACCCTTGCTGCTGGGATCAGCTCACCCCAAGCTCTTTCTGGTACGGTTTTCCCTCACCTGCTCTTTAAAATCTCACTAACATAGACTCCACAGTCTAGGCAGCCTGCTGTATTGCTTCACACTCCTACCATTAAAAAAACATTTTTAACCTAGAGGTATTCCTGGCTGCAGTTTAAACCCATTATTAGTGGCTGTACATGTAGTGAGCATGAAGATAAATTTATTTCTTCCTCATTTGCATACAGTGCATACTACCTGACATGCGTTTGCCATGAGTGATGCAAAGACACAACATTCATGAATTACAAACATGCTTTTTTACAGCAGTTTCTTTCCACAAAATGTTGAAAGACTGCAGTGACAGAGAAATGTTTCTTTCAATCCACTTAAAGCTTACCCAGTCCTACCTCTTCTGACCCTTTTCCTGCAAAAGCTAGATAGCTTTTTGCTCCCATTTAGTTACATCTCCTTACAAATCATCTTTGCCAGACAAAAGATGCAGAAGGAAGTAATAAAACTTTACCATAAACACCCTAATTTCAAAGCCCAGCTCCAGGTTGCTAGAGCTCCCTTGCCAAGCCAGGATATGCAGGGAAGAACCCATCACACTTCTCCCAGAGCCCAACAGGGAACAGAAGCACTGTGTTGATGTACCATTTAAAGAACCATGTGCTTCATCACAAGCATAAAAACTTAACTCCAAGGCAGGCAGAATGTTGGTTTTCTACTAGCCACATCCAAAAGATGTGCTGAAAGGTGACACTTGTGAAATGGAAAAGATCTGTGAACATGTGAAGTGGTGAAGCCTGGCTCCCAGTGGCTCTGTGCCTGCTTACTGATGGATTTTGATGTCTGAGAAGGCATAGCCTTTCCTATAGCCCACCTCTGCACTGGGCTCTGATTCTAAAGAAACATTTGGGTACTTAGATTTATTCAGGCTCAGTAAGGGAGAAGATGTCTCTTACTGATTTTTTCAACTTAACTTCTTCCTTTGGGGGTATTCAGGATAACAAGAGCAAAACTAGTGGGTCAGACTTGGAGACAAGCTAAAGTATTTGTTCTTGAACTGAATGACAATCAGCATTTATTATGAGAAGTAGAGGATTATAATATTTTAAAATATCAAATTTCTTGCATTGCAGTGCTTAATTTTGAAATAAATATGGTCTTCTTATCCGCTGACCAAACATATTGGTTCACACACAAGCTTTCTTCTGTGGGAATGTCTCTGGGGAAAGGAATCCTTTTAGGGATTCCTTACCAATCCTGGATTTGAGAATCATAAACAAGCTGAAACACCCACACTCTGTAGCTTCTGCTACTTGGAACTTGTATTCAGATTCACACCAGTGGTGCTAAATATGAGCATGAAGGAGTGTTTCTCCATTTACATGTAGATCTTCTGGATGGTTTGGCATGGAACAGCAGGCTAGTCCTCTGTCAAAGACTGATAAATTGAGTCAGAGCCTTAAATGACAAGGACATTTCTTCAAACTAGAATTTCCTTATGCTCACTGAAATATCTCATTCTGAAAGACAATTGCTATTCTTCTGTCAGACCAGCCTTCCTCTCTGCACTCCCTATTGTGCTGATACAGGTGCTGTGCAGATGAGTGTGTGTACGTGCTTCATTACAGTACAAGAACAGCATCCGCTTGAATGATTCACCTGACCGAGAGCAGTGTGCTCAGACTGCAAAATTGTTTTGGACTCATACAAATCTCATCTCTCTGAAGTATCATTCTGTGTGGTAAGCAGACACACTTTAAGCAGAAAGAAAAGCCAAGCTCCACTGGATTCTTACTAGCCTGTTCAAATCATTAGGAGAAATTATTTAAAGGTCTTCCAGGTCAGATAAGAAAGTATAGGCTGTTGCAGAGAGGACACCTTCAGGGCTGCTTTGTCTTCTCAGTGTATGGGCAGGAGGCAGGTCTGAACTGAACAGCAGGAAGGAGGCTGGGAGGGATGTTTTGCCTGCCCAGGAGGAGGACATGGTCTTCAGAAACAGCAGTGTAACAGGGAAACTGCCACAAGTCTGGTGGTCTCTTAGTGCTTTGAACAGCAATGCGTAAAGGGGTGATATAAAATTGGGTTTGTCCCAGTTTCTACCCATCTGGACTTCTGTTCCCCCTCTCTTAAAACACTTCTAGAATTCACAGCAATGTGCATTGTAATTTTTGATTGTGATGACAGGAAAATGTGGCAGACAGCCTGGGAATGGCCGGGGTAAAGGACCAGCCTGCAAAAAGCAGTGCCAGTCTCTCTCTGCGTCAGATGGGAGAAACATGGCTTCACAGGAAAAAATCACATACCTTTCCCAAAAGCTCAGAACAGGTCCTCTGTGTCTATAACAGTATCTGTGCTATGAAAGGAGACCTGGGAACTGATACCATTTGTAAGGCTGCTCCTAAGCCTAAAGCAAGCATGACATTTAGCCAGGAATTTGTGCTGCCTGCAGTCAGGGTCTCTGTAATCCAGACATGCATGCCTGTGTAGGTAAGTTCTGGGAAAGACTAGTAAGAGATTCTGCAAGGAAATTGCAGGGCTTCCTTCTTGCTTCCATAGGAATATCTACATAACAGGGATAATCTGGCTTCTCCAAATCCGTCCTTGTTAACTACCACTGATAACTTACTGTGCTGGGGCAAATATCACCTGAAGTGTTCTCATTTCCCAAATATGCTCACAGCTGCTCCTCACCATCATTGCTATCAGATCTGTTCCTCTTCCTCACAACGTCATTCAAAGGTCCTTTTTAATACGCTGGAGAAACGCTGCTAGTCACCACCTCAAACTAGCCTGCAATGAGGCAAACACAGGAGCTGCTCTTTGTGCCAGCATCTATCTAGTTTCTGATATAATTCTTTTTAACCTCATACTTTTTAGCAGTCTTTTATTGCCTGTTTTTTTTCCCCTCTCTTGTTCTTCTGTTTCAAAGGAATTACAATGTATTTTAGCCATTATATCTCTTCACGTTCTCAGCTACATCCTGTAAGTGAATGATATTTTCTCCCATCGGTCTTTTAACACACCTACGTAATTCCCCAAATTCCTCCAGATTTTCTAAGATCCAAAATTTGATCACAAGTCAGTGGCACAAGTCCCAGCGGCTTCCTCAGGAATGTTGTCAAGCGGCAATGTTACTGTGCAGCCACTTCATGCAACCGGGTTCCAAACTCACTTTGAACTACTCTGAAAAATCGAGCTATTCAGGAACATTTGTTCCAAATTAATCCATTAGCCTTCCTTCCTTTGGAATATAACTAAAAACTATTTTTGTAGTTTTCCAGACCTTAAAGTTGCAGTCATGTCACTTTTGGATTCTACTTTAGTTAACTACATTTAATATTTACCAAGTATCTGTAGGAGGGAGTCTTCATAACAATTAGGTTATGTATGCCACAGAATATCAGGAATATCCCTGCAGGTCATGGTTGGATATGCATCTCTTCAGTGATGTTGATACTTTTTTTTCCTTTGCTCATCATGAAAAGAGGAAAATGCTTTTTGTCCTCAGATCTAGTTCGGTTGCATTTCATTACGGGCAGAGAAGAAGACCCCTAATACGAAAAGCGCCTTGGCACGTAACATCATTAATCCTCAACTGATGACCTTCCCCATTCAAATCGTAGGTGCACAGTGACACCTTCTGGAAACTTGATATGAGACCTGAGCAGCTTTCGTCAGCTGAAAACTCACAGATTTTGTATGTAGAACATGATCTTTTTTTGGTCCACATTTTGCCCAGATCTTTGGCACAGGTTCTCTAATCGGGACATATCGTAGTAGAACATTGCCCTGATGGGAGAGTTTTCCTTAAATCAACCCCAGAGCGTAGGGTTTTTTAAGGATTACAAATAAATACAAATGTTTATGCAAATGAAAAAAAAAATAGGATAGAGATGTATGTTAAGCTCATGATTTAAAAAAAAATGCAGTTAGCATTACACTGTTAACTATTCAGATAGATAAGGGTAGAGGGTCAGTCAGAAGAGAGTGGGGCACCAGTTGGCCAAACACAGCAAATTAAATGAATGGCATAGTTTCTTAATGCAATCTTACTTCAGCAAAAATTTCATTTTTGTACGTCATATTGCAATTTCTAATTAGAAGCTCTTTGCCCAAACTGCCAGCTCCCTGGGTAGCCTGTCTGTCAACCTGCCAGAAACTCTGAGACAACAAGGGGTTTAAGCACATGAGCTGCGCCCCAGACCTCAGTCTGAGGGCTCACAAACCCTGTGGTGCCTGCAAGCATCAGCTGGATGGGGGCCAGGACAGGGAGCGGAGCCATCCATGGGCTGGCTCTGCTGCTCTAAGACCTGGCACTCGGTCCTATTACTGGAAAATGACTCCTTATTTCTAATATTTAATTCTGGCTCAAAGATTATTTCTCCTGAAGCTTTCTCCTCCTTAGAAGTAACAAAAATGTGCAATGTAGGAGTGGGAAAGGAGCAAGGTTGTGAGTGGGGACAGCAGAGGCTGATTTCCAGACTTCCTGAAACTTCAGAGTCGATGATAACTGACAGAAATACTTGGAGATCCACTGAACTCCATAGATCTGTGATTCACACCAGCTGTGGATTGACTCTTTTGTTTCCCAAGAGTGTTCCTGATGTTTCTGGAGAAATGTCTCTCACAACGGCCTAAAATGACAGTCACTACGGATTCAGATGTAAACTGCATACAGAGCCACATCTTCACATAATGAGCTGCAACTTTGGCAAAAGAGTAGTACTATGTAGAAGTAACCACCACATCGCAGAAGGAAATGGAGCCTGATAGTTCTGGCAGAACATACATCTCGGCTTAGCCAACCTTGCGACAGTACATCACCCTAGAAAGCTACCTTATGGAGTGTAATAATGAGCAAAGTGCTCAGCAGAGCCATTGACAGCAAACAATTCTGGCTGCACTGAGATCTAAGCTGTGTAACCATTACAATAACTTTTCAAGCGTGACTTAATGCAATCACCTAACAATGCAATCACAGGTTTTAGCACAGGACTTTGAGGAAACGTAATCCTCCAGCAAAACTCTGAGAAACCCCGTGCTCTACATCTCTCCTGCTAAGCAGTTACATTTCAACAGTGCAAATGAAACAGCCACGGGAGGGACTTCTTCACAGTGTGAATTTCACACTTGGACTTACATAAAATAAATTCTGCTGGAGAATTGATGCATTTCCATTAGTGTTTATGAAAAAAATCAAGCACTAGCATGCAGTCCCTGCGTGTAGGATAAGTTTTCTCTATGGACTTTTCCACACAGCTCTATAGTTTGTTTTATGTGTTTAAAGACTGTGGTTTATTCTGCCTCCCACTAGCCTTGAACCTAAGCTTTCTGTTTGAAACCAACTACCAGCAGGTCCATTAAGGAAAGTTGCTTACACCTGCAGGTAACTAATGTTGAAAGAATGCAAATAGTTAAAAGCTCAGGAAAGCCATTTCCCAGAATATCACTTGCAACATGTTCACTGCAAAATATGGTTACTTCAAATGTATCTTTCAAGATTGTATACACATTTACATTTTAAGTTTTCATTAATGAATAAAATAAATCAAATATTAGAATATAGGCAATATTAACTAACAAAAACAAACAAAAAACCTAAGCAGTTCAACTATAGTCATTTTACTTTTGAAAATATTTCCTCTCCCAGAAAAAGTCCTGAAAGTAATTCTATCAAATGTACTTTCATGTCAATGAAAAGAGAGAAACATGGCTCCCTCCTTTCTTTCTGTTTGAATTGCTCCCTAATGCACTATGAATCAGCTCCATTCAACAGTCTGGAAACTCTCTGCTCAACAATCTAAGTGAGCAGGAAACAGTAAAATAGTACACATCAAGCAACCACGTACCTGTTCCTTCACATAAAAACGTGCAAAACCTCTCCTTGGGCAAGGAGCAGGAGCTGAAGTGCGAAGTCCAGCAATCTGTCCTAACACCTTAAAGCAAAATAAGCCATTAAAAAAAAAAAAAACTTGTGATATTGTCACCCATTGAAGTGTCATTGCCAGAATGCTGAAATATAATAATGTTATTAAAATACAGATACATAATCTATATTGCCTTTGTTATAACCCAATTTAACATTTTCAATGACAACAAATTTTTTAAAAAACTACTGTTCAGGTTTGCAATTATAGTTGTAGGTTCCTCCATTTCCACAAATGGTCAGGAAAGGCTAATGAAGATGTATCTTTCTCCAATGCCTTATATACCAGTGGCCAATACCAATATTGAAACTGAGTTGTGATTTAATACTTACCTTGTATGTTACAAAAAGAGGTGCTATTACACAGATTAGGAGGTAATTTTATTAAATACACAGTTCGTGTATAAACCGTCAATTTTCCATAACATATTTTCTGGAACAA
This sequence comes from Penelope pileata, assembly GCA_013396635.1. Lineage (NCBI taxonomy): Eukaryota > Metazoa > Chordata > Aves > Galliformes > Cracidae > Penelope > Penelope pileata. The sequence continues at coordinate 187,599 of WBMW01004426.1, forward strand.
AACCAAGCCCCAGACCCAGTGCTCACAACTGGGCTGACAAGGTGCATTTTGCTCTGTCCCAGTGAAGCTGAATTAACCTGTACAAAGTGGGGTAGCAGTGGGGACGGCAGTCACAGATGTGCATATGCAGAACAAGCTCCTGAGAGGACTGAGGCCTCCAGGCTGCTCAGCGGGTTCAGATCTAGGTGGTTGTGTATATTAGTGATGATGTAGATGTACCAGCCCGTAGGTTGTCCGTGTACACCAGGCACTGGAAGGTGCTCGGCTTAAGTGGTTGTGTTTATCTAGCACCAGTCACACCAGGGAGAAGGAACATTACCTTTTAACAGCGCTGAAGGCTTCGCAAGCCACCTGATCCCAAGGTCTAGAGAGGGCCTTGGGGAGCCACCCTGGCTCACTGACCCGAACCCTTCCCTGCAGAACAGCTAAGGGCTGGAGCAGACACCGCTGCTGATCCCAGGACACAGGAAGAGCTGTCCTGGCACACTCACTGTGTCTTCACAGAATTACAGAATCACAGAATTGCAGGGGTTGGAAGGGACCTCGAGAGATCATCGAGTCCAACCCCCCTGCCAGAGCAGGTTCCCTACTGCAGGTTGCACAGGTAGGCATCCAGGCGGGTCTTGAATATCTCCAGGGAAGGAGACTCCACAACCTCCCTGGGCAGCCTGTTCCAGTGCTCCGTCACCCGCACTGTGAAGAAGTTCTTCCACATGTTGGTGCGGAACTTCCTGTGCTCCAGCTTAAGGCCATTGCCCCTTGTCCTGTCCCCACTGACCACTGAAAAGAGGTTCCCCACCTCCATTTGCCTCCCGCAACTAAGATACTTATAAACATGGATCAGGTCCCCTCTCAGCCTTCTTTTCTCCAGGCTGAACAGACCCAGATTGCTGAGCCTCTCCTCATAAGGGAGATGCTCCAGGCCCTTTATCATCTTTCTGGCCCTCCGCTGGACTCTTTCCAGGAGGTCCCTGCCTTTCTTATACAGGGGAGCCCAGAACTGGATACAGTACTCCAGCTGAGGCCTGACCAGGGCAGAGTAGAGAGGGAGGATCACCTCCCTTGACCTGCTGGCAATGCTCTTTTTAATGCACCCTAGGATCCCATTGGCCTTCTTGGCCACCAGGGCACACTGCTGGCTCATGGCCAACCTGTTGTCTACCAGGACCATTTCTACCCCTTGTCTTCCTTTCCTTTATTCTGCCAAGAAGTGACGCAGGGTCATGTAATCCTAATTGTTGAGCCTCTGATATCCCCATAGGTCCTGACCAGGCCCTGACAACTGTAATTCAATACAGAAATGTATTTAACATCCCAGTCATGTGCTTTGTGCCACAACAGAAAGGGCAGGGGTTTCTGGAAGGACTCCTTGCCACCAGGGAGCAGAAATGCTCTTTCTATTGTCTCCTCTTTCCTGGGAAGGTTGTCCAGATTCCTAGCTCACCCCTCCACACACCCCTAAGGGTGGCACACACCCTGTGCTGCCAACCAACAGCCAGCTCCTGTGTGCACCAGAACGGCAGCTTCTCCACAGGCCTCAGCTCCAGTGAGCCCTTCTCCTCGCACCAACAGCGTTGTGGCAATGGTGTAGGCCCTGGAGGATGGCACCGTCACTGTGGGGAGGGCAGGCCTCACACTGAGAAGAACTCAGTTCCTTTCTGTCTCTCTGATGCCAACAGAATGTCTGTCGTATAGAAAACAGGAAGGTACTTTGGGAAGGGCTGAAAAAAAATGGAGCACAGAATCAGAAAAGATGGAAATTGCAGCTAGAGAAAAGGGAGATAGAACCCGAACAGCGTGAGTGATTTCTGCATCTTCTGATTCTGGGTTTACACTGTAGTAGGGCGGCTTCCCCCCTCCAGGACCATGCAATTCAGCTGGGAAAGGGGAAGACTGTGCTCTCCAACGCCAGGTTGGGCGGGGCCCTGGGCAGCCTGATCTAGTACCAGATCTGAAGGTTGGCAGCCCTGCCTGTGGCAGGGGGGTGGACCTTGATGATCCTTGGGGTCTCTTCCAACCCAGGTCATTCTGTCATTCTATGATTCTATGATTCTGCTGCTGGCAAACAGCCAGCTGGCTTTGCTGAGACGCCGGGACAGATCCGAGTAGCGGGAGCCGTGCGGTTCAGCACCATGGACAGAGCCCGGCCTCCGCGGCGCCTCCGTTAGCGGTCTCCTTGTGTTTCTTCCATTCCATTCCATTCCATTCCATTCCATTCCATTCCATTCCATTCCATTCCATTCCATTCCATTCCATTCCATTCGGGTTTATTCGGGTTTATTCGGGTTTATTTTATTCTATTTTATTCTATTGTATTTTATTCCTCTTTATTTTATGTTATGCTGTCACGGGATCACTGTTGGCTGCAGGCGCCCACCCTCCCCCCGCGCTGTGCCCACCCCTGAGTCCCATGGGGCACCGATTGGTGCCGGAGCCGCCTGGGGCGGGGTGAGGGGGACACCAGGGCACCACGGCACCGGTGGGGGCTCGCGTCTGTCCCCCACCAGAGCAGCCGCGTGGGGGAGGGGTTCCTGTTTGCCCCCGATAATCACAGAACCATAAAATATCCTGAGCTGGAAGGGACCCTCGAGGCTGTTTATTTTATGTTGTTTTCTTTTCTTTTTTTCTCTCTCTCTCTTCCCCCCGCCTCCCCGCCTCCCCGCAGCGCCCCGGGCCCCTCGCCCTGCTCCCAGCGCTGCTCTCCAGCCCCTTCCTTCGGCCGCAGCTCCCCTCCCTCCGGCCCCTCCCGCGCTTCGTCTGCGCGCCCCGTCGGGACGCCGCGGGGCCGCGCCTCGTTCCCCGGGCCCTGGCGGCTCTGCTGTCCCCCGGCGCCGCTGCTCCCCGCTGCCCTCTCGCCGC
>WBMW01004426.1:191381-260219 GCA_013396635.1 Penelope pileata
GGCGCTTCCGACGGCGCGTCCGCTGCCCGCGGTGAGTCACCCCGCTCCGCTCCGCTCCCCTCCGCCGCGGCTGAGTCAGAGCAGCGCCCGGCACCGCGCGGGGCGTGTGAGTCAGCGCCACTCCGCTGCGCAGCGCCGTGAGTCACCCGCGGAGCGGCGCGGGGACAGCGCGCGGTGCGCGGAGCGCTCCCTGCAGCCTTGCGGCGTGGGGGGATCTGCGCGGGGATTCGTGGTTTGAGCGCGGGTGGTGGGGTTTGTGCCGGGCTCAGCTCGGGGCAGGTACAGCCGCACCGCCTGCGTGCTGCTGCGGTCCGAACCGCGGATACACCTCACTGCCATAGTCCCAGGGGAGAAACGGGGCATCACCCCAAACAGAAATACACAAATCCATGGCAGCCCCGGGCGGCTGCTCCTTAGCGAGGAAGTCAGAGCGCACAGCAAAGGGTTTCGGTGTGTTACGGTGCTGGGATGGAGGCAGCAGCACCTGTTACTGTGTGGGCGCCATGCGATTCCAGCTGTTCCCTGTGAAATGTAAAGCGATGCTTTAATCTGCAGGGATGAGCCGAGCTCCGCTGTGCTGCTCTCCGCAGGAAAATTAAATGAAATTCAGCAGGTAGAGGCACTCCAGTTCTGGATGTCCCACCTAAAAGCATCCGTCCCTTAACTGGTGGTGTCCAATGCGTGCGGCTTGCCTGGGCCACAGTGAGGGAAGAGGAATTGTCTTGGGCCGCGTATGAAATACAGCTAATGTTTATAACTAAGAAAAGTTTTATTTTTCTATATTTTCTTATTAAAACATAAATAAAAGTGCAACAAAACCCTAAAACTGGTGGGATATTTGACCTTGTTTATGTGAATCAAATGCATCAGTCTGGTTCAGTGGAAGAGGCTGCAATTCTCAGTGAGTTCTCCAGGTGCTCATCAGAGATTTTTGATGGAATTTGACTCTTCCTGTGCCTCGTCCTTGGAAACAGCTGTTCACCAGTGTACGTCCTGCCAAAAAGCGGTGATGTGAATAAGGTGCGGTTGTGCCACAAGGGATGTGTTTCTCTGGTAAGAGAGGTCTTGTGGAAGTCCAGTAGAGAGACAGGATCAAATTTCTCTTTGAGTTGAATGTCTGAGTGCAACCCTATACATTCCATTTGAAAATTTGCAAGTAATGTATTTATGTTGACTGAAAATTGAGGCGCAAATATACCAAAAAATTGATGATTTTTCGACAATCTTGAAACCTATTCTCAAATTCCTTCATCAAAATGGAAAGCAAGGCTGCATGTTTGACACTGTTCACAGGACGGTGTTCAGCCAATGTATCAAAACGCATGAAACTATTTGCCATAACTTGAGATAGCATCGCACTGTGCCCTCCCCGTGCCCTGGGTTCAGCTCAGGCAGTGCCATCACACACCAGTGTTTGGCTGTTGCTGAGCAGTGGGTGTGTGCCCAGGGCCAGGGCTGGGCCGGGCTGGGCCGCTGCCTGCCAAGAGGCCCGGCAGGGCAGAGCCACTGCCATGATGGCGCAGGGCAGGGGACAAGGCCGCACTGCGAGCTGTGCTGGGCCACATGCGGCCCGCAGGTTGGACGTGCCTGCCAGGATTGTCACTTAAACACAGGGAAGGGCTGTGCCATCTCTGTGGTCTCATCCGCTGAGGCCTTTGGCATGCCCGGGTGCAGCTGCAGCACACGAAGGTGCATTACATGGCGTGGGTGGCAGCATCCTCCCACCAACGTCCATCCCACATTCCTGAACTCTCAAACATTGGCACTGTCTCACTTTGGTTACAAGATGCCAAATCTCCACTAATACGAAATCTCCGAAGAGCTCTTACTATGAACTCGCTCGGTGGGCAGCCCAGTCACTACGCCTGAGGCACGAGCGTGCGTGTGGGCGAGCTCATTAACATACACTGCGATTCTTCTCTCTGAAATAGCACGCTGCTTCCTGCAGAAAGCCCGTGTCACATTTGTCAATGAAGAAGAAGCACAAATATCAAGCTTCCTATTCATGTTTCAGCTGACAGCGTGCTGCCATAGGCTGCAGTTCTTACTGAGAACTTCAGATACTTGAAAATCTTCAAATATTCCTGAATTGATAAAGTACAGATTCTGAGATTTACTTTGAGCTTGACCCCAGCTGCACGCCCTGTGTGGCGTTAGTGGCCAGTGACAGAATCTTCCTTCCACCTCCCACTGTCATTGGCTGGGGGGAGGTCCGGAGAAAGAGCAGCAATTGCCATACAGATGTAGCTTCACTTAGAGCTCGCTGAAATTGAGGATTCCTCATTGGGTTAATGGAGTTTCGTTCAGGCCCACGGTGTTTTTCTGGATATTCCTGTGACTTTTTTAAAAATCTGCCCTTCACAGTTTATATTTTAAGTATTCCTCCTTTGGGAAGGCTCTTTTCGTAGTAGACCGCCTTTCTGCTGAGAGCTGAGCAAATACAATAAGTGTTTCAAGTCAGTCACATATCATTCGAGGCGCTCTTAACCAGGGAAATAACTGTAGCTCCTGCCCTCCCGTTGTTGTGCTCAGAGGGTCACGCACAGAAACGCACCCCGTCCGAGCGGCACAGAGGTGTGCCGTGGGGTGAGAGTGGTGCGAGGTCATTCCAGCACCTCGGTGTTTCTCTCAAGACATACCTTGTAGCTTTCCCACTAGTGTCAAAGACAGGTTTTCAAATGCTTTCTTAAAAACATTGGTTTTGTTCTTCTGTTTTTCTTTGTTTCTTTAAATTACTCATTAGCATCCAGTAACAGGAGCATGTGCTTTTTGGTAAGAACCACAGATGCTGTCTAGCTGGGTAAGAAGTAAGGTAATGTGCCATTATTTTTCTCTACTTTTGGCTCATCGCTTTTTAGGGATGTTTTTATAAGGGATGAAGTTTGTCTCTATCATTAAATAGAGAAGGACCTCTCTCTCCCTGGAAACTCCATGTGCAGCGATCTGTGGGGTGCTACATCAGACCAACTCGTAATGGTGAACCAGCCAGAGACACGCTGCTTGTCTCCACAGACACCTCCCTTCCCAGTTAAACACTAAAGTGGGAATGGGACAGTTCTGTGGATTTCTCCAGGCAGTCCCTGCTGTGCCTGGCCCAGTCTCTGTGCATTTCCCTGGGCTGTTCAGCGTCCTGGATCTGGTCCTTCCAGACTCCAAGGCTGCAAAATGTGTCAAACTCCTGCAAGTAGTGAGAGGAAACTTGTTGATAACCTCTTACTTGGACGTGGTCAGAAGAAACCACGTGCAGATGCAGAAATGGCTGTGTGCAACTCTGTCCTACAGGACTGAGGAGCTGGGAGATGCTCTGTGCGTAGCTTAGGATCGCCACTAGGGATGGATCAGGGATGCACTGGAGGGGTCCCACGAGGCAGCCGGATGCAGAGCTGCACAACAAAGCATGATCCAGGGAGACTCATCTGGTCCAGCCAACAGCACTGCAAGCAGTTTTGCACCAGAAACTCCTGTGGTCACCTGGACACCAACCAAAAGTGCTGTTCAGGAGGTTTGATTCCCTATGCAGCCATCAGCTCATGCAGTAATAACTTCTTTTATTATTATTTTCAATGGTGTTTGAAGACTCTCAGACTCAGTACGGATGGGTCACACTTGGTGCTGCTGATGCGGTGCTGCTGAGTTCTTCCAGCTGAGGCTGACTAAATGGTGACAAGAGTTTGAGGATGACACCTCCCACCACAGTGACCTGATATTAACAAAACCAGATCCCGCTGGCTGCCCACGAGCCAGCATAGTAGCACCTTTTAGTCCTCCCCTATTCATATGAACCAGAAAGTCATTTCCTTTTTTCTATTTAGTTACGGCTACCCAAGCCCTGACCAAGCAGACGGAGGTGTGTTTGACAGTGCCATAAGCAAACGTAGAACTGGACGTAGAGATACATTTCACATTATATCCAGCAGCTGGCTAAAACTGTGCCCAGGCTGGGGTTAAATAATGCTGGAGGTAGTAGAGGATAAAGTACTTTGGGTGAAGGCATCTCACCTCATTCTGTCAAAAATCTGAAAGAACTTTTAGATTTCTTTCAAAACACATACAAGATAGCCCATCTGCAATTTTTAAATCTTTTTCCCCCTCTGTTTTCTTCTCAAACCCATTTTCAAACCAGGCAGATTGCTGCTGCAGGTGGCGAGGGACTGAGAAGGCAGACCCTGATTCTCAAGTGCAAACAGCATCCAGGACAGAGGCTTCTCATGGCATTTGTTCTTGCTTCACAGCACCTTCTGAGAGGCCAGGAAATCTGAGAAGAGAAAGGAGGCTCACGGCACAGGGAGTTCACAGCAGTGAAATTTCCCTTTTGGTACGAGGAGATTACCTAGAGGAGGAAAAGCAATTTCTGGTTGTCTTATTTTTCCCCACCAAAGCAGACCATAGGGCATGGATCTCTCATGCAGCACAGCAACCTCGTAAGGGCATTTAAGGTAACAGGGAATTAAAAAAACACAGGAGAGCAGGGAGCATCTGAGGTTTCTGAAATGCTGGTGTTTTGGGGAATACATCTCTCACAAGCTAGGTTGATGAATCTCTCCCTAAGTTCTCCTCATGGACCTTCTTTCTCTTGCCTTGAAGAAGTGATACAGCCTTGTGCAGATCTTAAAAAGTCAATGCTCTGGAGCTCGGTGTGACCGCCCAAGTGACTTTCAAAATCAACAGGCCAGTAATTTGGACTTGTACCTGTGAGAAGTTGATCTTCACGAAGATTACAGAATTCCTCTGTGAGGATAAACCTATCTGCTCCGATCCCCGGTTCCTTCCCATTTCAATGCCACGCTGACCAGGCAGCAGGCCCCTGTCCGATTTGAGTCACCTGGAGGCACCAGGTGTGGGAGGATGCCTCTACACCTTGTTTTCCTCAGGAATGCACTCTTGTACAACATGTACTCCTGTTCTACAGCCAAATAACAGCTCCAAGGAATCCCTCACCCTTGGACACACTTTTATGTACGCTTCAGCTCTCAGGGCTCCTCAAGCTCCAAAATCTTCCAGCTGATTGACTGTTACAATTAGTGCTTTCCCTCCCCAGCTCTGTACGTGCATTTCTGCACAATGTCACGTTACTGAGGTAAGAAAACAGAGATCATTCTTTAAGTTTAAAACAAAACAAGAAAGCAAAGCATTCCAGTCAGGCTGTGGGGACAGATTTAAGGCACCTCTTCTGCTGCGCATGAAAAGCTGCAGCGGGAGGGGAACCATGCGCCTGTGCCTCTTGTCCTGCTGCCTCGCTCCACCGCCTGTAAGTCTGCAAAGTCTGTTCTCAGCTGGGACTGGGAAGGAAAATTATTTAGCAAAACAAAAGTATGAACATCTGACATTCCCTTTACCAACTTTATAAGCTAGCTATTAGCTCAAAATGCCATTGATTGGATTTTTTTCATTATTAAAACAACCCAATCACCTGCAGCGTTGCTCTGGAAAATAAGGAAAGGGCTCTTGCAACATTAGCAGTCACATTTTTGTTTTGATTACAGAGGGTTTAGCCCAATCCTATGGGATGATAAACTTGGGGAGACAGCGAGTCACTGGTACTGTGTCCTGTAGCATAGAATCCACAGGTCAGTAATTTCCCAACTATTTACTGTTAGTCTCATCATTGACGCAAAGAACATAAACATTTTTTTAAGTAGCTTCACACAGCACAACCGAGTCAGACTATCTGATATCAAAAATTACCTACTATAAAGATGCATGAACACAAGGGATTTTTACTGTGAGGCCTAAGAAAACCCTGAGTCATGAACATCTAAACATCCAACATCTAAAATCTACTGAGGACAAAAATGATGGGCTTCATTCCCATAGATATGCAAGTCAGTCAGGCAGTTGTTTGGATTGTTGGTAATGGGGACTGTCATGTAAAGTAGCAAGGAGTTTGTTAATTCCTGCAAGCAGCAGTCACTGGAGTCATTGGTAAAGCCCCTGCCCATGCAGCCATGCAGCACAACACGGAACAGTAATTCTGGTGATTGCCTGGAAAGAAGGCTCATTGTGTAGGGGTATGGAAAGCACGATGGTGAATTCTGGATCTAGTAGAGTCAGTAGTAAAAGTACTCCAGGCATGAAAGAAGTCATTCCTGCTTGGTTCCTGTCAGTGGCTCCATCCCTGGCTCACTGCACGACATCAGAAAAGTTGCATAATCTCTGATTTTTTTCCACTACACCTTCCAAGATCATCTTACTCCCATGTGTACGAGTCATACTCAGTTTCAGAGCTTTTAAAGTAGGTTTCTTTGAAAACAAATCCTTAGATGACTTGCATAAACTCAGCCTTCGTGCCTTTGCCTCTGTTCCAGCTAACGAACAGTTTATGGGAGAGCAAAAGCAGCAGATTGGGAGCTCTTGGTAAACTTCTCCTTATTTCACCATACACAGCTGCAAAACTGCAGGGTTTTTCTTCCTCTGGCTTTCCTTTTTTAAAAAAAAATCTTAGTTTTAAAAAGCAAAGAAATTCAGAACATCAGTATATATCGTGAAGATACACATGAAACTCTGACGTACCTTTGGGCAGAGCCTGTGTCTTACAGTGTGTTCAGGCCTCACGCTTGGCACTACGTGGTCTCGGTATGACCGTGATTGGGACAGACATTTGCAATAAATTGTGCTGCAAATGTGAATTTTTAACTTCATTTCACAGTTCTGCTTAGGGGATGAACCACAAAAATGGAGACTTTTTATATAAGACGTCTGTTTCTCCTGCAGATTAGTAATTCTCACGTGGTCAAAGGGAGTTGGTCCCAGTGGAGTTGTATAGATAGTGATGTGCTTGAGTGTGGTTTGGTTTAGAGCCAGAGCTACATTAAAAAAAAAAGGGCAAGGAATGATGAAGTTAGGAAAATGGTGCTGAGTGGATCGTTTACTCATTGCGTGTTTTGTGAACCTGGACCTTCCTGATGAATTTGTTTCTCCAGCTCTGTGGATTAGCTCTGTGCTGCACTGCTGAGCTGTCTGCCATGCTGTCCTACAAAATCTAGCCTAGATTTCATTAATCCCAAGATAACCCATTACTTATCCCTGAGTGAAAGAGAGAGCAATAGGTGGTTGTAACCTTTTACTGATCAGATCAACATGCTTCTCAGCTCTCCTTTCTGGATCAACAACCCATTTCCTACCATTTCTTTGCATACGTTGGGCTTCCTAAACATCCTGTGCACCCTGGATGCTCTGCTCTGTCTTTCTTGGCATCTGACAGCCACAGGTACTCACACAGGAGTAAATTACTTCCTGTATCTTAACACAGGATTCCTGATAACACACCACAGAAAGTCACATCTTATCCAGCTTGTGACCCACCCCAAACCTTGATAGCATGGACAATATGGCTGTCAGCTCCTGCAGGAAAGACAGGCTTGGTGATCGCTGAGCAGCTCCGTAACAAAAGCTTGGGCTTGTCTTTGGCTGTTACTCTCACACATCATGACAACATGCTTTATCTGCTAAAAATACCTTTCAAAACAAATCTTCATCATGTAAATGACCCAAACCTACCCGCTTATTCAATGAGAGAGTCAGTATACATGTGCCAAATAAAAATGAAAATTTGTAATTTCATCTGAAAAAATAAGTCAGTTTTGCTCAATCCCTACTTTTCTATAAATGGTGAGAAGTCCTGCAATGGTGAACATTCATAAAAATGTGTAACACCGGAAAACTTCTAAGTGAATGATTCACAAGTGAACCAAAGAACTCAACGCAGCTGGGCAGCTTTTGCCATACAGCCACTTCTGTGCTCCTCACGTCAAAGCTGTCAAAGGACGACTGTGAAGAAGAACCCAAAATGGCAACAGTGGGCCCAGAAAGATTTTTTGAATTAGGTTGTAGTAGGATGAGGTAGGGAGGAAGAGTGTATTCCTCCTGTTTCCATAATCTATTTGATATATCATCAGTGCTTTGTAGTTCATTACTTTCTAGTTATTACTTTCTAGTTGAAAGACAAAGATGCATTATTTTAGTAACGGAGAGGTATCTGGAAGGAAATTGATATTTAGTGTTTTATTCTATTACTATGAAACCAAAGGAGAGAAATCTGAATTTACAGATGTGCTCTGCTTTTCACACTTTCACTTCCACATTTTGAAATGAGCAATGTTGTGGGTTTTTTGGAAGCTATGTTCTTTTTCTGATTTTCTATTTCTGGGCATTTAGGAATTGCTTGTGAGATTAGATCTACAGAGTTGCACACGGGTTATCATTTCTATCTGCATTGTTCTTCTGTTTTATGCCTTCTGCAAAATAGGTGCATCTTTGGCTCAGCATGTCATACATTTTTCCTTTGGGAGAGTGGGTGGTTCTCACAAAAAATCAAACTAAAAACTGTTAAGCTCTACCAAAGAAAAACAAATTCAGCAGAAAAAATACAATTCCAGCACGATTGAGTGCTGCACTCTGCTAAAATTATCCACTTACTTCTGACACTTCTGAAGTCTGTGACAATGTCTCTGCATTCCCCCTCCGAGTTACAACAGTATTTCCTAATCTTGACTGAACATTTTAAGAAAGAAGGCAGCTTTTAACCACGTAGTGTTTGGCTCATCAGATTGTATTTCAAATATGGTATTTAATTATCAATGTAGAAATAACTCAAAATCTCCAACAGCTGATTTTGGTTCCCAGCTATCTGCTGGGTCAAACCACAACACCCTACAACCATCACGACCTCAAGAGAGGGTTTGGCAACCTGAACAAACCTACACACAGAGGCATTGCTTGATACAGGGGGATGTCTGGGTATGTATCCAAGGATCAAGCACCATCAAAATGAAGGTGCACTTATTTTTCTACGAGCTGATACTTCGTCTACAAACACATCGGTCACTGAGACGTGGCACAGCCCTCTGTAAGAGGGGGAGCATGTATGGAGTGCTGCAGGGCAAGGCTGAAGTTCCTACAGACAGGTCAGGGAGGGACAGTGACTTCAGCGGGACTTGTCACTTCATTCACATCTCTTCCCTGCAGAACTCAGGCTCCACCAACAATTGTCTCATTGTTTGAAAATTTCTCATTGAAACTTACTGAAGGTAAAATCAAGAAGCCACGTGTTAAATCTTAATGCTGTCCAGTCATGTGTTTTCTCCACAAGTAATTTCTCATCCTCAGAAAAGCACTTGAATCATTCTTAAGGGGGACACATTATTAAAACCTGTGTCACTTGGACCTGGAATGGACAGGTGAGCACTGGCCCTGCCCCTTTGCCACAGGACAGCCAGCAGAGTGAGACATCCCCAGCACTCACCAAAGGCCAGGGCTTCAGGAGAGCTCGGATGTCTCACTCATGCGTCACTACAGTCTGTGCGCTGGCTAATCAAGACGAGGCAGGAAAAAAGAAAAAGGAAAAGAGAAAAAGAAAAAGGCTCCAATGATCTCAGTCCTGTACTGTTTTCTTTAGGGCTGACCTTGCAACTACTAGGCTTATACAGCAGCGCCCTCGGAGCTGCAGCTCACCAAGAAAAGGGGTACCCCACTTCCACCATTACGCTCCTTGGTTCACCATTCCCTTCTGTTTGACTTCACTGGCCCCTTGCCTTTCATCACAGCCCCTAAGTGAAATGAGTGAATTTTCCAAGGGATTCATCTAGCAGCTTCTACAGGGAAAAAAACCAAGCGTTTCACTTCTTGGTTCTTTTGAAGCTTTCAGTAGATTTTGGTAGGACTTTTACAGCAAAATCAAAGCAATGAAACCCAGATGTGCCTTACTTTCCCGTTGTCCTGCTGTCTTGCAGCCCATGGGATCGGAGCGGACGGAGATGCGCAAGCGGCAGATGTCTATGACCCAGGAGACCCCGGGCGCGGCGCAGGCTCAGCACAGCACAGGCAACCGCGGGCCCAACACCTGCTGCTTCTGCTGGTGCTGCTGCTGCAGCTGCTCATGGTACGGCTCTTACTCGGGCCTGCGGCAGACAGCACTGAAGGGGAGGGAGGTAACAGCCAGCGTGCAGGACAGGCAAACAAACCTCCTGGGGCATTGGGCAGGGCTGGGGCTAGGAGAGATGTCCATGCTCTAGCACTGGACACAGCCTTCTGCTGCGGTACATTTTTTGCCAGCGAAATAACAGATGTATGTATCTTATTATCTCTCTGAACAGTCCCCTCAGAAGGGAACAGAATAAGTAGGAAAGCATTTAAAAAGATATTTTAGTTGTTAGCCCTTCTCCAAGTTTGCAGGAGCACACATACACCCATGCAAGCTACCCCTTTCTTAATGAAGCCCCAGCAATACATTCAACTGACGTTAAAGCAAAAAATATGGCAGTAGGAAGAGTACTTCTTACCTAAGAACGTTAAGGGTTCTTTAAAGTACTCTTATATGCCTCCTTTTAGAAATCCTTATCATCCTCACTCTGCTTACTCTTGTTAGTGAGCACCTAAGTCTGATTCAATTTCTCCTATATAGCCAAAATAGGTAGACAAAATAGGTGCAAAGTATTGCCATTTTGTTTAGTAGTGTTTCACACCCGTTTTGCACAGGGTCAAAGCATTGCCAAGGCGCTCCTGTAAATTAAGACTTGGACTTGGCTAAGTTCTCTCAGTTGCATGCCCACCACCCCAAGCACTTGTACCTGAGCAGAGTAAGCTACCCAGCAGCTGCTGTATGCAACAGCAGAACAGGGGCACTGCAGAAAGGCTGCAAATATACTATGAAAAAAGGGTGGAAAAAGGGCCTTCCAGTAACTCCCATTTTGTAGATGGTGTAGCATCTCTATTGAGTTTAATGAGGTCATTAAGATTGATGATCATGAGGTGCAGGGGGGATCTCAGCAATGTCCATAAATACCTGAAAGGAAGAGGTATCTATATAAAGATGATGGAGCCAGGCTCTTGTCAGTGGTGCCCAGTGCCAGGACAAGAGGCAGTGGAACACAGGAGGTTCCCTCTGAACACCAGGCAGTACCTCTGTGCTGTGCAGGTGACGGAGCAGTCGCTCAGGCTGCCCAGAGGCTGTGGACTCTCCTCCCTGGAGATCTTCAGCAGCCACCTGGACATGGGCCTGGGCACCCTGGTCTGGGTGTCCCTGCTTGGGCAGGGGTTGGGCCAGAGGGACCCAGAGGTGCCTTCCAGCCTTAGCCATTCTGTGATTCTGTGTATGTGCCCAAAGTGATACAGATCATCTGAAGACATTCCTACACATTTTAGAAGAGAAAGAACACACAAAGTTTCATCTGAAGCACTTCTACACAAGTCCAGTTACACAAAAACAGAGCTGTGTGGTTAATACACCTTTGGCAAATGGAAAATATATTCTCCATGTCATTTTATACAGTACCAAAAGCTGCACTTACCATAGAAATCAAATCCATTTTTATTTTTTAAAAAGCTAAAAAGGATTGCATATTATGTAAATAATTATGTTGATGTCTGAAATCCCAGTTACATCACAGCTCTGCTGTACAGTGTTATACAAATATGGTAAATGTCAGGAAAAGCTTTACAAGTTTTCTGCAAGTGAAAGCAGATGGACAGGATTAGATATTCTTTTACTCTCCACTTTAAAATGCTTGCTCTGCTAGGCTTGTGGTACCAAGGGGCCCTTCACTCAGAAAAACCCTTCCTTTTCGTTGTCCAATTTAGTACTCGGGGTCAGAGCTTGCAACACTGGAATAGCAGAAGGAGTAGGCCCAAGCCCAACCCATCCCCTCATAACTGCAGGTGTGATGGGAGTAAAATTACTTGTCTAGCCTCTCCTCCCTTTTTTTTTTTCCTTTAAAATTCCTTTGTTTGCTGCTATCTAAGAACTGGTTGTCCTTGGCCTTTTCCTTGAACTATCAATTCTCAGCTGGTATATTGCCTACTAAATGAACGCGTCGTGTACATACACTGATTGTAAGAAGTCATTTGATGTAAGAAATCATTTGACGTTTGCTCTTGAATAAGGCTCATGATGCTCACAGCAGTTTCTAAACCACCTTTCAGTCATTTCTCACCCCTTTGCAGCCCGAAGTTTTATGCCCTCACTACTGCTGTTGCGGCCCTGCGCGATGGAAGGCCTGGTCTGGGCAGGACTGGTTCTCCTCAGCCGTGAGCTTCACCGGGGCTCCCAGTAAAAACTGAAACAATGCCAGAACATGTAACAGCTTCAGACATAGTATTGGGCCTTAGAAGCAGCATAGACTGTTAAAGGGAATTAGGAGTAGGTGTAAGAATTTACAGCTCAGAAAGCTAATAACCATGTGTTTGGCACTGTTACTTTGTTTCAAAGGCAAGCAGATCTGTTGTCATTAATTAGTGGTGTCAGCTCATAGCTCCTGCAATTTATATCAGGTTAACCCTTGGGATCAGAGACTTCAAACACTGCATGCACTATTTATTGAACGTGAGGAGTTAAGCAGAACATATTTCCAAAGAACTTCCACTACGAGCTGTAGAGGAGGAAAACTTATCAGGGAGGAAATCGAGAGAGGAAGAGGAATCACTTCAAGGAATCAAGTAAAAATTTGTTTATCTTCTCTCATATCAGCTCCAGTTTATTTCATTCAAAATTTAAGCAAAGCTTGCCATACTCTAAAGTCCTGTTCCTGCTTGGGGCCCATTATTAATTAATGGATGAAAACAGAATTTGCACTGAAATAAAGAAAAAAAAGTCTAAACCATAAGAGTTCAACCAAAACACTGACAGCAAGCTGAGTGCTTCTTGTAAATGCACTGTCCACCAATAAACACTTCAGAACAAGCAAACCTGGCACTGAGGTGAAAGGATGAAGTCAAAAACCAACCTGACTGGCCACACAAGGAATCTATTCCACCATTACTTTTTTTCCCCCCAGCAGCAGCTGCTAGTAAGTGCTTTGGAGAAGAACATCAGAAGTAAGGGAAGAGCAGGCTCGCCATTCCTTTGCTATTAGTACTCAGCTTATCAGAACCTTCAGACACCCAATTCTGCCCTCCCTGATGCAAACAGTGAACATTTTGTAAGGAGAAAAGGCTTCTTTTTTTGCAAGATGCCAAGGACTCTGGCTCTAATCCTACAAAGCTTCTCAGCAGGTGCTTAGAGGTAAACTAAAGTAATGTTTAAACAGAAATAATGACTGCCCCTGGTCAGGATCAGAGTTTGCCGCTTTGCAGAATGGTGACTATATAAAGCATCACCGTACAAATACCAGAGATATCCCAACAGTTGCCCCGTGTAATCTCAATGGCTCATTTTGGACCTGTAAAGTACACTTACAAATCTCTTTCTACAAAAGGAAAAAAAGCACACATTTATCGATGAAGTCAGAGTACATAAAATTTGGATTTTACCATTGAAATTGTTGATGAACTGCTTTTTTAATGTTTTACCTGATATTTTTGAGGATACTGATTACCTGTGCACCCCACTATTCAAACAATTCAAAGAAAGCAATTTACTCAATGGACTGTTAAATTACCCAAATTTCATGATGCTTAAAATTCCTACTCGCATTTCAGAATAATACGAGAAACCACTACAGGTTCCAAAATAGAGTTGCTTGTTTTAGCTTTAAAATAATTTCTGATTTCTTTGAGAACAATTGTTTTCTAGTAGCAAGAAATGCAAAACAAACCATCATGAAGCTATTTTTATTCCCTATTCATAAAGCCTTTCGTCAAAATAGCTCGAGTACTTTGAACAGAAAAATTATGAATAGGAATAAAAATAACAGTCTGCATGAGTCATGGAGCTGATCTGCGGAACATCCAACATTCAGCATACTCTTAACAGTAGATTTAGAGCAAAGAAATTGTGAAAAGAGTCTCAGCCAGATTCTTGAAGCCTATGTTCATTCTACAGCTAAAATTCAAGCCTCCAGCATGTTACTCTTCCAAAACCAGAAAACATGCACAGATTGTGTCTCTTTGCTCTGTTTACCTGTGCATTTCTAGGAAATGAGCCAATCTGTAAGAGCATTTTGTGAGGCAAGGCATGATCTCGTACGGAAACATTTCTTTTGTCTTTTTCCCCTTTTGTGCATTATCCTTTCTGCTGGATCTGTGGGTTTCCCTCAACCTAAAAACACCCCTGACAAGCACACCAACTCTTGTGCACATGCGTGAGGAATGCATGCCACTTTTCATATTAAAAAGGGACAGATCCACCACTGGTAAAAAGCATAGCAAAAGATTGAATCCTATAGATCGAAAGAGAATAGAGCACCGGCATGCTTTAACCACTTACTGTCTTTTTTGAAAACATGAACTCAAGTCGTTCATTGGTTTGAACGTATGGTTCAGATGTTGCAGATAGGTAACAAGCTTGCTCTCAAACCTCGCAGCAGGAAAGTTTCCCAACCTCTTCAGTGCATGGCAAAGAGAAAAGCTTCTCTGCTCCCTGTTGCCAAGCCTCCAGCCACTCTTCTCAAGCCTTAAAATGTTACAATTCTCCATCCTCCCATCAGGCCCCTGCAGGTTATGGACTACCACCAGTGGAGAGAGCAAGAAGAGTAAGCAGTCAGCAGTAAGGCTGCAAATAAGACAAAGCCATGAGCTTAAAAAGGAGAAAGGAAAGAAGAATCAGCTGGTTTAACAAAAAACCTTGCTGGAGATAAGTGAGATTCTTAGGGATTAAGTCAACAAAACTGTTACATTAAGGAAAAGAAAGATAGAAATGAAGAAACCGAGTTTGATGTGTTCATAGAAGTTGTAACAACTGTTCTGCTTTATTGCAGCTGAAGGAGGGGTTTCATATAAATTACTGGTTCTAAGTCAGCAGGACCTTTTCTTCTTGACAAACTGTAAGCAGCTTTACAGGTTATATGAATGTATGTGTGCACACGTTTCTCATTGAACTAGGACAACCTCAGAACACAGTCCCCATTTGCTAAAAGGAAACGTGCTGAAATTCAATATCAAAAGGATCACCTGCAACTACAAAAAAATCTTGAACTGACATAAAACCATTTGCATGAAGTGTAACTCACCTAACAACACTCTGTCAAGCATACCAATGACACAGTATAATAAACACCAGTGGAGTACACACAGACTTGACAGCCAATACAGGGTACTTCCTATACAGGGACATATGGGACATGATATTGCCCAGTTCTGCTACGTGAAAGTTTGCCAGGCTTACACAACTGAAGAGCTGGCGTCAGAGTATAACTATGGCTACTTGCTAGTGTTTGTTCTTTTAGCTGAAATGTTAAAAAAGTATTAGAGGAAAAGCATCTGGTGTGTGTTCAACCCTTCCTTTCATAAAAGTGACAAAAATTTTGCTTGCTACCTTGCAGTCTTACTGTTAGAAATCAGGATGAAGAGAGAGCAAGGAGAACATCGCATGAACTCCAAGCAGAGGGTATTCCAAACTGTGAGGAAAGGTATGGTTTGTGCTAAATGCTCTGTCAAATTAGAAATCAAACAAAAACTCGAATCACACTAAATAATTAAAGTCAATTACCTGACACATGCAAATAACTATTATAATCCACTTGTCATTTAAGCTGAATTTGCGGATCACCTTGCCCCTTAAAGAACCAAGAGTCTGATCTATTATCTTTTATTTATACGCAGTGTTCATTCACATCCCAGCTTTCAGTGCTTGTAGATCAAAGAAAATCCCAAAAAAAGTAGTAAACACAGTGTCTTTTTTATCTGAAATATTTTTTAAATTAATCCTTTTCCCACTCAGCAAACAGATACTGCTAACTGGCAGTGCTCAGCCTTACAACAGGAATAAATACAAAGGGGAGCTCAGAGAATCGAGCAGCCGTCTCGTAAGGGCTGCCCAAGCAGGTAGGAGCACCTGTGAAGCTGCAATAGACAGGAAGATGTCTTTTGTGGTATTTTACATATTTCCATTCCATTTTGAACAATGATTCAACAGGGACTGTTATGAATAATAAAAAAACCCTTAGCTGTTGCCGAGGGGCTTCTTTACTGCAACTACTCTGAGCAGTAAAGTGCACTTTCTGCATCTATGTAGAGGCAATCATCTGCATCTGAACTTTAAAAAAAATAAGAAAAAACCTCTTCTAAGCATGTTTACTGGAGTTTGCACTTGGATGGTTCCAGTGAAGAATAAAGAGGTTCACAGACTTTGCAATTTTTGTTCCATCATGATGGGAGATGCCTCCTGCCAGCTGAAATCAATTTAAGTAACGATCATTCATTTTTCTCCTGTCCTCTCCTCCAGCCCTGCTCCTACTCTTGAAGAAGTAAACGCCTGGGCTCAGTCATTTGACAAGTTGATGCTTACGCCAGCTGGTCGAAATGCTTTCCGTGAATTTCTACGGACAGAATTCAGTGAAGAAAACATGCTTTTCTGGATGGCCTGTGAGGAACTGAAACAGGAATCCAACAAAAGTGTCATTGAAGAAAAAGCAAGACTAATTTATGAAGATTATATTTCCATCCTTTCTCCAAAAGAGGTATGTTACTTTCCCATTCTTTGATGCTGCTTTGCACAGTTAGTTTTAACATGTTTAAAGCCACAAAAATACCCAGTGATAACTCTCCCCCACATTCCACTGCTACCAAGTAGAGACTTAGGGGTAAAAGACAAACCTAGCACTGAGGTGAGATGGTCAGATCCACTTCCACTGGCTGTAAGGAAATTCTTACGCTGCTGTTGATGTGCAGGCTTTAGTTTGAGGCATAACTACCACAGAGATTTAGATTTTATCCTCGCTCAACTTAGATTTTATTTATTGGACAAACCAGCGAGAGTTTTTTTGCAGTGCATGTAGATCAGGTCTCCAAAAGCAAAGTAAACACAAATAAAGTGTTATTTTCACAGCACAAACTGCCTTTGTGCAAAGCAGAAAGAGCAGCTCTCAAAACATGGCACAGAACAAAACCACTGACTTCTGGAAAATTTTTGAAACCTACTCGTCAGTTTGCTGATATGTCAAAAAATATGTCAAGTTTCAAACATATTTTGGTTCAGAATTTGAATATAATTCTAGAAGTAGGCAGGAACTATAAGCTCTCCTATATACTTGCAAAATTCAATAACTTCATTATTTGTGGTGCAAACTGTAATCATGCAGATAAAAATGCTGTTTGAAACTAGTCGGTCCATTCTAGTAAAGCTAACATCTTTCTACAGACCAATGCTTGCACGAAAAAAAAAATAAAGCATCACTTGTATGCTGTATGGAAGCATTACATAGCTATACCTGTGTCCACATCAATTCATCCTGCTTTTTAAGGTAGGAATTTGATTAAGCACCAGCTTCCCAGGTTCGTTTCCGTCTGCGTCATCCTGCTTACTCCAAATTCAGTCCCTTTACCACAGCACTACTTCCCAAGGAAACAAGCTGTCACAAAATATTACAAATCCCCTTTAACACAGAGCAGAAAATAGTCTTCAAGTCTCTCACGTTTTAGTAGCCATGGGTTGCAGGCAGCCTTGTTCAAAGTTGCTTCTGTGAGAAAGTTTCTCCGACCATACTCAACAGGTTTCTATTGCCAAATTCCAATACAGGCATCTTCTGTCTATTGTCTTAGTTCTACCTTATTTCTCAACTCTTTCCCCCATCCCAGCTGGGAGGAGGGGGGGGTGAGCGAACGGCTGTGTGGAGTTTCCCGGCCTGCCGGCTGAAACCAGAACAGTCTATGTACATTTTACCGCCCTTATACTCTTGAAGGACACCAACTGAAACTGTTAAGCAAAAAATATCTATACTTTTTTCAATTCAGTAGAACAAATAGCAAGCAAAGAAACCAGCTACTATCACCACTGTGACTCACGTGACTTTTTATTTTGGTACGCAGGTCAGTCTGGACTCCAGAGTAAGGGAAGTTATCAACAGAAATATGCTGGAACCCTCACAACACACCTTCGATGACGCACAGCTTCAGATCTATACCTTAATGCACAGAGACTCCTACCCACGGTTTATGAACTCTGCTATTTATAAAGACTTGCTTCAGTCCTTATCTGAAAAATCCATTGAAGCATAGGATTTTTTTTCTCAAATGTATTTATTTTAAAACAAATGGGACTCTGGGCTACCCCAATCAACAGGGAATTTAGTATTAATTTACCTGAAAATAACTCAGGCAAGTTTTACTACAGACTGAATGTTTGGAACCCACACAAGGCTCTGACACAGTCAGCTAACTACAGTTCTGATCAAATTAAGTATTACTTTGCAAAAGAGAATGAAGAAATGAAGAGCAAACATTTACGTACAAAAAAAGCGGTATTTTTACAACGCAGCATAAAACCCAGACACAAATCTCTTATAATGTATATATGACGTACAAATGCCAACGGAGCACGAAAACTTTTAAGTGGAGTGCTAAATTCTTCTTGAAAGCCAAACCAGTTGCCCCATCTACACTATGACCAAAGCAAACATAGCTGTGCTGTCAGAATCTGGGTTACACTAGACCAAGTTTCACGGCCTGTATGAATCGAGCCCAGCACAGGTACACCCCTCTTGTCTTACCTGGTGCGTACACAGTGTGGTAACGGAAATCAGTATGGCGGTGTCGAGTTTTTGAAAGGTAATGATGGAAATAATGCTGCCTATAAAAACCTTTTGCTGAAAAATTGCTATTTAACTACTGGAGTCTGTAAAAGCATTTTCAAGTTCATATTGTTCATGTTTATAAAGTTGAATTATTTACTTAAGAGGAAGAAGAGTCTGGGCATTTGAATTCTCAAATAAAGCACAATTCTCACATATTTTTATCTTCCCTCTGTAGGTAGATGTAAAAAGCATTTCCCTGTTCCTGTAAGTTCAGTTCCTGTTCTGACATTGTGCGCTTGCAGCCCGGAAGGCCAACCGCATCCTGGGCTGCATCAAGAGAAGCGTGGCCAGCAGGTCGAGGGAGGTGATTCTGCCCCTCTACTCTGCTCTCGTGAGACCTCACCTGGAGTCTTGTGTCCAGTTCTGGGGCCCCCAACACAAGAAGGATGTGGAGCTGTTGGAGCGGGTCCAGAGGAGGGCCACGAGGATGATCAGAGGGCTGGAGCACCTCCCCTACGAGGACAGGCTGAGAGAGTTGGGACTCTTCAGCCTGGAGAAGAGAAGGCTGCGGGGGGACCTGATAGCAGCCTTCCAGTACCTGAAGGGGCCTACAGGAAAGCTGGGGAGGGGCTTTTTACAAGGATAGATAATGACAGGACAAGGGGTAATGGTTATAAACTGGAAGAGGGTAGATTTAGACTAGATCTGAGGAGGAAATTCTTCCCTGTGAGGGTGGTGAGACACTGGAACAGGTTGCCCAGAGAAGTCGCTGATGCCCCCTCCCTGGAAGGATTCAAAGCCAGGCTGGATGGGGCTTTGGGCAATGTGGCCTGGTGGGAGGTGTCCTTGCCCATGGCAGGGGGGTTGGAACAAGATGATCTCTAAGGTCCCTTCCAACCTGAACCATTCCATGATTATGATTCTATGAAAGAGTGGCAGAATCAACTGTCTTGGTTTTGTACATATTAAATTATGTTTGCTGACATAGCTTGTAAGGTTTAGATAACAGATACTCATACGTTACATTCAGAGAAGATGGCAGCTGGAACTATCTTGTTCCACAGCACTATTTCAGACTGTCCAAATGAAAAGCAACAGTTCTGTCTGCTAATAAATTGGTGTTCATTACAGTATCCCCAAAGCATTACGCTTCATTTCCAATCCTATCTCAGAATCAGTAATCACATGAAGCTCTACAAAAAAAAGTGAGCTGAATCTGCATAATCTATTTGTAGATCTGAAAACAAGAAACTTATGAGAATAACAATTACAAGATTTGATAAAATTCCACTATATTAAACTTCGGAGTTTACAGCAGACTTCCAGTAAACAGTAGTTTTTTCCCTGAACATTTATTTAAATGAACCAAATGAGATACAACATAGGTATTAAATGGATACAAGGGGAATAGTAAGTTAAAAAAACCTGTAAGGGAACAACCAGAAAGGCACAGTTCAGTGACACTACTGTAGCCTTTCTAAAGCATACTTTTTGCCTAATTCTAGCACCATGAAAAGCATGAAAAGGGCACTTTCTGAAAAAACGAAATGGGAATAGCTAGGTAGAATTTAGGAGATCAATTTGTTTGCTCAGTGCACCAGGTAAGAGACATAGAATCATAGAATGGTTCAGGTTGGAAGGGACCTTAGAGATCATCTTGTTCCAGCCTGACTGCATTCACATTATCAGACATCATAGGAGAAGACCCAATAGAAAGCAAGTTAACAACAGCTATGGACCAGTTTCTATCATCTCCTTCCAAAACCAAAATACAATTCAACACATTTAGCTTAAAAAAATAAACAAACAAACCCCATAGAACTCACCACCTTGAGAGATAGCAAAGCAAAGTACTTTTGTCCTCTAGTACAACACTGGGTGACCTGGATGGCCAAGTCAAGAGGAATCCCTTCTGTGTGCTGCTACTGCAGACATGGTCCAGTTAGGGATTGCCACTGCTCCATATATCAACACTGGTGATCTCAAATGACCTTGGCATATCCCCAAAGCACTCTCAGGACAATCTCAGTTTAAATACAGTATTCCATGATATGCAACAAAAGATGAAACTGGATCTGTTGGTAAGGCAGCATTCAAGGGAGCTTACAGTCAAAGCGAGGATGCTTTAGGTGCTGTTTTAATCAGGTCAGGTAAGACTGCGCTAAAACTCTGAGCTGACAAAGTAAGTTTAACTAGGTCAAATTCTTCTTGCAGGAAAGATCAGACACGCACATCAAAAGAAGTTCAAAGTCTGTCATTTCATGAAATAGACTATTTTGTTTCTTTTAAGTTATCTCCCTTCCCTGCAAAGTTACCTCATTAAAGCTGGAAGTCAGTCTGAACACTCACACTTTATAGCAGACAACATATTCTATTTCCCTGTGAAAAAAAGATATACTGAAACTAAAGGGGAGACAAAACGAGATTGAGTTGGGCAGTTCTGTGGCTAAGATAAGATTATTAAAAGAAAAAAGTTATTTCTAAACTTATTTTCCATGTGCCACATCTAAGTAATTGAAATTCTCTAGGCAATTCTCATTTTACCTCTGCATTACAATGTGCTGATGTCGGCAATGCCCATCTTTCCTGAAAAATTTTAGACTTTAATGCTGTGTTGTAGATTTAAGGTCACACCCAACAACAACAGCAGAATGCTGGTCCCTAGATACCCTGAGAGTATCTCTTACAAAATAATGAACTTCTCCCCTAAAGAACATTATTTTGGGCTGCTCAGTGCTGGATTTAATTGAAGGAAAAAGGAAAAATAAGCAAAATAAAAACACACTCGCACAGAAGACAAGTTTTTAACTACATTTCATTATGATGTACTTACTAATTATGCACAGACTTTTTTCATGGCAAATGTGAATTACACTGAAAAGTTACTATAAGCAAGCTGTTACAGGTATTAAATATATTGACACAAAATATTATTTATAATTCATACAGTAAAAAATTACCACAAAGCCAAGTTGTCCTAGCTTGAAAATAAGCACGGGTGGTTTGCCTTGGCATTTATCTAGCCACAGGATATCATTAAGCTATAACAAGTTTCCAGTCCACTGCTATTTTCTTCAATGTCTGCATTTCACAAACCAATAACTCCTGCAGAACATGCATACTGTTACAGACTGCTCTTTTCAGGAGCCTGCTAAGCAGTATTAAAATTGTATGGCTTCCTTCAGCCAACATAGTGTGCTTTACCTTTAAGTTCCAAAGTAATTAGCACAATACAAATGAAAACAAAAGGAAAACCTAAATATATAGGCTGAAAAGTTCTACTATATAAATTAAAATTGATCGCACAAACATCACGCATTCTTCCTAAGGAGAACAGCTGAAACAGAAAAAATGATCAGAAACCATCTCAATGTCATTTAATGTACGTGATCACAAAGGGAATCCAGAATTCTAGATTAAGAAAAAAAACACAGGCACTTCTTGGCAATACCTGGGAAGTGCCATATGACTTCAGAATGGGATTCCCAAAAGCCAAGGTCACTGAGCAGCTGTTTACCTTCTGTTTAGTGCCTGTCACTTGGGACACCATCATTTAAAACCCAAATGTTCTCCTGTGCAAACGAACAGAATTACACGAGGAAATGCCTTCTAGCTAACGATCGAGAAGCTTGAAGTATTTTCTGAGAGCAGTCTCTCAAGAAAGATGGCACTTAAATATCTTTTCAACTCTGAGAGGAATATGGCCTCCTCTATTTCTCTAATGGACTAATGCAAAAATTTTACCTTAAGCCGTGGGGCAACTATGTTCCAGACTCTTACCTGTTGAACAGATGTGCATCCGAAGCTCACTGCTGAGCACTTCTGTTTTTGGATTTGGGTAACCAAAATGAAGCATGAAAAGAATTTAGGCACCTAACATGTCTTTTGGATCAAGTTCTTGAACTTCGCCTTTTTGCTGCAGGAAAGGAACAGCTGAACTTTTATTTTATAAAGAGATACTTTGAAGACAAGAGTGAAAAATTGAGGCTGTTACCACAGCCAAAAGGTAACATCAGGTGAAACCAATGTTTTATTTGAACTCCTTCTGGACACATCTGCAACAAAGGAAGCACTGCCACAGTTCTAGCTCTTTTAATGAAGTGCAGATATAACTTGGTAGGTACAGACAATTACTGTATTTTCTCCAAAAAGCGATTTTCTCGTGTGACAGTCGGGCATAAAGATTAAAAGCCAAGTAGCATGAGGAAGGTTGCACAAACCAGCTGTGCCTGCCCTGTACGTGTTTTCAATAGCAATGGAAATTTAGGTCTACTTGTCATCCAATTTGCAATCATTTTTAGCATAATTTTTTTGGACTTGTTCTTCTGGAAATGCACCCAAACAAAGCACCATCCTTGGTGCTAAACATCTGTAATTAGTTTGCTGCTGTCTAAAACAAAGAAAAATCAACTATGCATCTGTAAATAATTTCTAAGAAGCAATCTTGCCAAAGGACCCACACGTGGCTAAAAACAGATCTATTTTTCTAATAGAAAAAGGAATGTTTTCTGAACTTGGGCCATACTATCAAGTAAGTTGAATTTAAAATATTTTTATGAAAAGTTATGCAAGAACCTTTGAAATGCTGAGCAATTTTCTGCCTAAAAATTGTTTAGACATGTAACTCCTTTGTTTTAAACATTTTTCCTTTCAACATAAAAGCTCCTTTTTCTTCTTTGCACAAGCTGGCTGGAAAATCTTGCTCTATGAAGTATTTACCAAACACTTGTCCTGCAGAGCTCACGAGTCCTCATATTATTTCAAACTCACGTTAAGACTGCCTCCATCACACATAAATAAATAAATAAATAAATAAAAATCCTTTGCTTCCTTTACAGTCAGGGAATTTATTCTCCAGAAATCAGACACGCTCTCCCCATTCTTCCATGAGTTCTTTATACATTGCCATGATGGATCTCCTCAGCCCCAGGCTTTGATAAATTAAATAATATAGACTTAGGTAAAGCATAAGTATTTCATCTATTTTAAAGATGTTGTTATGTTTTTGTTTACAGTGTATTTGAAAATACTTCCACATATGTGCACTGTTAAAAAGCAGGCTGTAAGAAAACAGCATTCCTATCACCCCACATGGAAAAGACCGTAGATTTAACAATTTATTCTTGCCTGCAGGTCTACTATTGACATCAGATACTCTTCATCTCAAAATATAGCTCATGAATAAAATAAATTTCATTCATATGACATGAACTTAAAATTAAATCCCCTCCCACTTTATCTTGTGATGAATTGGTTAGCTGGGTGCCATTAGGGCAGCCTACAACAAAATTGCTTTGCTTATTTACAACATCTAAAGCAAAGCTGGTTGTCAAGCACAATAAAGAAAACTGAACAATCAGATCAGGTTTAATTGACTATTTTAAGATGTTCCTAGAAATAATACTGTTGTGGTTTGACCTAGCAGATAAAACTAGAAACTGAGACAAATACCTACTGATAGAATGTAAAATAAATGCTTAGGGTGATAAAATAAATCACATTGATCAAAGCTGGTTGCATAAACCACCTTAACCAACCACTGCAAAAGAGGTCACTGTATTTGTTAATAACATTCCAAAACTTATGACCACAAATTTCGTCCAAATTAAGAACTAGTATGTATAAGCCAGAGAGTTAACTAAACTGGGATTTAGTTAACAGCTGGGTTCAACATAACTGGAGGTATTTAGATGTCTTGTCTCTTTGCAAAATTAGTGAAAATTAGCAGCAAGAAACAAATTCCATTCTTACAATTGAGCAAACGTGAAGAAGTAAAATACATTATGGGAGGAAAGTGTATGTTTCAGACTGAAAAAAAGTACAGTACATGATGCATATAGAGAAAAAAAAGCAAGCCAATTACAAAAATATTTCATTGGTAAAAGTTTAATTTCAACTTACTTACAAAAATGAAAAAATATTTTAACATTCACCATACAATTGAGCAACCTGGCCCTACTGTCTATTAGCTATAGGAAGGCATTTAAGGAAATGATGGTTGTGTCAAAACATAGGCTAACTTCAGGCATGTATGCTGCTTAGGAAAAAAAAAAAAAAAAAGGAAAGAAAAAAGAAAAAAACCAAAAACCTCTCATTTGCAGGAAGCTAGATGCTTAGCCTAGTTCTTAAAGCTAATTACAAAATTCTCTCTCATAATGGTCCAGATGTCTTGACAATTTCTTCTTCTAACAGAACTGTCAAAAGAAAATAAATGTTATGAGGACTACATATAACTTATTTCTAAATCTTTGCAAGAAGAAACAGTAATGTAACACCATACTTAGGCTACGGAAATCACTAGTTAAAGCATTTGCTTCTATCATATGAACATTTCTTCACTCGAGCATTTTACACAGAGACTTTTACAGCTGTTCCCTTACTAGGGGTTTTAAGGACAAACAAACTTTTTCTTTCTGCTGCATCAAACAAGCTCTAAGCTTTATAAATTATTTAGGTATTTCGGAGCAAAGATTGGAGCTACAGTCAATAGTAAGACACATTAAACAAGACACACAAAAGAGTTTTTTATGCAGTAATCTTAATGTATTCCGTGCAAAATGGTTCTGCAGCGCTGCAGCATTCTTCATTTAAAAGAACTAAGAAAATGAAGGTAGCATGCAATATGAAACTTGACATCATATTTTAAGGCATACATTTTACAGGTCTTCATTACAGTGTTTCTCTACTTTACGGATCTACCATTCCTCCTGAGACTTTTTTGTTGATTTTTGTACATTTTATAACTCCCACTTCCTGAACTTTATATATATACATATTACAGCAAATTATTACTGTCCTACACTTAACCTGAGACAGGAACATGGCAGCAGTCATGTCTTTTTTTACTTCCCTTCTTTTTAGGGTAGAAAATAAAATAAAAAGACTGAAAAGGCCTATTCTACCCATTAATGCAGAGATTAATAACAGAATGTCGTTGGGTGAAGACTGGGAAAACACAGGGGCTAACTTGCCACTGCTCTTTATGGCAAAGCACAGTATTGTACCTAAACATCACAAGGTCTAAGTCTACGTCCTGACTTTTCTACTCAACTACCCCCAGCCAGTGCCTGCATGTTCTCAACACCTTCAGTCACAGTTTTTTTAACCTAAAGCTATTTCACAGTATCAACATATAGTATCATTAATGAGTTAAGAAATAACCACACGTCATAACTCAACTTTCATTTACATTAAAACAGAAAATTAAGCACAGAGCCTGGACAGTACGATAGCCTTACCTTCCATCTGTTTCCACATTCATTACAGACAACAAACGTTGTCATAGGTTCATCAGCACTGCGGGTTTGAACCTTTGGTAAAGGCAAGAGCCAGAGCAGAAAAGAAAAATTAGTATGTTCAAATTTTGTTAGCATATGTTCAATGTAAAGGTTTAAAAATCAAAGTTCAATGTTAAGCAATACATTTGAATAAGAACGTAAGTTAACTTTTCACCCCCATTGAAACCATTTTATTTTGTTCGGGCTATAAAGCAATCATAAACTTCTGTTTTGGCAATTTTAAAAGCACTAAAATAGCGATTTCAGTATGAAAACTGTTCATATACTTCTGGGAAAAAAATCTGCAGTGAAGCTACACTTTGAAGCTACAGTTCAACTTTACGTATATTTACTGATGCAAAGGCTTAAAAGTCTCATGACTGAAGTACCTTACACACAATACTAAATTATAAACATAGCTGATCCTGTCATCAAAATGACACCCCCTGCAGCATTGCAAAACCAATTAAAGCGCTTCTTTCACATATCTTAAAATACGAACATGTTTTAGGAACTACTGTAAGTCAGAGACCAGTGTCAGTCAAATGGTAGATTATACTCTATATACATATTCGCTACCTCCATTTAAAAAAGTTTACACATTTCAAACAGTAAATTTGTTCTCCTCCATATAAAACCATATTATTAAAATGTAATCAGGAGAATTAGCAAACATTCAGCATTGCAAATAAACTAGCACTTCAGGTGATATGAATACTCAGCTGAGATTTACATAAAATCTTTGGTAAATAAATACAACGAATACAACAAACATTCTTTATGTAAGTACACCTAAGTAGATTCAACTTGTCTCCAACATTTTGCGATTTGTTAGCATTTTGTTAAATGTTCATTTTGCAGTGATAACTTCTTTCTCTGACAATGTTCACACAGGACTCCAGCTTTGAAAATGGGGAACCAACAGTCTGAATGACCACACACCTGGGTATATGTACAGTTCTTCTTTTTGCACTTGCCACATGTAAACAGATCCGTTTGGGTACCTCCTGTTTTAGCCATCTGGTGCTCTCTGATAGCTTCTTTGGTCAGATTTTTGCGCATTTCTTTCAGCTCATCACTTGCCATTTCCTGTTACAGACAAATGGCAGAGTTTACTAGGGAGTTACCATTTTAAAGAAAACCATGTGTGAACCACAAAATTCTGAAAGAACATTCAATTTATTGTTTACAATCCATGAATAACTGCTCTATTAACAGGTAAAGGAACTCTACAAAATTTTAATTTTACAAGTCTTAAGTTGGATTGTTTTACAGTACAGAATTTACAATAAGTCCAAAATTTCCGTTTTTTTCTTTAAATGCAGTTGGATAGAAGTTCCAATATCAAACATCTAGAAATAACATAGAAATAACATCTGATTTTTCTCTTCTGACTTTCTAGATTTGTTTTAATTTATAAAACACCGAGCATCTGAACAAGAACTTCAAGTGTTCAAAATGTTCTTTCAATAACATAGATTTAATTTGTTTCAAAGGGCAATTCTCCTAGCTTCCTTCCCATACCATTTATGTCTTCTATTTATTGTGAAGTTTCCTTCAAAATCATTTGACATAATCTGTCAAATCTGAGATATGCTTTAAATCAACACTAAAAATGCCAACAGGAGATTGATCTTGAAAATCACAGTGCTATACCTTTCATAAGGGTATAATAGCAGAGGCTAGCAATTGAAAAATAAATGGCACGACAGGCTGACATGGACGGTAGTACTACATCTCCAGAAGGGCAAATGGGTTAGCAGCTTGAAGTCACTACCCTGAACTTATGCCATCACCAATAGGCCATCACATGGCCTTTCAGAAAAGTGCTCAGCATTCTGTGTTTCAGGGAATTTGCCAAAGAGAGCTTCCCTGCCTCCTGACTCCCAGAGAAAATCAGATATTTAGGAACCACTAACATACAGCACTTTCATTTCCTTGGCCCTGTATAATTCAGACTCTGCAAGCCACGAACAAGCCATAGCCTCTCAAAAGTGCAGGCATCTTAATCATCTGTGGCCAGGACATAAGTCCAATAGGAAAATAGTTCAAGAACTATGCTTTACTTACCTCTGCTGTCATTTTGGCAAACTTGTCAGGAGGTATGTTCCCACATAACACGTTTTTTCGTAGGTTCGGATTCTTTGCATCCTTGAGATTTGCTATCCTACTTCGTACCCTATTTTTGTATTTCATATCAGTGTTTTTTAATTCTTGAAAAATAGGTGCTTTGGATTTAAGGAACAAAACAAGTAAAACAGAGCACTATGGATTTTTTGGGGGGTGAGGTCAACCTTTTTCAAGAAAAAAGGTCCTTCCCCACACCCCCATCTCCAAACAACAGTTACTTCACTGTTCAACACAGCGGACAGTACTCCACATCCTGCCAAAGCCTAATCATTGTTTAGCATGCAGCTGGCAAAATGTGAACTTAGGGGTAGTAGGATTTTAACCAAAATTCTCAAAAATCACCCATGGGCTTAAGTCCAGTACCTTGATCACATCCCGAGGATGAACTAATTTCTGTATAAAAAGTAAAAATAAAAACCACACACACACACCTTGACCCCTCTGTGTTTCATGATATGTGGTTTAGGTTGTGGTATTTTTTTAAATACTGAATTTCTGTACTGATTTGTTGTACACAATTTGCTTGGTTTTGTTTCAAATGAAGTAAAACACTCAATATACAGCTCAAGTCAACTAATTGTTAACGTTATAAATGTTCTTAAATTCTCTTATCCTAGAGCACACAGATGCACAGCAAAGGATATCTTCTTCAATCTGAGAACCCAGCTCTTCCTCATCAGCACCAATAGCAATGTAATCATCTGAGGAAAACAAAAATTAAAATATTAGCACTCTGATGATCTCAGCAACATTTTATATCACTGAGAGTCTGTTCAGAACATCAAAACAAAGTATGAAACATCTGCAATGATTTTATTTTGGTTCAGAAAGTTTGTTTTAATGTATACTCATCCTTATAAAAATTTGTTAGCATTACTTTGAAGAAAATAAGTGAAATGAAGAGCAATATTATTTTTTTTTTAAAAAAAAAGTAGAACAGCCTTAAATCCTTCACACAAAATTATCTCTAGGTGAAAATACAAGTAGTAATAAAAAAGAAAAGTAGTAATAAAAAAAACTTTGCTATTCATTAAGTCTTCTATTTCGCTTGCCAATTACCCATCTCTAAACACAGTGCCCCTGTGTTTAGAACAGGCTCTTTATAAGGAGAAAACTTTCAGTATCAGGGTTTATCAATTCTTTCAGTCCACACAACGCAAGCTATGTTTTGCATGCACTCAAGAGAAAGATTTCATTAGAAATACAGTAATTAAAAATTATTGTTAAAAACATGAAAACTAGGGAATGGTCATAAAATGTACAAATTAAAAGAAATAAACCATAGCAATCTTGAAGACGATGCAGCACAGCCTAAAACATCTCCAGATAATTGTTTTCAATTTCTGACCAAAATCTATCGTCATAAAGGCAGCCGCCTTTCCAGCACAGCTTTCCTCCTCCTCATTCTAACATAGGTGCACTTCATTGAATAATACAAACACCATTTCTTTTTGATCTCACATAGAAGGTCATAAAACCAGAAAATCATCTTACCTTTCGAGATTGGTATTAGACCTATTGATGATTAATTAACTTGTCTAACAGGAGGTAAAGTTAAAAAAAATTTTTTGGAAACTTAACTAAAATTTCTACTCTATAATTATGAATACTAGGAATATGTACACAACTTTCTGGTCACAAAGGTTTTTAAAGTCCATGAATCACATAGACAATAAATCCATGGTCTTGAGACAGCTTTAATTTCTGTCTGTGACAGAATTTATGTGAATTAAAAGTAAAGTACAAAAAGAGTGAGGAGAGTACAACCAGATAATTACAGAAGTCTGCTTACACCAGGCAGCCAGGTTACACTAAGATAAGAACAGAGAAATAAGTTCTTGTAGAAAAGAAGAGTCCATAAAAAAGAATTCAGATCATTGAGCAGTATGACGTTTGATTTGCTCGCTATACCATATCATTCAATTTGTCAGTTTAAAGACACACAAGTGTACAGGATGGGAAGAACAAAACAAAACAACAAAAACAGTCAAGTAATTTATAGATGCCCCAAAGGCAGGAGGATTGAACAACGCAATACTCTTGCTGTGATTACATCAATGAAGCTTCAAGGTTAAATCACGACAGAAAGGCAGCCTTCAAAATCTAGAGTCTGAAGGCTCACAGGATCTCTGGAGTAAGAATGGCGGTCATGCTTACAGTGTCATTCTCAGTCAGATAAGATGAAAAATAGCAGCTTCCATTAAAAGATTCAAATGTGGAATTACAGAGGAAATAACTTCCTGTAAAGAAGTTCCACTGCAGGCAAGATATCAGATGAACAGAACTTACAAAATGTCCCATGTCATTAGCAACAAAAAAGTAGTTCAGTACATTCCCATGTTGCCAAGGTTACTCAGTTATTTGCAGCTTGGGTGAGCTGGCCTATGGGTATGTGCACACAACTGGACATAAAGCGTACAGGTAACAGGGACAGGGGAAGAACAGGGTGGGGAGGAAGAAAGAAGAAACAGTTAAACTTGAAAATGTTGTCTACAAAGCTCACCTCCTGTTCTGAGAGCTGCAGAGAGCATTTCTCTACACTTCACTCGTACAGAATCCGAAGTGCTTGGAGCCCGAGGAAAAGAAGGGATGAAAGAATTTGAGGGAGCACTACCCTCCTCCTTCCTGCTGCTGGAATTGCTACTTGAACTGCTAAAAAAAAGGCAAAAAATCCCCAATATTAAATGTGTTTTTGCTTTCTTCAAATTACTTAATTCTAGGTGAAAACACAGGTCTTTCACTATATCTGTTCGACGATGTTAATTAGAAAAAAGAACATGGCACCTTCTAAAAGCTATTTATAGCTCTAGAGTCAATATAATTTTAAAAGCGTCTTTAGAACATTCACCAGGGCATTCCACACAATAGAGACAGCAAATATTTCATTTCATTATGCAGTTACTTATGTAAGTTTTAATTCATTTTAATTAACATGAAACCACTTTTTTTCCCCTCATGGAACTTTACTTTAAAAAGCAGTGAAGAAATAGCACACTAACATTCAGTCTGCTTACTGTACTAAAGTGGTACAGTCATGGTTTAAGGAAGCTTTTGTAAACTCTGTAAGTTTGCTACTTATATTGGGAAAAATGTTTAGAGGTTAAATTTCAACTTGAAAATGGCTGTTGTACATAGATTCACTACTAACAGAAACACAGAGAAACTGGATTTGTTGATACTACTTTGCAAATGTTCTTCAGCACCTCAAGTGCCATCTACATGGGTTCATCTTTCTGACAACATTTATAAAGACGTATAAAGACAAAGTCTTTGCCAAAAAAGGTGCAGAACAAGACTGTTTATCAAACGTAACAGCTAACAGACAAAAGAAGCATTCTAAACCTCTAACGTGTGTAATTACCACAAAGTTGTAACTGAAAGTTACAGTTCTCAAAGCTCAGTACTAGTACTGAGAGAAGAAAAAACAGCTGACAGATAAGACAGAATAAACAATAACTAGTCTGGACATATCTTGTCCTGTGGCTTTCATCTTTTTTTAGTATGTCAGCAGCAACAGGATTTCCTTCCCCAGCAACACACTGGTTTTTGTACAACTGTACATATTTCACAAAACAATGTAGAAGCTGTCTCTAATATTTGGATCAAAGTTTAAACATATGTATAAAACTTGTTGATTTTTCAGATTAATGTTAATTTACACCAAGCAAGATTATCTGCCCTCAAGAACTAAGTACCTTTCTTCTCTTGCTTCAGGGCTGTTTTGTGAGGAAGATGCAGGCTCTTTCTTCTTTTCTTCAGAATCTTTGTCAGTTGAAGGTCCATCTGGGAATACACAACATGAGAAACTTTACTCAGTTATTGATTTAAAGCAGTAGTACAATATCTCTGATGATTTCTTCGGAGCCAGTTAGAAGTGCTATCAGCTCCCACTCTCTGATCTGACCCTCTCTTTCAGCACAGCTTTTCACCTCCAACACCCTTGTCAACCCAGCAAATGAAATATACATCAACACTTCAGATCCTTCAGGTCAAGTTCAGCACACGTTAAAACAGCAGTGAAGGCATGCTAAAAATGTAAACCTTTATGATTTATTTTTGCCAACTCTGCTGCATGAAGTGGACAATAACTGCTTAAACTTCTTAACCAAACTTCAGAGGCTTAACGAAGCCTCTATCTTCCATGTTTTAAACATAACTTCCTACAAAATGCGTGTCATTCTTTTCAATTATATTGACAGGATCTCTTCCAAAACACTGAACAAAAGGAACTGTAGGGTGAAAGCTACCATGATTTACAAAAAATAAAGACTTTGAAGGAGCTTTACAGACACATATAAAGTATTTTCTGTCGTAGATCTTAAATTATTATTTAAAAAGTTTTGAATTTGCTTTTCCCACATAGGATATAACATCAGAAAGAATAAGGACAGACTTCATTAAAAAGAGCAATCACAATATTTAACTTCAGCCTAGTAAGAACATGCACACATTTTATTGTAAAGAGAAATTCAGAGTGGCTAAATCAAGCTCCTGCTTTGGCCTGCTTTCTCCACCACCTACAGTGAAAGCCCAGTGAGACAGCCACAACTCATCTGGATTTTGTGAATTCCTCATTCCAAGCCCTCATAAATCTGTCATTATACATCTAACTCTGTAGATTATTTGGATAAACATATTATAAACTTTTTAAATCCAGATGAAAATAGGGAAATCTGATAAGGCTCAGTCATTCCAGTGAAGATGTCCCAAATTCATTGTCTAAACCTTTGCTTAAGCATCTAGAAGTATCCTCATTTCCCGATGAATGCCATCGCCATACTTCTCATGGGAACTCGGTAGTATGGAACACACAGATTCAGGTCTCTTATTCAAGCATTTAAAGTACAATCAAGTATTCCAACCCCAGCTGTACCTAAAAACAGATTTCTACAAAACAGTATGGGATTCAGGCAAGTACACAAAATTCTTCTCCAGGATATTGCTCTAGCCTCCGACAACTTAAAACTTTACAGATTTTCTCACCCACTGTTTGTATCTTTGTACTTA
Source organism: Penelope pileata (assembly GCA_013396635.1). NCBI lineage: Eukaryota > Metazoa > Chordata > Aves > Galliformes > Cracidae > Penelope > Penelope pileata. Next base: position 224,176 of record WBMW01004426.1, read on the forward strand.
AACCTTAACAGATTTCTCCATTAAAGGAAAAAAAGAAAAAAGAAGATGTAACACAATAGATTATACATTTGGAGTGACTGTCTTTATAAAACTAAAGGTGTTATTCAAAAAATCCTAATAAAGATACCAGTTCAATAAATTGATTTATGCAAACAAAAATCACTAAGAAAGCAAATGAAGCTATAAACTGAACAAATTGCAGAATTTGTTCGTTACGACACCCAAAGTACACAACACTCAGAGAAAGGAAACAAATCCATTTTTAACATACATATTCCCAACTAGTTTCTATGGCAACAAATACAAGATAAGTAACTAAAAATACATTCTATATATGCATGTTATCATATTTACTCACATCTTAAGTTCACAATATTTTTTGTCAGAAGTTTTAAGGCAAGGCTCTAACTGACGGATCAGCAGGTATCTTAGGGTAAACATTTGTGAACATTTACTGATACCTTGATTGCTTCTTTCACTTATGTAGGGCAGAGAATACATGAGACAAGGGGGTAATGTAAGAGGTAAAAGCACGGCTCTTTCTAACCTGCAAACCAGTCTACGCAAGCATGTCTCAAACCAGGGTCAAACTTCAGCAGCTGAGACAACTGGACCATCTTCAGCAAATACGCATTCAAAACTACACTATCTTTAATCTCTTAGAGAAGAGTTTGTATTTATTTCTGTTAAATCCAGCTTCAGAAATCTGAAAATAAAAGTTAAAAATATTCTCTGCTTAGTAGAAATATTCTCTAAGTCATTCACTTTGACAGGTCATCTATTGGAAAGTACTGAGGACAGGGGATTCAGTGTCAAGCAGTATTTATTCTTAAACTCACACGAACAAGTTTTCCTTATTTTATTAATTACGTACTGTTCTTTTGTCAATACAATGTTTAACATTGTAGACAGCATTTCAACTATCCTTTGGGAAAATAAACTATCCTTGAGAAACTAAAGTCTCTTCTAATTAACTTATTTCGCATTCACGGGCAGGACTCTAGAGCATAGGAAGAATGACAGCTAATAGGAACTACAGACAACCACAGAAATTCTAACAAAGAAAGATGGAAAAACAGCCTGTGACAGATACTTAAAAATTTAAATGAGCAAGTGATGCATGTCAGGAAATCTATGGAATCAGGTAAATATTTAGAATTCTAATTTACATTCTCTAAGTTCCTTCAAAGAGGCATGATCATTTTTTTAAATTGTACAGCTATTAAAACTTACCAAAATTTTGTACTCAGAAACAAACTGAAATTGTCATCTACTTTAGAAATGAAAACCGTAACTTCAGTTTCAGCTACTGCTGCTTCAGAAGGCTATTAAAAAGCAGCCTGTTTTTAAAATTAAATAAATAAATAAATAAATAACAGAAAACACACCGTAGGCTATTTCTTCCTTTTTTAAATAACTTGAGCTAATTTATAGTAATGATAAGTTAACAGAAGGTTAGCAAACGCAACCCCAACCTACAAGAAGGGCGGGAAGGAGGATCCAGGGAAGGTCATGGAGCAGGCCATCTTGAATGTCATCACATAAGCCCATACGGGACAACCAAGTGATCAGACACTGTCAGCACAGATTTATGAAAGGCAGCTTCTGCCAGACTCACCTGATCTCCTATGACAAAGTGGCTCACTTAGTAGATGAGAGAATGTCTGTGAATATTGTCTACCTTGATTTCAGTGAAGTATTTGACAGCTTCCCACATCTCCTGGAGAAACCAGCTGGTCGTGGCTTGGACAGCTTGCTGGGTGAAGAACTGGCTGAAGGGCTACGCTCAAAGAGTCTCAGTGCATGGAGTTTAATTCAGTTGGTGGCCAGTCACCAGCGCTGTCCCCCAGGATGGAGCCTTGGGTCAGTTTTGTTTAATGCTTTTATCAGCAATCTGGATGAGGGGATCAAGTGCACCCTCAGTAAGGTGACAGGTGATAACAAGTTAGGCAGGACTGTCGATCTACCTGAGGGTAAGAAGGCTGTGCAGAGGGCCTGGTTGTATCCAATCACGACATTCAACAAGGCTCAGTGCTGGGTCCTGCACTTGGGTCGCAGCAACTCCACACAGCGGTATAGGCTTGGGGAAGAGGGGCTGGAAAGCTGGCCAGCAGAAAATTACCTGGGAGTGCTGGTCAGCAGCTAGGTGAATGTGAGCCAGCAATGTGCCCAGGTGGCCAAGAAGGCCAATGGCGTCCTAGCTCACATCAGAAATAGCGTGGCCAGCAGGACTGAAGTAGTGATTGTCCCCTTGTACATTGAACTGGTTAGACCACACTTTGAGTACTGCAATCAGTTCTGCGCCCCTCACTACATGACATCAGGTTGCACAAGCAGCTGCAGAGGAGAGCAGCAAAGCTGGTGAAGGGACGAGAAAACAAGATTTAATGATGAGCAATTGAGGGAACTGGGTTTGTTCAGTCCAGAGAAGAGACAGCTGATGGGAGACCTTACCCACTCTCTGCAACTACCTGAAAGAAGGTGCAGCAAAGACAGCGTTGGTCTCTTTTCTCAGGTGACTAGTGACTGAACATGAGGAAATGGTCTCAAGTTGTTCCAGGGAGGTTTGGATTGGCTATCAGGAAGAATTTCTCCTGAGAGAGGGGAGTCGATCATTGGAACAGGTTGCCCAGGGCAGTGGTAGAGTCCCTTGTCCCTAGAGCTATTTAAGAGATGTGTGCGAATGGCACTAATGGATGTGGTTTAGTGATGGGACTCAGCAAGTCAAGCTGATGGCTGGACATGATAAGCTTGACGATCTTTTCCAACCTAGATGATTCTATGATTCCAAAGCTCATATTCAATAAGTAAATTAAGAGATGTTCTAAAGGTATTTTTGCACTTGATATCTTATAAAGATACATACTATACTTATCAACAGTAAACACTATACTTGAACACAGACTATAATTTAGGAACTTGTTTTGTCAAAAATTTGAACACAACTGGTAGGTTTTAGATGTCCTTGAACAACTTAATAATGGCATTAATGTACCTGCCAGATATATATATATATACATATATATACACACATATATATAAAGGAGAACTCATAATCTAAGTTGATATGCATAGATTCATCTGCATAACATGCTCTAAAAACTCAACTACTTGATAAAACAATAGCTACTTGCAAATCTCATGTTATGACATACTGGTATTTTATTCTGAGAGCAGAATTTGCTTCTTTATCTAAATTGTGACCAACTAGGATGTGCGGTTTAATGTTTTCATACCTAAAAGCAATCTTTCACTGTAACTCACACAGTGACTCACTTTAGACAATGCCCGTGAGCCCTCTGCTGGGCAGCTTCTGACCTCACTTGAAAAACCATTTATAACCTGGCATGGTTCTAAGCAAGCCATAAAAATCTGTTAACACTCTGGTGATTCACAACCTTATTTTGATTTCTTCTCTGTTTCCCATGCATCCTTAAAACACAGGTTCCAAAAGCATTCAACTTAGACAGTCCTAGCCTGGACAGTCAAAGATTCTTTCCTAAATTCAAAATGTCAATTATAAAAATAACTCACAAAGACTTCAGATCTCTGAGTACAATGCTTGGTATGATTAAGAGCTGTCCACTTCTGTTGCCATCTCTGATCCATACCATTTTACATGCATTATAAACAGCATAATCAAAACTGATTTCTTAAGCAGCTCAACATATGGTACTTCATATTCTTCTGAAAAAGTCAAAACTAATGATAAAACAGAATAAGAGTACTTTGTAAGATTCCCACCTGTAAGTCACACAGCCCAGATAACCTATCTTCCAGAGTTATGAGATTTTAAGTTCTAATAATTACCAAGCAGAGAAAGAAGTGTAACATTTGACCTAATGTGCTTTATTACATGGTCTGCATTATGATCAAGGAGAATCTAATTACGTCAGATTTTAACATAAGCAGTGCTGTCTTTTCAAAAATAAGACAATTTTACAAAATAAGTGTGCAACCACAAATGTGACAGACCTGGAACAATAAAGTATGCGCAGTAATTTCTGCCCTGTAACAAAATCTAGAGAATGATGAAGGTAACATACTCTGTCCCAGGAAGAACATATTCTGGTCTGACTGTTGTCAAACATTTGCTATTTACTTTCCAGTTCCTCACATATTTGACCATCATCTGATGCAAGCAGCCTTAAGGTAGATTCTCAAACTGTCTTAAAACAATTCGAATGTAGGAAGCCATTAGAAGGGGGCAAGTCCCATCTTTCCGCAGCTGTGTGTTACTGCTACAGTCCCTGTGCAGGAAATAGTAACTGCAAAAGGGCCGGATCAAGAAACTGATACAGCTGAAAAGAATCTGGAAGAAATTAACACAACGATTAGTTTACAACTGCTCAGCTTCCCTCTCTGAGCTCCTTTAAAATGGCCACTTTAGCGCAGGTCATAGCACTGGAAGGAGCAAGAAGGCACCTCTGCAGAAGGAAGTCAGGACACTTTCAGCTGCAGCCTATGCTCAGATTGACCTACCATGATCATCAGACATCACAGCCTTATTCCAGGCTTCCATAGCAAGAACATCCTCAGAGGTTGAGAAAGAATAATAATCTCTGTCTTGCACAAAGCTTGAACAGTTAAATGCCAGTCAGCTATAAGTAACAACATATTAAGATAAGTTTGACTGACTTAAGACATTACAATAAAAAAAAAAATTAACAGAAGACTATTTCTGCCATCTTAACAAATAAACAGCAATTCCTTTGTTCAAAGGACAGTGACACCCAGTAGGGTTAGCCCCCCTAAGAAGGAGCAACTAGGGGAACTTCTAAAAGCTGAGAATTCTGTCAAAAACTATTTCTTCCACTTTGTTGCCTAAATTAAGTTGCAGTAGCAAAAATTCAAACTAAAAACCAGCCAACCAACAGCAACAAAGCAATGTAACAGGGCTTTTTTATTTTTTAAAATCATTCATTCCATATTTCTTATTAAAATGAGTAACTTCAGAGCTCACTCAGCCCTGATACTGCTTTTATAGTAAGTATTTAGAGTACATAAAGTTAATATGCAAGTCCGTTGGTCTCCTTATGTATTTAAAAAGTATTTAAGTGATACTCAGTATGCTGATAAAATTTAATTACTATTACTAGCTTAAGAGTTATCAAATGTTTTAAAAGTGGGTAAAAAAATATCTGCTATAGAAGCTGTCTTACTAGAATATATAAATAGTAGAAAAGCAATTATAAAAGCTGTCACCATTTGTCATTTTTTACATACATATACCGTCAAATGGACACAAAGTCATTTCTACACCATATACAAAAAGCGTAATAAAATATTTGATAAAATACTTCATCATTGATAACACAAGCCCAACTGGGATAAAATGAGGCTAACAAAATGGATAAAAATTAAGCTGACGGAGGCTGCCTCTGAAATGGCAGCTGGGTATTTAGCATATTTATCTACACAGAATATCAAATATTTATATCAGTAGAAAATAAACTGTTTCCTGTTTCAAAATTTTAAGCTTTCTAAAGCTTAGTTTATCTAAAATGGGATCCAAAGAAACAAATATTGAGTATGCCACAGTGTTATGAACACAAAAATCTAAAAGACCCAGCTTGAGATTTGAATGTTTTCAAATACATTAAGTGCTACAAGATACTCCTGTACAAAAACCCTGTTAACAGAAATGTTTCAGTAACCTCATTCATTGCAGCAATGGAAATTAAAGAAAAAGTATTTATTTACTAATCAGTAAGTTATTTAAAGCTACTAAAGTTTTATAAAGTGCAGGTTTATTTAGAGAAACATTCACTAAGTTCTAACAGAATTTTAAAGTCAATTTCTTTTTTTACTGTTTCTTCTCTTCACAAATCAGTTTATTACCAAACATCCAAGTCTCTACACTTTCATAGGAGGTTTTGCACAGTCTTCAAAGTACTCGTTATATGTGACAAAGGAAACAGTTGAGAAAAGGTTCGTTAGCTTTTAGTACTGCCATACAGCAACTGCAGCCCAACAGCAGGCAATGAGACTTCAGAAATGAGTCATGTTGCAGAAGCTGGTTTCCTACTGTTTGTCAGCACCAGCCAACGTATATTAACTTTGTTTCTGAGTACATTTTCACAGTAATGGACTGGTGATAGTCAAAGGGGTTAAAAAACCAAAAACCTCCCCCTGCATAGATAGTTTTGATACTTTAGTTTCAATACTTAAGCATGAGCACAAGTTCTTCTGAAGCAAGAAAGTATCTGTATCATGTCTGCATGTAGTTGAAACATGGCAAAAGTAGCTAAAAATAAAAAAGGTCCTGTTGCCATACCTAACAGTTTCTTCCAAGATTTGATCAGAGATTTTGCTAAAGATGTAACTTCTTCGTCTGTGCTTTGCTTGCGTATTGCATTCACTGACATTCCAATTCTGGTAGTCTGCAAGAGAAATAAAAATATACACTGTAAAAAGGGACATAAAGATAATTAAACAAATAAACATTTCTCAAGTCGCATTTCGACGATTTTATTTAAAAACACTTTTTGTTTGCATTTAGGATTATCAGGATGAAATGCTGCAAGCCTTTACAGAACTTACTTCAACAACGCGTAGTACATTTTACAAAGAAATACAACAACAGTACCATTTGTCTCCATCAGAGAAGTTTGGAGCTAAGGAGAGTCAATCACAATATTTCTGTTCCTAAAACATTTCAAGAAAACTCTACAAACTACTCACCTAAATTAAGCATGGCATTCAAAACATCTAACAATGTGAAAATCTTCCATAAATTTTCATGTTATAAAAAATATTTTAGTGAAGGTTCTAACCTCAAGATTTTATTTTTCTGTAATGACTGTGTTTATATTTTGGTATGAGCAAAAGCTTGCTAACTGCTTCAGTAACCTCATAGTTTTAGAATTTCTATTTGCTGGCTGTGGAAGAAGCTGTACTATCAGTTGGGAGCGTCTACGTTCTAGGTTCCTAGTAATTTTGGTAATACTGAGACTCCTTAGAATCTTAAGCACAGAGGTTTCTGCTTTTAGGTACAAACAACAAGAAAAGCCTACCCCTTCTGAGACGGCCAAGCTGGTGACAGGCTTTAAAACTTTGGCACTACTGCCACCTACAGAGTGAAGATGAGATTTATTTACAAGCCATTCTAAGACTGAGAATTCTTTTCCTTAAGATATTTAACTTATGTCCTCAAGGACAAAAACTAACAGCAACAAAAATTTCATTTTTGAATATTTTCAGCGAACATGTTAATATTAGAAAATATAACATCTCCACGCGTTTAGTTTTGGGAAAGGAAAGAAGCATTTAGTACAAATAAGTGTTTATTACGATTTCATATTTTCATTGATGACATATTTTCATTTTCAGATTGTTCTTAAGATGCTCAGCTCTGCTGCATTTCCTATTTGCCAGACTCACTAAATATAATTTATTCTACTTACTTTTGCAGTGGTTTGTCACAAATGTCTTTTCCTTTAAAGGAAAAGTTAAATCTTCATGCTACACTAAAAATGGAAATGGTTTGTTCCTGCAAATTACTCCTTATAGCCCACATAAAACACTTCTTTGGGCACCACAGATGTGCTACATGACTGGAAACATACTGAAATATCCAGCAACTATTTCAGTAAAGGAAGCACATCAGAATCTCAGGTCTGAGCATTACTTCTAAACACATTTTAGACTAAAGAAAACAGACGGCTACTCACTTGTAACTAAGGTTTTTCAGGACAGACCTTGCACACTCGGACTGACAGAAGGCACCAAGGAGGTGCAGAAGCTCTTGTCCCTTTCACTTTCCCCTTTCATGGCTGAGCACCGAGGGCTGCGTCTCATCAGTTCAAATATATCAAAAGATACCTCAGCCTATGTGGAGGAAGTTAGTGCTCCCACTTTCTCACCATCATCCTCCTTGACATTAGCACCCTAATGACCACTAGCTAACAGAGCCAGGAGTGTGATTACTTCACATTTGAACTGTTGTTCCAAGTCCTCCATTGCTTAAATAATTCTGGGAGACTAACAGAAAACGTAGAGGAAACTTCACATACTTAAAAAACTCTCAACAAAAATAACATGAATTTCAGTCTAAATTCAATCTTCTGCAGTCAAAAAAGTGTTTTGGACACAGGAGTGGATACTTCAGAAAAACTCCCTAACTAAGCTACAGTCAGTCTATTAAACAAGAGTAGATTAAAATAGCTGATTGCTTTTGACCTAAGGTAAAAGAGAGACCTTCAGAAACTCATAAGGTATCCCCCAATACAAGTTAAAACCAATCCTTTATTCAAAACATTATCCTACTTTAAAAACAGGTGATGTAGATAGGAAAAAATAAGCTTCTTTCAAATAGAATAGAAATCAGGACAGAAGTATAACACAACCCTATATAAACTGAGCCAGTATCACACAAGTACCTTAGAACACAGACAGTTGAGTTTAAACTTATCAAGAGACCCCTCTCTATATAACACGACTAAGAAAGGTTTTCATTGCAATTGGAAAATAACCAATTATCTACTTGCACATTCTTCAGATCCTTAAGGTTAAAGATTGTTCTGCCATTCTGTGTAAAACCTTCTAGCCCTGCTCATCACACTAAGTAGAAGAGGCTTAGCAAAGCAGCATTTACACACATGTAAAGAATTTCCAGAGCACTTGCACAGAGGTTTTTCATTCCAAACGCCAAATATATATATATATATATANAATAAATGAATTCTACAAATATATAGGCAAGACTGACACTGCTACTGCTACTTTGATCTTTCTAGTTAATTCTGTATCTGCAAACATTAACTGTCACTTAAAAAAAGTTACTTTTCAGTCTTTTTCACTTTAAGCAGCTACCACAGGAAAAAAAATAAAAAAAAAAAGAAGAAAAGAAAAAGATCTTATGCTTTACCTCTGCTATTTACAAATTTTCACAGAGAATAGGTAATATGCAGTTAATTTGGAACAAAAGTTGATCACTGCAGAACTACATGGACAAACTCTGACACTCAGCATGTAAATAAAGTTCACTGACATACTTTTTTGAAAGGATTTATAAAAGTAATATGTTAGAGATGTAGAGATAAGCAAAATGAGAGTGCATGCAAGTGAGATTGTCCAACACCATCACATCCTGCACGGCGGAGCAAAATTGGTACTGTTGTTACCTGAAGAATTACACTACTCAAGAGCTACATGGATAAAAAAGAAAATGGTGAAATGTAACCCATCAGAACGTATGAACTATGGTTCTCCTCANCATTCCAAACGCCAAATATATATATATATATATATATAACACAAGTACTTTTGATAAGATCTGCACAAAGAAGCTCAGAATAATTAGGTTAGGAGAGGAAACTTTGGTTTTATTTGTTTTAGGAATGAGGCTGGACACAGGGAAAAAGGTTGCAGTGTTGTATTAACCATACTCATTTATGCAAAAAGGTACAACTGAAATNTCTTATGCTTTACCTCTGCTATTTACAAATTTTCACAGAGAATAGGTAATATGCAGTTAATTTGGAACAAAAGTTGATCACTGCAGAACTACATGGACAAACTCTGACACTCAGCATGTAAATAAAGTTCACTGACATACTTTTTTGAAAGGATTTATAAAAGTAATATGTTAGAGATGTAGAGATAAGCAAAATGAGAGTGCATGCAAGTGAGATTGTCCAACACCATCACATCCTGCACGGCGGAGCAAAATTGGTACTGTTGTTACCTGAAGAATTACACTACTCAAGAGCTACATGGATAAAAAAGAAAATGGTGAAATGTAACCCATCAGAAGGTATGAACTATGGTTCTCCTCACTTACAACTCAGAAACAAAACTAACTGCATAAAAGGAGGAGCTCTAATCGGGTGCATTCTCTTTCACAAAGAAGGAAAAATATCTCATTTGTGTTAATAAGAATCTAAGAGTATATGTAAGGAAAGTCCATAAGCTGTGCTTTCCCTTTGTCCATGGCAACATTCACTATTTTCAAACCACAGATGAGCTTTAAGAGCTTGCTGCTGGAAGAAAACACTTCAGCGCCCTAAATCAGGGTGAAATAACAGTAGTTATCCGACATAGCACTGATTCTTCAAGTGGTTTCTCCATAGGAATCTATTTTAATAGTGCAACCTCCCAAATTTGACAGCTTCACCTTCATTATCACAGAGTTAACTTTAGCAGCGTAACAGCAATAAAAAAGTCATACCTGTAATAACTCAAGAGTCATGGGAATATTCTTAAGTTCCTTTAATAGATCAAGAGCTCCGGCCTGCAAAAAACAACAACAAAAATCAATTTAGTAGGTATCGGGAACTTCAAATATAATACCAACAATGTATTCCTAACCGTCTTAAAGACTGGATCCAAACCATCAGCTCCCAGTTTATCCACAGAACAACCGTAAGAAAAGTAATGTTCTGCTTCACAAACTCTAAAAATCAACACCCTCTGTTGTGGTTTAACCTGGCAAGCAGCTAAACATCACACAGCCTTTAGCTCCCCTCCCACCCAGTGGGATGGGAAAGGGAATCAGAAAAAAAAGGTAGAACTCATAGGCTGAGATACAAACTACTTACCAAGATAGAAAAGGAAGAGAGACATAACAGTACTGTTGTATACATAAAGAAAAACAGATAACAAGCGATGCACAAAGCAATGGCTCACCACTCACCGACTGACGCCATCAGTCCCCAAGCAGTGGTTGCCCCTCATGCCAACTGCCCTCGGTTTTACAGTTTTTTTCATGATGCCATATTGTATGGAATATCGCTTTGGCCAGTTTGGGTCAGTTGTCCTGGTTCTGCCCCTTCCCAGCTCCTTGTGAACCCCCAGCTCCCTCACTGCCAGGACAGCACGAGAAGCTGAAAAACTGAAAAATCCTTGGCTCTGTGCAGCACTGCTCAACAACTAAAACATGATGTGTTATCAGCATTGTTTTTTCTCCTAAAACCAAAAGGTAGCATCATGCCAGACACTACAAAGAAAATCATCTCTGTCTCATCTGGAATCAGAACACAGTCCTAAACTCAGAATTCAAAGTATTCACTGAACGACTGGAGAAGTTTTATCCCATATAATTCAAATGACAGTCAGTGCATTCTGTAAATTGCTACTTAATCACCACACATTCTCTAGAAAATGTCCTCAGGCACACATCGCTTAACAGCATCGGAAACAAATCAAACAACAGCAAAATTCAGTGTAGAACAACTTCACCTGCTTGAGAATAAGAACTTGGGAGCTGAGAAACTCTATGGAGTCCATCAATAACACAGCTTGTTGTAACTAACTTCCTTAACTGTATTTATAGTGGTTAATTTAAGCCATAAAATTATACTGGTTTAAAAACAGTGATCAGATTACACAGTTTTACTAGGCACAGCTTCAGTGCCCACCAGAGAAAAAGACATCTGTGCAAGCACTTCTACTGACAAATGATCCAGCAATACAGCTGAGCGAGACTTGCCTTTGTTTTATTTCCAACTATTTGCATCAAATATTAATTCAGTTATATATATATATATACACACACATACCACATAGGTCAGTGCAGATAGATAACAGCAAACTGGCCAAGCATAAGCTTTTTCCAAATTGGAAGCCAGAGCCTATCCTAATGTGCTATAACATATGAGCTAATACATTTACTATACAGCTAGCATGTGGTTTTCTTTATTTCTTTTCCATTGCTATGATAAGGAAAGGCACAAACAAATACTGCATGAGCAGTGGTTTTCCACTGCTCATAGACAGATGAATTCATATCAGAGATCGCCCTGTTAGCTAATCTGCTGCTAATTATTAATGAGAATCTATACACACAGCTGCTCTAACAGTTCACTCACTTGTGCTGCTGGCCTTACTTAAACCTTTTCAAAAACGTGAGCAACAGGTTTCACTTCAGCACAGCTCTGCACCATGCACTGCTCACTGCACGCGAGTTGGCAGACAACAGCAGCCTCCCAAAGGTGAAGACAGGCACGTCCAACCCACGGGCTGCACGCAGCCCAGCTCAGCTCCTAGCACGGCCCCAGTCCAGCCCAGGTCCCATACCCACATCGTTCAGTAGCTAGAACTGTGTGAGCTGCAGCCAGAGCACAGAGAGGGCACAGTGCAGTGCTAACTCAAGTTATGCAAATAATTTTATGACACGGTTCTGTGAACAGCAAAAAACATGCCGCCTCGCTTTCTGTAGCAATAAGGGAATTTGGGAATAGGTTGCAAGACTGCTGAAATATCATCTGTTGTTTGCTATATTTGTGACTTCATTTTCAGTTGACTTAAATACATTCCCTGCAAATTTTCAAATGGAACGTACAGAGGTGCAATCAGACATTCAACTAAAATAAAAATGTGATCATGCCTCTCTACTAGACTTCTACAAGCCCTACCTTACCAGAGAAACATATACCTCACTTCACAATCACGCCTCGTTCATGTCACCGGTTTTTGGCAGCACGTACTTTTGTGAACAGCTATTTTCAAGGACGAAACACAGAAAGAGTAAAATTTCATCAAAAAATCTCAGACGAACACCTTGAGAACTCACTGACAATTGCAGCCTCCTCCACTGAACCAGACTGATGCATTAGTTTCACAAAACCAAGGTCAAATATCCCACTGGTTTTACGTTGTTGTTGCTTTTTTTAATGTTTTACTAAAAAAATAAATAAATAAAATAAAAGAAGTTTTGTTAGTTACATACATTAACAGTATTATATAGTTTATACGTGGCCCAAGACAATTCCTCTTCACCCTATGCGGCCCAGGCAAGCCAAAAGGTTGGACACCCATGGGTTTAGCCACACCTGCTGTTATTCAAGTGCATATGGTTCTGAACCTGCGATCTAAGAACAGCAAGAAGGCAAAGGATGTCTCTCATAGGAGGCCACTCCACCCAGGCTTACTCATTACATCCCTGCCTTCTTTTCTTATTTTAAATTTGTTTGGAAACAAACCCCACAAAATTCCCTTATTTCAGTTCTTTAAAATTCAATTCCTTTCCTTTCCTCTCTCAACGTATCCTACTTTGCTTACTTCTATACCCATGTTCCATATTTACACCATACATTTTGCATATCTTTATTTGCATTTGTCTTTGTTTTTTAAAGTTGCCCCAATCAACTTCTGACACCTGTTGCGAGGGGACTCCTGTAATCTGCTGCTGCACCTGCAGGGTCTTACAATGTAACCGCTACAGATAATACACAAAATAACCACCAAGAGGCTGAGAAAAACAGAAGTGGAATTTTAGTGTCACATCCAAACAGGCACAGCTTTGGATGCCTTCACTGTCTGCTACAACCTCTGTTTTTCTAAACAAACAAGTGACGAGCATCTAAAACCAAAAACTTCAGTTTTTCCCATCTTACATAAATCCAATCCACTCATGAAACCAAATTTTTCATATTTTCATGTTTTCATGTCATAGAAAAAATAGCCTTATCTAACTTCTATTGACGAAATACAAAGCTTCTCCAATTTTAACGATGGACTTGCAGCAGCAGTGATTCAACACTGGAAAAATCTAATGCTGTTTTCAGCTGCTAAATTGAGTTAGCATACTAATCCACCTCTTTCTCTAACCAGCCATATGCATGTTGTTTTCTGTGCAAACATTGATTAAAGTGAAATAAGGTAATTAGCTTTAGTAAGACAAAATAAAATCAAATTAAAGAAAACTTTCTCGGCCAGAAAAAAAAAAAATTACAAAATATAAGATGTTCTTTTCAAAAACACAATCCAGTAACACTTACCTCCAAAGTAATTAACTTATTAGCAAACTGTACATGGTATGTGATTTCAAAATAAACTCAGGATATTGTAGTCTGGCACTGTAGTCAGCGTAACAACGATACTGTAGTGCAAAGTAGGAATTATAGCACACCTTTCATCTCATCTTAGAAATAAAATCCATTCTAAATTTCTTGGCCTCTAATCTTTTTTTTTTTTTTCCCCTCTCTAACTGCAAGTGTCAGAACAACTCTATTATTCCCAGACTAAACACCTTCCAAAACAAAAAGCTTGACATACAGGTTAGCAAGTCATGCAACAAATAATAAAAAAAGAAATGAAGCACTCTCTACATAGTAGTTGTTATCCACATTTCATGTTATTTTCTGTACCAAATTCTCAAAAGCTGTAATGCACTGACACCTTCTAATCCTTAGCTCCTCTCTAGTCAGTTGCAAAAGTTTAAACTGTAATAGCAGCTAAACAGCTTCTCATAACCACTTTTCTTACCATAAAGTCAAATGTCCTCTTTTCCCAAAACCAAAGCACAAGTTGCACAGTAAAACTTGTAATTCCAGTTCTTCTAAAGTAAGACTTCTCTGCTTAAAAAAAATATTACGTATGTTATCATAAATCTTTTTAGCAATTTTCTGTAATTTAATGGAAATTGAAAGGCAATGTCCCTTTCCAGGTGGCTTCCAGTTTACCTTACCTTCCATCTACAGGTTTAGTAATTCCTCCTCTCAGCCTCTCTCAGCTGATCAGATCATAACAACAGAATCATGTTCTACATGCATATCCTGAAGTTACAGTTCAGGCTATAGAAAATGTAGCATGTTTCTGAGGACAGCAAACCTATGCTGCTATAGATCTGTTCTACTTAAGGGAGTGAGTATTTATTAACATGAATAATTTCACATTTTCATCTCTAAACTTACTCAACTGTTTATCATCCATGGGCGCAACCTTAGCCTTAATACCTATTCATTAAAGTAACTTAATGAAAGAAGAGCACACTTACATATAATGAGAGCTATAGGAAGGCACAACGTGCATTTAAACCAAATCTCATTAGTTCTGAAGGAGCAGTGAAATGTATTTCACATGTGCAACACACACCTGAAGTAACAGCAGAAATTCGTATCTCACCGTGTATTAAATACAACATTGCATGATCATTTTGTCCTTCAAAATAAAGAACTGCATGCATCCCCTCAGTAAATTAGTTATGAAATCTGCTCAGCTACAATTAAAGCCTTTGCCACAGCAAGGCACGGAGAGCCTGACTCAGGACGGGTGCCTGCTCCGACCGCCTTTTTGCCTCATCAAAGAAATGCCACACAGCTCTCTGTCACCAGCAAAGACGCCTTGCATAGGAGATTGCCTCCTGCCATCTGACTCCTGGCAACTTCAGAGGGAAAAGGCATCAAAGCTTTTTTTTTTATTGATGAGTTTCATCAAATCATTCCCAAAGACATACACCAAATGCACACTGAGACACAAGAAAGTGTTTTAGATTTTAAAATGGGTGTTGGCAGCATAAGGAAAAGGTCTAAAGTTTCCTGTTCATTTTGAGTAAAAATGGAGAAAGGAACATAAGAAGCTGTTGGGAACATCCTTGTCCCACTGGACACATTTCTCAACTCAGCTTCATCTCTGCGAGACAATGAAGTACCTCTTCACAGAAATTACCTCAGCTATTTTGCTGAAGTTAGCATTTTAACTGTAGGGCAGGATTAAGCGCAATCAGAAAACACCCTACGACTGACAAGACCAGTAAAAAAAATGCAGAGAACTGCAGAGTTCATACCGATGTACTTCTCCTCCTCACATGCAGCTAAGGGTTTATACCTCAGTACACGCGTGCTTTGGATAAAGTGTCAGATCTGCCGCAGAGGCAGGCCCTGGACACTGCCAGGTTTCCAGACAGCACCAGCCCAAACACAGAGCCATGTGTATGCAGTGAGGAGCTCTGCTCAAAGCCCAGGACCCTGACTGGCGCTGGTGGCACTGAGGCACACACACCCCCACCGCCTGCACCCAGCATCCCATCAAGGCTGGCCCCAGGGACACGGCGCTGCTCCCTGCAGCTGTGAGATAACCAGCTTACACGCATCCAAGCATGAGCGCATCCCCAGCTGCTGTTAAGAGTTACATCCCAACTCCTAAGCCTCTCAGATCCCTGAGAAATATATAGCTGCTGGTCACCAGGTGCATCCATAGGATCACTGCACTGACGCTCCTCAGCATCAGCGGTCATTCCCACATTGTCTCGGAGTTGCAATTTTCCTTCCATTCCCAGAAACCTTCCAAATAACACTGAATTGACTACACCTTATTATTCTCATGACCACAATATTCAAAGACTCTGCAGTCACTGTGCTTTTATCATAGAACTATAAAATGGCTTGGGTTGGAAGGGACCTTAAACCCCACCCAGTCCCAACCCCCTGCCATGGGCAGGGCTGCCACCCACTGGGCTGCCCAGGGCCCATCCAACCTGGCCTGGAGCCCTCTAGGGATGGGGCATCCACAGTTTCTCCAGGCAGCTGTGCCAGTGCCTCACCGCCCTCTGAGTAAAGAATTTCCCCCTAGCATCTAACCTAATCTATACTCCTTTAATATAGAGCCCTTACCCCTTGTCCCCTCTCAACACCCCCTGACAGCCAGCGGGTTCCCAGCTTTCCTGTAGGAGGCACTGGATGTACCCATGATACGTTGTAAGAAAGAATCATTACTCCAACTCCAGAGTTGGGAAAGTGAGACATTGAATCCTTTAGCGCTTAAAAGTAGGAGGAAAACAAAAAGAACTGAGAATTACTGCAGGCCAGCAAAGCCTGCAGATTGGTTCTGTGAGGGTGAGGAGGGATGTGAACCCCTCCAGTTCGAGCAGAACGGCTGCCACAACTCCAGCACCCCGGGGCCAGGAGCTGCTGTCCCTTCTGCCAGCTCTGGTGCAGCTGCTCGCTACACAAAATTTGATCCAGCCAGTGGGAACCACACAGAAGTCACTGCTTTACTGCAACCAGTACTGCTATGATTATACAAACCTTATCAAAAGCATTACTGATAATTTCCAACATCTTTAGCAAGAAAAGACATTGGCACCTCTACTGTAGAACTCTGTCAGCTGAAGTTCCACAGAGCTCAGTTTTTAACTATCACAAGCATTCAGTCCTTAAAGCACTACCAAAACATACAGAAAAATCTTTTATTTTTTTTGTATTAAAATAATACTTCACAGGAAGGTTTGCTATAACAAAAATACAGATTAGAAAAGAAAACACAAGGCACTGAGCTGACAGAGGATGAGCAAACAGAGTTCATAACCTCCTTGTGTGGTATTTGGTGTAATCCCAACCAGGTACTTGGCCATCGCTGCATCCTCTGATTTCACTCACGCTGATGTTTTTGTATGGATGCTATAGACCTTATGTGATCCTGACAGGTTCTGTCTCGAGGAAACACGAGAAGAACATTGGAGCCACACTGAATTCTGTGTTCTACTCTGCTCTGGAGTGGATGCTATCACTTGAACTAATGAAAGGTAAAATTGATATGTACACTTTGCTGGGGTTTAAAGAAGGGCTCGCAGCCCACCTGCGCCCCAGGGCCCTGTCCGCAGCGGCACCGGCGCTTCTCGCCCGCCTCCTCAGCCCCAGCACAGACCCGCAGCGCCGGTGCCTGAGCACAGACACAACGCAGCGAGCGGACAGCGCCCGCCGAGCCGGGAGGGCGCCGGGCAGGGCAGGGCCACGACCCGCTGCCAGCCTGAGGGGCTCCCCGGGCCGCCCGGAGCTCCCCAGGGCCGGGCTGAGTCCCCCGGCCGGCGGCGGCTCCCGAGGCCCGAGCAGGGCCCGCTGCGAGGAGGCAGCGCGGAACCGCGTCCCGTCCCGCCCGGCCCCAGCTCACCGCATTCTTCTTCTGCACCATCTTGTCCATCTTCTTGGCGATGCGGATGATCTCGTCCTCCGTCGTCATGGCTGCCGGCGCGGCGTGGCAGCGGCACCCCCTCCCCTGTGCGCGGCGGCGGAGCCGGGCGGGCGGGGACTCAGCTAGGCCGCGACAGCGGGAGGCCGCGGCGCCGCGCCACCACCCATCAGCCCCCGCGGCGGGCCCAGGCAGCGCCCGCCGAGCGCCGAGCGGCGGCCGCAGGAGCCAGGCAGCGTCGCGGAGCGCCGAGACCCTGAGCGCGGGGCGGCCTCGGTTGGGACGCGGGGGTACTCTCGCCGCCCTCCCAGAGCGCGACCGGGCTGCGTTACAGCCCCGGCTCAGCTGCAGGGCCCGCGGAGTACCTCGGCCTCTCTGTTCGCGGGCCGCCCCTGAGGGCGCAGAGCTTAGCTGGGTCAGCTCCGGGCTGGCCAGGCACTCTGTAGCGTTAAACGCCTCCTGGTCTTCACACCGAGCTGCGCCTGTGTTCTAGCGGGATATACACTGATGGAGTTTGACATAAACCTACAACATGTACCATCCGTTAATACGTCCATTAATGGAGCTGCTACCATTAATTTCTGTTGTTGGGGGGGGAGGGAGGCATCATTTAACCATTTTCACCGTAAAATCAGTGTTCACTCCAAGAAAGCAAGCAGCCCACCTGCGGGTTAGGTGAAACCGACCGCAGGTTGTCCCTGCTCAGAGCCAGGAGGCACTGATGGTGCTGCTGGGCTCTGCTGTTAGGGAGCTGCCTGCCACTGCGGGTGCCTGTGTACAACACAGGACTGGGAAACAGGAACGTTTGGAAGAGGAGGGAAGCCAGATTCTCTCCTAGAGATGACACCCGGGAAAGCAGTGGCAGCAGGGAGTGCTGAGAGACTTACCGCTTCAGTTCCCAAGCCACGCACAGACGGGTGCTTCTCTGGCACTTTTGCAGAGTGCTCAGTGCACACCATGGCTGCAGCATCAGCCACGTGAAAGGCAGAGACACACACAGACGTAAGAAGCAATAAAATGTATTGGGGAGCTGGATAGGATCTTCCCAGAGGGTGGATCTAGGCCAAGAACCAGACAAGCATGCAGAAACCGTGTAGCTTCTTCCTTTGTTATATGCTCAAGGGAAAAACAGAAGGTAGATTCCTTTAGGAAAAAAGTGCCTTTTCTTTCCTTGACAGATTTTGAAGAAAACATAGCAATTCTCACAGCATTTAAAGGATCCTGACAGTTCAGGCTGAGATAATTTTGTCTAGATGCAGTAACCTTCGAACGATGAATTCAAGTGAAATGAGATGTTAACCTGAAAATAAATTTATCATTGTTTCTCTCAAGCAGCACGCAGCATGTTACCAGTTGAGAGCTTTCGCTGTGCTATACAATAAGCAAGCTTGTTTGTGTTCTGCAGTAGGTGCAGATTAGGGCAGGAATAACACTCCTCAGAGAACCAGAATCCCAAGTCTCTCAGTGTGCTTACTGGAACACAAATAAGTTCTGACATGAAATTTCCAAGTACTGATTTCTTTTTTAAATACCTCTCAATACCTCGTTCTTGGGAAATGCATGGAAAGAATTGTATTAGTTTCTAGCTGGGACATGGTGTCTGGTATGAGGCCATGTTTTGGTTCTAGAAGAAAATATGCCGATAACATACCCGTTGTTTATACTTGTTGCATGGCAGCCTCGAACAGAGGCAAGGACGTTTCAGTCTCTCAGCTTCTGAGAGCTGGTAACACCAGCAACGAGGCTGGGGAGGGGGACACGAGGAGCTGGGGGGGGGACAGGACCAGGGCAGCTGACCCAAACTGACCAAAGGGATTTCCATACTATATGACAACATGTAATATAAGGGAGGGGAGTTAGCTGGGAAGGGTCCGCTGCTGGGGGACTGGCTGGGCATCGGTCAGTGGGTGGTGAGCCCTTGCTTTGTGTAACACTTTGTGTATAATTACTGCTATTTCTATTTACTTTTTCCTGTCTTAGTAAATAGTTTGTATCTCAATCCATGAGTTCTACTGTATTTTTCTCCTAATTCTCTCCCCCATCCCACTGGGGGCAGGAGGGTGAGCAAACAACTGTGTGGTACTTAGCTATCTGCTGGGTCAAACCACAACAAGAATTCAAAAATGCCGATGAAATCTTATTAACATTCAAACTATATCAAGTAAGGAAATGATAATTGTAAATCAAATGCTATATAGCACTTAAGAGGCTGCAGGAGGACTATAAGGAGAAAACAAATCATACATTTAACATCTGAAGTAACGAAAGTAGTACCAGAGAAATATTTCAATAGGGAAATCAAACAGTAACCAGATGGTAATGCATATCCTTTTCTGCAAAACAGAAAACAAAATACAGCTCACACAAGTGACTATCATTCTGATTCTGTAGCACACAGTGCAAATAAATTGAACCAGAACTAACAGGATTCTGGATATTAGCTGCTCTATCATCCTCATTGACAGCGATTTTATTGCAAAGAAAAATGCAGCACTATCCATGGTTGTTCTCTTTTAGATGGTTCTTTAACAACCAGCATTGTACATCATCAATCCCTTCAATAATATAACATTTTAAGCCCTAAGAACAGTAGATGAAGAAAGACCAGCAGCACGCAACCTTTCCCTTTCTGCTTGTATCCTCTTTCTCCAAAATAACCCCTTAGAGAAAGAAGAAATAACGCACCACTTGCTGCACTGCATTTCCATGTTATAGCATACTTTCACCATTCTTTTGCAATGTTTCCTAAAATGTACTGTACATATGCTGCTGGAAAGAGCGAGTGCCCAGCTCACTAGCATTTATCATTTGCTGGACCAAAAGACCTTCTACGACACTAAGATTTAAGAGGCAGAGATAGGTCTCCTAACAGGGTGCACATATGAAATGATGTAGAATTCTGTTTTCCTTTGTTATGAGACAGCATCCAGAGAAATCAAGGGGGAGGGATGTTCAAACAGTAGTACACAAAAAATCTGTAATGAAGGATCCCTCAACTCCTGTTGATGCACTGGAAATCCTCCATTTCAAGTCTAACATTCTGTATGAGAAAAGCTCCTCTAATTAAGCGTTAACAAAAATATGCAAAATATAAAATTCACAGCATTCCAAAAGAGTTTATGTAACTATAAATTAAACCCATTGTGCCTCTCCTCTTTGAGCACTGTATGTATCAATGACCTAAGTCTATCAAAACAGATTTGCAACAGGACTACATCAGCCAACAGATCCTTGTCCTGCACAGGGGAAAAAAGATCAGTCCAAGACTGGATACATGAGGGGAGCTGTATCAAATGGGAGTATTGATTCCTCTTAAATGCAGGATTTTCCTCAAAGCTTTCTGAAAAAGTAACACGCATGTTGATTAGTTGTTTCTAATGTTCTTCACAGATAGGATCCTCAATGTCCTTGTATGAGCTGTAGATTATAATGGCATGACTGAAATTAGACCAAGTGTCATTTTCAAATTCAGGTGTTTGCAGTGTTATCGAGTTCACTTCAAAATGCTTTCACTTTTTCCAATTGAAATCAGGAATTGGAGGCATTTATATATGAAAACTGAAAAGATTTAAGAAAATCTGGTTTTGACTTTTTTTAAGGTCTCATTATTAGACTGTCACTCAGATGAGCCATGCTGTATTCTGGGGCAACCTCTTCTTATTCTTAGTATAGAAGCTCAAAATACTCAAGTCTTTTAAAGAGCCCTCACCCCACCCCCTAATCATTTTAAGTACTATGACATAGTCAGCAAATTATTTTAAGTATAAGCTAATTCAAGAGTTTGCTCATATTCACAAGAGAACATTCAAATTCTGACTTACAAAGTCAATTTACTCCCTCATTAATGTAGACAAAGAGCCTTAAAAAAAAGGTTGAACTGCCCCAAGAGAAAGCTACCTTGTCTACATAGAAAAGCTAAACCTCTCACTTTGATGCCTAAAGTTGACTACATCTCTGCAAATTGGCTGGGAGTTTCAAGTTCTCTAAGTTTTGCAGAGAAAAAGGAGGCAATGTGTTGTTCTTTTCCAGTAACTGGAAATCAAAGAAAACCATTACCTACTGATTTACTTTATGGATGTCAATTAAATTATGTTAGTACTTCAGTTAAATCAGTTTTAATAATCTACATCAAAGGCACATTTCACTCAAAGAGGATTAATAAAACCTGTTATCCCAAAGGCAAATGGTGGTAACATGAGAGTGGCAGGCAAAGAAAAATAAATCTCTTTTTCCTACAGCTATTCTTCAAATAATCCTATTTACAAATTAACTAGATAAAGGTGACAAAATTTTCAGAATTTCATTTACCACACCAGTGGTTTCATACCGTATTGGAAAAAGTTTAACACGATATTACACATAATCATAGAATCGTAGGGGTTGGAAGGGAGCTCTGGAGATCATCCAGTCCATCTCCTTGCTAAAGCAGGTTCCCTACAGAAGGTTGCACAGGAAAGTGTCCAGGTAGGTCTTGAATATCTCCAGAGCAGGAGACTCCACAGCCTCTCTGGGCAGCCTGTTCCAGTGCTCTGTCACCCTCACAGTAAAGCTTTCCCTCATATTTGCATGGAACTTCCTCTATTCCCATTTGTGTCTATGGCCTCGTGTCCTGTTGCTAGTCACCACTGAAAAGAACCTGGCCTCTTGATACCCATCCTTTGGATATCTGTGAGCATCGATAAGATCCCACCTCAGTTTTCTCCAGGCTGAACAGCTCCAGGTCTCTCAACCTTTCCTCGTAAGGAGAGATGCTCCAGGCCCCCAATCATCTTTGTGGTTGGAATCTCTCTCCAAGATCCCTGTCTTTCTTGAATTGGGGAGCCCAGAACTGGACACAGTACTCCAGATGTGCCCTCACCAGGGCAGAGCAGAGGACAAGGATCACGTCCCTTGACATGCTGGCCATGCTCTTTTTAATGCACCTCAGGATACCATTGGCCTTCTTGGCCACCAGGGCACACTGCTGGCTCATGGCCAACCTGTTGTCCAGCAGGACTCCCAGGTCCTTCTCTGCAGGGTTCCTTTCCAGGAGGGCAGCCCCTAATCTGTACTGCATGCAGTTATTCCTGCCCAGGTGTAGGACTCTGCACTCGCCCTTGTTGAACCTCATTATGTTCCTCTCAGCCCAACTCTCCAGTCTATCCAGGGCTTGCTGAATGGCAGCACAGCTTTCTCCTGTGTCCGCCACTCCTCCCAGCTTTGTATCAACAGCAATTACGTTGTAATTTGTTCACGATGCTAGTTTTAGGCAACTTTTCTCCTCACAATTTAGTTACTACAGAAAGGGGTGCCAGGGCTAAAACTAAATGGATATTGAAAACTACTCAAAAAGTTAAATATAAGCTGACAAATTAGTTTGTATATTATTGCATCTTTATTGTTACTGTCTGTATTTATACTCTTAAGTTGCCACTATATCTTCACATACAGCACTGCATCTAATATGCATTTCCATACATTGATTTCATAACTGTACTCTGCTAATGTCTAGACATCAGTCTGTGCAGACAAGCAGAGTGAGTTTCATTAAACTGCTTGAGGGTGAAGGTCTACTTTTGCCACGTGGAGACCCTACTTCCTCTCAAGTTTCTTCAGCTAAACACTTTACAGCATTTCTTCCCAGATAATTTCCGTTTTCTCTTGGGAGTGCCTCATACTACACATACATCTGATCAGCCTCAAATATTAGTTAACCTGAAGAGCACATAACCCCTGCCCAGAAAATGGGACTCTCACAAATACATGAAGTGCTATGTATGCAACTTCAAAGGCTTCCCTGACACTGCAGAACCCCCACAGAAAGGTTTAATGGTATGCAGTGAGAAGACTTCACTGTTTAGTGTTGTACAATAAGGGTACTAGAAAAAATTATTTTCATTTCCTCCACCTTTCAAAATTACTGCAAATTCCAAGAAAGCAAGCTAAATAAAATTTAACATAGAATATGAAAAAAAAAATCATATCATACTTAGCATTCTCTCAACAAGGTAGCAAATCATAAACTACGTATGTGTTGCTTTTTTTTTTTTTTTCTTCTGGTAACTACAAATCATCATGCTTGTGTATTATAGAATCACTCGTACACTACCATGCAATGTATTTGCAAGAGGCCTCTGGAACAGTACACAAAAGTTCAGCTTCTTTGAGGTATGTATGGAAAAAGTTGTTAGTACTTTCCCAAACACTGATTGATATTTATTTCACAAATGATAAACACTGATTTTACATTTTCCCTACTACAGAAGTTGTTTTCCAAGTTAAGATTTCTTGTCATAGATGAGTAAACTAAGTAAATTACATCTTAAATGTTTATATTAAATATAAATGGCTTATACTTCATAACATAAAGAGCAAGTGTTCAGTATTTATAAAAACTCAAGATACACAGGCCTTGCACGTATGGCTTCATTAACGTCTTATTGTTCTTAGTCATATCCGTTAACACAAACAGCACCCCTACATAAAAGATGCATCCTAATAATTTTAATGAAGTTCAGTATACCCTATTAGAGATAACCCATTTCAATTAACAGTACTAATACCAGTTACAGTGTACAGTACTTTTTACCAATCTGCTGTGTTGATTGATACAGGCAGAAGAGACCAGAGCATACAGCCCTCACCACAGTACAGGTTTACTTCAAGGATGGCTGAAAGATTTGGCTTATAATACATAATTCAATGTGTTCATTTAAAAAATTGGCAACATGTTCTAACGAAGTCGGACTTCTGACTGCAGTTGAATATAAGTACCAGTTGGAAATTAAGATGTGTTGAGTTTGAAACCCCCTGAAATAAATTGATCTGCAAGCAAGACATTCCCATATCAATGCTTTAACGGGTTTGACAGATATCTCTTTTTGGGGAGGTCTCATATTGCAAAAAATAAAATTAATTCTTGAACGGTTTTAAATTGTAGTTTCTGATAATAAGACCTTCATATTTGGATCACTGGCAGCCCAACTTCTCCATTTTAATTGAAAATTCTGAAAATAAACGCACTGGGCCAAGCTATCATTTAGTCTAAAAACACAGGCCAATTGTGACAACAATCCCAGCATCAAATCACATCAGGTAGCAAATAAATTCAGCTACAAGATACACACAGCTTTCCAAGTAGAAGTTACAAAAGACAGATGCTCAGGACACACACTGTACTTTGGGAGAAGTCACGACAGACTTAAAAGTTCATCCACGAAGTTTTCTCCAGTTTCTGGACTATTTAAAAACTCCCAACTACTATGATACTCATCTTCCCCTGCAAAATGAGAGTGAGGACGGACTCTTCTTAGGAAACAGAAATTCAGAATAAGCCATGATGTTTACTTACATTCACTTTGGTAACACAGCTCTTTGTGGACAAAGCAAGCAGCTAAACAACAGCATGACAAAAATCTTGTTATGACAGCTGAGTGTTTGAATACAATCATCATATAAAGCATTTATAGAAGAACATTTGAAAGCATCATGGAGACAACAGCTGAAGCTGACAGTTTACGTACTACAAACTGACCTCAAGCAGCGAACACAGTGCCTCAGTTTGAGAAAAGTGTTAAGATAGAATAAAGCTAGGACTGACCTCAGTTTAGCATCTCAGAAATAATTTTTTAAAATAATCTCAACAGAAAAAAAAATATGAAATGAGCAGACAGTCAATTAGAAGATAAACAAGAGCAGCTGAACAGTGCTATCAAACAACTTACAAACAGGACAAGAAAATAATGAAGAAAGAAAACAGAAGCTCATGCAGAACTTTGGAAACATGCCAATATTCAGGGAATAATTTAGACAACAGAGGAATGGGTATCAATCTAAAAAGTAAGGGAAATAACATATAGCTTGGTTACCACATTCGCAATTCAGCAGGACTGCAAAATTAGGTAATGCAATTTGGGAATGACTCCAAGCTAGGAAATACTATGATCTCAACAGAACATTGGCACAACTACAATAAGATTATGGTTTCTTCTGTGAAAAAGATTAACTGAAAGGCAGATTGGCAAGTATATAGAACAGAGTGACCGAGTGAAAGGACTAATTAAACTTCAAAGTTATTACTCTCCTCAGCCACACAGACAGCATTTCTAGAATAGCCTCAATAGCATTTAGGAAAAAAAAATCCTTTTTAATTTTACATAAAGAGATATTTAGTAATCCAGAGAAACTGGATTAGAAAAAAAAATAGCTTCCTAAAAATGAAGGAAAGACTGAAAACTAAGAACTCAGACCAGGTAAACAAGTCAGATTTCTGGCAGCAGCTACGTTAAAGAATTTAATTCTTGATTTATGAATTTGTACTGGCAGGTGCCTCTGATGTAAATCCAAATATACTGTAAGAGAACCACCTGATTAAGCTGCCTGAAGAACATCTTATATGCAATTATGAATCACAATGCTGACAACACAGATGCATCCAAAATAGAAATATTCTTTGCTTGCAAACATATTTTAGTATAGAACATTGTTAAGCAGCATATTATGTAGTAAACACCACAGTGCATTTTTTTAAACATCCCTCGTGTGGTGATGGCCTATAAACTCAAAGAACAGCTATTTCCAAAAACGAAATTACAAAAAAAAAATCTTTTGAGCATGCATTGATTTCAGCAATCCAGTGCATTCTAGAATTGGAAGCTTCTGAAAGAAGAGACATTCTGTATCTTCAAGATTTTTTTTTTCCCCCCCAATGGTAGGTCACCACATTCTTAGGCTACACTGATCTAGAGAAATGTACAATCATATATTTGAAAATAAAATTGTGTTCTTTTCCAAAAAAATCTCGTGTCAATATGAAATAAAATAAAGTAGTAGATAGTAACAATTTAAACTTAAGCAATCCCAATTCCACTTATTAAAAAGAAATTTAAACTCATCAATGTTTGTGTTACAGATGAAACTTCAACAATACACAGAACTAAAAGCTACACAGATGCAGTTTTCATTTAGTTACTCCAAAGCAGACAGAAAAATCAAAACTATATGCTGCAATAGTTCACGTAAAATACATCATCAACATTTCTACATAAATGAAAGCTACAATTACTGAAGGTTAACAAAAGGGGGAATTTTTAAATGAAACAATCCTATCATTTCTTCAGAATTCTGTTCTGAGTCAGCATTTGACATGAATTTATAGTAATCTAAAACAAATGGCAGCAGGACAGCAATGAATGATGGTCTAACAAGGAATGAGTCCCTTTATAATTTCCACAGTGTCTACCTGTATGAAAACAGTTAAAATCGAGGTGTTTTAGATATAGGAAATACCTCTGCTGACCAACAGCCACTCTAGGAGAACAATCCTTCCCATGTAGAGCAACAATTAATGCTTAACATTTAAAACTTTGCCCCCAGTGACATTTATTCTACCATCACATGGCCACTGTGTTACATGTTGCATACTTTATGCATCCATTACAGAAACAAAATGTTTTGATTTTTTTTTCAATGAGTACTAAGAACAAATCACATCTCAAGTAGACTAAACTGGTCACATTTATGTTGCTCACTTACATTTAGTCTTTAATTAATTGTACAAATAGTTCAAAATTCTGCAATCAAAAGTCAGACATATCTTAAAACAGTTACATTCAGGTTACATTCTATCATTGTCACCCAGCTGCCTCATTCTTCAGTTCTGTCAGTGGATGATCAACACTAAAAATTATCATTTCTCGTACATGTGTATAATTTAATCCTTGTCATAAGTATAAATTTGCAACACTGCTTTAACACTGCAGGTACAGAAGTAATGCTTCTTATCAGGCATGTGAAAAGATAACTCTACCACAGTTGATGCTGGTGTATTTATGCAGAAGGCTCCTCACATATCATTCAGTCAACGGGAGGTAGATGCTTGTCTATGAACTGTTTTACATCCATCATCTCCTGTTCAAAGATAAAGGTATGCATTAGTTAAGTTCCCTACTAACATATATTCGCTAAATAATGTTTCAAAATGTCAGTTATTATGAGCAGCTGGGCTACAAATATTGAATGTTTAATTAGTTACTTGATATGCTTTTATCAGGAAGTCAGTGCTGGCAACTCTTCAAGGCACTAGATGTATCTTTACTCAGAAATTGTTAAAACATAAGAAGAGCGCAGGCCACCTTTTTTTCTCTCCACATGAAGTAGAGCAGGCAAGCTACATATTAATCATCAAGTAATCTGAACAGCATCAGGCTGAGAATGGATTGGATTTGAAGGCAGTGTGAAAAGCCAGCAGCTTCTCCTCATAGCAAAACAGCTCTACCCTCACGGTACTTCTTTCCTTAAGATAAGGAAAGCAATACAGTGATCAAGACTGGGAAATCAATCCACACTGAAAAATAATTTACTTTTTAGAATTTTTGTAACTACATCAGCTCCTTCATCAGAACACACAGGACGATATGATAGCAGCAATTTAAACAAGTTTAAAAAATACATTAAGATATTGTCCCAAAAATATAAGTTATGAAAAAAGTTACATCACATAGTACTAAGTGTTTTAAGGAAGTATGTGTATTTACACATTTGCATGACAACTCAGTGTTACTGCTGTCTTGGAAACCTCCTTTAGCAGGGGGGTTGGACTAGATGATTTCCAGAAGTCCCTTCCAACCCCTATGATTCTGTGGTTCTGTAAATGTAATAAAACTGCACAAATGTCCCAAAGACTTTGTCCATGAGATGCTGTAATCCAAATTAAAGTTACTGCTGCAGACGAACGCAAGACCTATTACTTGTCATCCCTTCTATTTCTTGCTCCTACCAGTTATTTTGTGCAAGTTCAGATGCTTCAACTCACTAAAGCAGAAAAACTTAAGTCAGCAGCCTGTACTGTTGTTGCAAATTCAGATGGTTCAAAGTCCAGAGCTGGTGCAGTAACAGAGGGCCACAAAGTCATGAGCAGAAGGAAGCAGTCCACCCCTTTCTTGTAGCTGCAGGCCATTACATCAGCTCAACTGCTTGCTGAGCCAGAACCATGAACACAGGTTTTGAGACTGCCTCTTCCCTAATGCCAACCCTCCCCTCCATTCATCTGATGCCTCCATTCAAAACCATTCACAGAACATGCAAGATACTTCTCAAAATACCAAGTTGCATTGGTGCTCTGAGAATTCAATCTGCCTTCCAATGTGGCAATTATTTAAGTAATTGATTAATAAAGGTTAGAGGGGGAAAAAAAAGTATTTTATAGACCAACCAGCCTAGTCACAAAAATACAGTCCTCTAAGGAATTTCCCACTAGTCATATAAATTATCCCTTCGATGTTTTTTTCAGCCAGGCATTAAGTTATTGAGTAAAATAATGAAGTAGCACAATGTGCTTCTAAAAAACAAAAAAAATTTTTTTAAAAAAGTCTTATATTTGTGGGACAAAATAAAACCATACTTAGCTAAAACATTGTATATTAAGAGAATTACCTCAATACTTGAGCTATGCATCATGCCAGAGTAAGTCCTGAAGGTTACATTGGCTGGATTTATCATACTCTTTAGCTTCTCAACAGTAAGAGAACCAAACCGTAAAGGAACCAGTGGGTCACAGTCTCCATGGCACTGAAGAACAGGAATCTCCTTGTTGACAGCACTGACAGCACCCTGTCAGGGGCAGGAAGACAAGAAAGAGACAGTAAGTGGGCTAAGACTTAACACCTCTGAGATAAAATAACCCCAGGGTACTACTCCCTGTGTTGTGACAAAGTAAGCTGAATTCTGCAGCAAAAAAAACCCACAATGAACAGCCTGCAGGCTCCCTACGAAACACATTCTGTGCCTGACTACCCATTAAATTAACAAAGGCCTGCATATGAAATCTTGGCACTAATTTCAGAACAGTTCTTAAAAAATACAATTTCATATGAATGTCATTTTAAGTAGAGGTAGCTGCTGAATACTTCTTTTTCCCTACTTGCCAGACTCTCAAACTCCAATGCCCTATTCTGAGGACTTCTGAGTTTTCCAGCTACAGCCAATACTCAGTAATAACGATGGCCACTAATTCCTGCACACGATACAATCTTCAGATAGATACACTCATTCTGGAAGTGCAAAACTGCTCAAGAAATAAATACCTGAACAAAAGAAGTTCGTAGAGGAAGCCAGCAGCTGAGGGCCACAACACCTGCTAATTTTTGATGTGTTGTAAGAGCTGTATACAATGATAAAGCACCTCCCTAAGATAAACAGATTAGTATTAGAATGGTGAAAGCAATGTTCCTTTCAATGCTTTTTTCAGGATCTTTGTTTTCCTCCTTTAAAGAACTTTTTCCTTTCTAATTTATTCTTCCTTAAGAATACCCAATAAGAATATCCTTCCTTAACCAATATCCAAATTCTTATACAACATTTATCGTGCCTTTTTCCCCCTCCAAGCCCATCTGATCAATTCACAAGCAAAACAGGAAAATTAGGATAACTAACAGCTGAAGGCTAGACATGAAATAAATGAGTATCACTCACGACAATATCATCACTACTTGAATATTTTAATTCACTTCCACAGAGACTGAGGAGTTGATGTACAGACCTTGCAGGATATCAGTTGACTAGGATATTTTAGAAGTAGAAAGGATGGGAATATATTTCCCAAACAAATTCAGACCATGAAATATCTACCACATCAGATTCAAATACTAGCAAGATGTTCAAGAAAAGATTTTTCAAGCAACAGTACAGAAGATAAATACATAATTTCAAATACACTATTAATTTTAGTAGCTTTATTCCACATGTTCATTTATCAGTGAATAGTAATTATTTACATAAACTAGAAGACTTCAGCTGTTCAAGCAAAGAGAAACTGACACCTGAAAATTTCAGAAGCAATTTACATCAGCTCAATCAGCTCAATTTCCCACATTAGGAAAGCTATGCTATTCCCCTAGAAAATGACAGTTCTTTCCAAGCATACCTTACCTGAGAAAAGCCTCCCAGAATAATTCGATTAGAAGGAATTCCATTTTTCACTTCTTGATCTATCAGTGCTTTAACTGCAACAAAAGGCCAGCAGTTAAAACACACTCCATTCTGTAGAAAGTTTAGGACATCAGAGAGAGCATCTCCCTGATGCCACCAGAAAGCTTGTGAAAGAAAAATAGTCTGCTTTACATTAAAAAGTATCAAAAAATCTAGGACACAATCAAAAATTCCAGTGCCACTGTATCATTTCCAATGAGGAAAACGTGTGAGGAAGTCTTGCAAAAGCCCCACTGCCTTGAAGATGGCATCCCGTTCTATCTATCCAACATCAAAAGTGAAGGCCCATACAGCTCCAACTTGCTATGCTACCCAGAGGCTCTTAAATGGAAAAATGAAAAAAAGCATACAGGCTACCCTGTCCATTTCATCTTTGAGATTATAAAGTGTTTCACTGATGAACTACCTACTTAGTCATGAAGTTTAAAAATAAATACAGTTAGTTAGCTAAATTTAGATCAGCAATAATACAATGCATACATATTACCTTCCCTAATAATTTTGTCTTTGTGAATAGACTGTTTCAGATCTATCATTAGTCTATAAGAATACACTGAAGTACTTTTAAGACCTAAGAAGGATTTCTAAACATACCACTCTCTGCTGCCTGCTTGATCCCAGCTTCGTCTTCCTGCGAATCTGGAGAAAGCCCAATGATATCAAACCTTAGAAAAATATCAACAAAAGCATTATTCATTAGAGCATCCATTCCACTTCTTTAAAACACAAATAAAAAAACTGAAATATTTTCCAAACTCGGATGTTTGTTAGCTGACATATTTCATAGCAATTACCCATAGTTTACAAGAAATCATGGACAATCTGTGGATGTGGATAAAATTCTAGACCTAGTCAACAATGGTCTTCAGAGCTTTGCTATCTTCTCTAACGTATTGCAGATTAAGAGCTCATTTTTGATACTTGCTCCAAAACCATCAGCAGGAGCTCAACAGTTACATGTACAAAATTAAAATACCGTTTGAAGAAACAAGCACAAGTTACTTGAGAAAAAAAAGTTAATCAAATACAAGGACTGGTTTAAGACCACTGAAATTACTGTATTTTTCCTGCTTTCTATTCAGAATGGATGTTCTAAAGAACAGTTTCTAGACATTCTAATTCTACTGACACACCAAATTTAGCTCACTTGGCAGCAATGGTATTCCAAATGGTACTCCATTATCACTGACCATGAATTCATACACAATACAGACTACAGATTATACTTGTAAAACAAGATGATTTTTGTTGTTTAATACATGCAGATTAGCCCTGAAGAGTAACCATTACCACGGACATACAGGGAACACGGTGTACCTTGAGAGCCCTTTTATAAAACAGAACTAAAGCAAAAAGCTTTTGATACTTACTCCAATTAAAACTAGCCATTCAGGTTGTTCAGGATTTTTATTAAGAACAATGAGCTCAAACTTCTAGACACCTTTTGAATCAAATTATTAAACTGCAGACAAATACTTACCATGATGGCATAGCCATGTTCATGTTTAAAGTAACTGGCATAACTGGCCTGAAAAATGAGAATGAACAATATTGATGTAAGGCATATGCTGAAATTTAATAATGTAGATGCAGTTATGTCATTAAATTACATCTCTGTCTTACTTCCAAGCCATAATTAACGTTAGCTACCCTGTAGTATCTCTCCAAGAAATCTCCCCTGAAATCAGTCTCTCCAAACACATTTATAATTCAGGGATGACCTTTGCTTGGAGAGCAAGCAAAACACTAATAGGCTGCTTTATGTGTACACACGTGAAATACACGTGCATATTCCATTTAGCTATTTCTAAATAACACTTATGTATCACAGTTTCACAGACAAGCTCGCTGGATGAAGGCACCTTACACAGCATCAGCAAACAAAAGGAATCAGCAAAATGCAGCATAATGGCAGTCTGGCCACACATGCTTCTCTCAGCAGCAGAACCTGCTCAGCAATGCCTGCCTCCATTGCAATTGCAGGACTCATTTCCACCCTCATGCTGCTGTGTGGCAGCTTCTCAGATAACTTCACTGGACCATGTCAGGGATCAAATCTGGCTACAGTTTTAATGTACTGAGACAGAGGAAAGTAAATTCTTAGGGGAAGACTGAAAGGAGACAAAGGGCAATCAAAGAGAACAGCACAGATTGCTAAACTCTTTTTATATGGCTCAGTAAAGTGTAGTCATGTGGTTAAATAAATCATAGTCCAGTAATCAGCAGATACACACCAAAACATTGCTTACTTATCTCCCCATCATCCCTGCTCCACATCTCCTAAGACTGTTAGAGCAGAAGACAGCCTGAATTTTGCATGAAAATAATTTAAGTAAAAAACATTAAATCTATATAGCATGATTTACTGGCTCCTCACGCTACCCAGAAGTACTTCAGTTCTCAAATTGCATAAAGAGCCCAAAATGCATTATTTGCTGAAGATCTCTCTAAGAGCACTGTGAATCTTTGAGATGTGCTGCATTTAACATGTAAATTGCATCTACAATACATACATGTAAGATGTGCATGCATGGAATGCAAAGTAAATTTAATAGTCGATAAAACACAAAACATTACTCCTTGCTAAGAATGGCTTTTAACAAATGACTGGGGGTGGGGAGAGACCTCAACCCAATGAAAGCACAAAGTCAAAACAGTCTAACTTTATACATGACATTTTCCAAATATTTTTTTGAATTAGTAACAAAAGCAAAATATGAACTTTAGGACAAAATTGTATTCATTGAAAGTAACAAAAAACATATAGCCATCCAAATCCCAGATGACTTCAACACCTGTGCAACTATCTTAATATGTAAGGACAGAAAAGGTAAAACAAGAAAAGTTACAAACTTACGCATGTGGGCAAATGTATTTTACATGGGGACTTTTGATACCTGCAAGTGTTTCAGACCATCCATGCCTGTTAACAAAAAAATACACAACATGTCATTTATGTTCTAGCTTAGCTCCTATTTCCATGTTGCCACAACAACAAAGAGCACATACAAAATATGCTGAATTAGGTCAGTATTTCTAGGAAAAAAAATTACATCTAGTGCAATATGCTATGAATATATTACTAAATTTAAAAGGCTTATTCTGCTTCTGAGTATTTGTTACACATGTACAACCTGGGACACCATCTAATTTGACTGTCATAGCTGTGGCACAGCTGCAGAAATACCACTTAGGCTCTATGCAAAGCCTGCTCCTTAACTGGCAGGGTTTAACAGCTTCAGTGCTGCAACATACAGACATAGGTATGGTGCTCCCAGACTCGGCACTGGCCCAGAGTCCACTGTGCTGCTCCTGCAGAGTTAAGGCAGCCTTCCTGTTTCTGAACTGTATCTCTTGATGTGGGAGAGGAGCAAACCAACACCTAGGCTAGCACCGTGTGGAGTCAACCTAATCAAACCCAGATGTGTTAACTTCAGCTCAGCCTGAATGCTCTCAGTCAGGCAGTCCTGAACAATACTCCAGATCCCAGGCAGTCTTTCAAATCTCAGGCATGCACTGTATGAATGCATAGAACCAGAGATTTGCCCAAGGCACAAGATATCAAGCTTCCTACAAACCAGGGAACTGGAACACATGACCTAAATAAAGAGCATGGCAAGACTTATGCCAGGGCTGAGCTAGACTTGAACTGAATTGCACCTAGATCTCAAATCTGTGCAGAACCACTGGCTGTGCCTGCACTTTGCCTTCCCAAACATCCAACAGCACCTGTATGCACACTAGGATTGCTCCTTTTCTAAGGAGAAAACATTGGTAACAAACTCAGTTAACACAGCTGAACTAACCTGACCAACAGCAGAGAAGCCATAAGACCATACAACGTTTAACTTTAGTATCATCCTAAAAAGTTCATGTATGCTATATGCAAAGTTAAAGAGGTTTCAAACACACAGAGAGCATGGGTATATGAAACTCAGGCTGGATATGGCAACCTGCTTCCTACCAATACTTTTATATATATTATTAACAAATAGCGGGTGATCTTGACTTGCACAGTATTAGCAATGAGGCACAAAACACCAAATAAGAATCTAAAGGAGAAACATGACTGAGAAGAACTAGTTAGAAAAGAATTTGGGGATTTTTTTCTTTTAGCCATGTAGAAAGATTAAGTTGACAGATTCCAAAAAGTGCATTCTATGCGTATTTATGCTGACTCTTTAGAACAATCCTCTAGGCTGCACACTTCCTTCAGATTTTGACACAGAGCCACTTAAGTAAAGACAAAGAATATAACCTCTGATACGTAAACCATCTCCACAAGAAAAATAAAGTTGGTAATCTGAATTCAGCAATTGACAAATTCACACAAAGAAGAACAGGCCAGTTTAAACTACGGAGAGTTATAAAATCCTTCATTAGTTCTCTTCAGACAGTTCTTTTTTCCATTCACAACTACGGCTTTTTGGGGGGTAAAAAAAAAAAAAAAAAAAAAAAAAGGCAGCAGTCTGTTCCGGGCAGGTTTAGCTAATGCAGCATGCAGTGGATTGGAGGAACAGTGCAGCAAGTCACCATACTGCCACAGAGCTGTTACAGCTTGTGTTGTACACTCCAGCATGCAGGGAGCCCTTGCAAGCCGAAGACTGTGTGACTGCTTTGTAACTAAAATAGAAACATCACATTCGTACGAGAAAAACAACTTACACTAAAGAACAAACTTTACGATCTTGTTCCCCTTGCCAAAAGCATGAACTCAGCACGCAAGGACTCAAATCCTGAGGACTCAGAGAATCTCCAACTGCTCACTGTTGGGTGACAAGGTGCAGGAAGTGACTGCAGCCTCAGCAGAGTCCCACCCGCGGGGAGGGAGGGGAAAACACAAACACAGGGACAAACTACCAGCCCCAACAAGCAGGAGCAAACATCTCCCTTTATAGAACATTGCCCAGGGCACAGACTCTTAAACTCTTAAAGTTATTAAGTGTCCAGGTTATATATTAAGACCACATACCAGACAGAGAAGTGTTTTAAGACAGAGAAACCTGTAAACATTAGTGACCACCTAGGAGCTTGCTCAGATACACCAACACCTGAGCTTACTTCTGTGCCACACACTAGAGTAGAAGCAGCCACCCAACAGCACCTGCCAGCAAACTGGCAGTGCACAAGTGTGGAACAGAAAGAGCTCTACATTTAGGAGGCAGAGAACAGCCAGAAAGTTGCTCTCTGGAAAGCAAAACCTCAGAAACACACTGACTTCTTCTTCCACCAAATCTGAATGGAGAAGTTTGGCGTTCAGACCAAACCACGGGTTTGAGCTGACAGCAGAGAGCTTGTGAGTGCTCTAGATTTACGCTAGGACATTCAAAACGAACAGTTCTCAGTGTTATTCCAACGTATGTGATGTCTGTTCTGAGGTCACCCCTGCAGTCAGGTACAGGGAAGCAGCAGGACAAGAAGTTTCGGTGACTTTTAGCACCTTGCACCGT
>WBMW01004426.1:260252-280380 GCA_013396635.1 Penelope pileata
GGAGGGCCGCCACTCGAACCCCGAAACTCTACCAGCCACAGGTAGCTACCAGCACACCAGCATACACACCCGGTATCTCCCAATCCATGAAGGAAAATCACCTGAAAAAAAAAACAACACCAAAATCGCGGTGTAAGATGACTTCAGAGACACGAGCGCTCCGCCCGCTGCCCGCCCACGCAGGCTGCGGCCCGCAGGTTCACGCTCCCGGCGGCAGCCCCTGGCCGTCCCCCCCCCGGGGNGGGGACCGTTGCCGCGTGCGGGCAGCTCTGAGGGGAGCGGAGGGGACGGACAGCGGAGCAGAGCAGAGCCTCCGGCCCCCTCGCGTTTTTCGCCTTTAAAACTAGCGTCCAAACGGCCAGATGTGTGCCGGCTTGCACTGCGCTTTTATAGCATAGTCTGTACCTGTCTGCCGTCTGAATGTTTCTTAGAAAAATGGGGTTTGTGGTGCTTTGAAAGGCTGGGGGAAAGGGAAATCATAGCGTCCTTACGTGGGTTAATGTAAAATAGGAAGTCGTGCACAAAGCAGCACAAAGCCAGCAAACATCGCCAGACAGAGCTCGTTTGTCCCTGTCCGATCAGATGCCCGCATCACCCAATTAAGCCGTGGCTTACAGCCAAAGAGCGGGCGGCTGCTATTCATCCCCAGCACTCCGACCAACTCCGAGTACGGCAACCGCATCCCTGCCGGAATGAAGCGCTTTGTCCTCCATCTCTGCTCCACGCGTCTTTGCCAAGCGCTTCCTCTCAGAAAGTCGATCTGCCCATTGTGTTCTGCTGGGCAGCATCTGCCTCATGCAGACGCTGTGGGGCAGCTCCGGCAGCTGCTGAACACACACAGGAACCCGGGGGTTCCTGCTATTGCCAGCCTGAGTTGTTCTAGCACATGTTTTTTTTGTGTGGCAGCTGTCTCTGTGCTTCAGCGTGTGGTGCCTTGTGGATGGTACTGCAGGGGAACTGTTAGGTCACGGCTTGCACTGATGGTTGAGCACCTGGTGGAGGGGTGGGGCTGGCCTGGGGAGCACAGGCAGACTGCTTACACCTGTGCTCGGAGCAGCTGAAAAGAGATGGACCTGAGGTGGGGTGGCCCCAGGCTCAGATAAGGGCCAGCATGGTTCAGAGAGCACAAGATCAGAAAGGATGAGAGAGAGGAGCAGCTGAAGCAGAAGCAGCAGCAGCAAGAGCATCGAGTAGGAAATGATGTGAAGCAGAGCCCCCAGCTCCAGACAGGACAATGGTGTAGCTGTAAGAGTTTGGGACTTTTTCCAGAATCCAGCCCAAATCTGCAACAAAAATGTAGTGCATGCAGAAAGGATTGATAAAGGATCCTGAGCTTCACGTTACGTCAGATGCTTATCAAGTATGCTGAGCCAAACAAGACTGCCTTCCTTCCCTTTCCCCCGTGCTGTTTACCAGACTGCCTTTCTTATCTGGTAACTCTGGTGAGGTGGCCTGATGCAGCTCCCACCACGCAAGGCTGGGTGCCCGCTCGCAGTTGGGCTGAGTGCTCAATCGATGGGGCTGGGCCGACCTCAGCTGAGCTGACAGCCCTGCATGCGTGGCTCAGGGCTGCTGGGGCCATGCAGCTCTGTGTGCATGGGGCGGGTAGGAGCTGCACAACAGCAGTGTCAAGGGGCTTGGCTTCTGAAACCCTGAAGGAACTGCTGAAATCTTCTGGACTGTGAATCTTTTAAAGCCTTGTAAGCTGGATGTCTCTTTACAGTGAGTTTTCTGCATATGAATACTTTTCTACCTCATTTAAGGTAGTGAGAGCTTTACAAGGCAAAACACACTCTGAATTGTGTATGTCCCCCATCCTAGTGGCTGAAATGGACTTGACTGGTTTCCCATACCAGCATTTTGTGTGTATTGCTACATAGCTGTGTTTTTCTTTTTCTTTTTTTTTTTTGAACACCATGAGAAGCAATACAGACTTCATCCTGAAACTCACAAATTTCTGCAGTGTGATTTCCAAATTTCCATTTCATCTACTGCTTACTGGCAGAGCAGTCTGGTAACCCTTTGAGACGTACCCTGAAGCACTCATTCCACATGGAAACAGGAGTGTAAGTACTGGAACCAGAACATTACCCTGAGAAGTTTCAGGTGACTCCAGCACCAGGAGCTGTGCTTTCTGCTCTGTACATCCCTGCAGTGACCCTTCCTTGTTGGCAGAGCAGCTGGCACCACCCGCAAAAGCCTCCAGAAGAATGACACTGATGGAAGTTTCAGCACAACTCCTGAGAAAGGACTGCTGCTCAGACTGACATCACAGAAGTGACCGAGCACTGTACCAAGGGAAGTCTGTCACAGAATCACAAAACTGTAGGGGTTGGAAGGGACCTCAAGAGATCATCGAGTCCAAACCCCCTGCCAAAGCAGGTTCCTGAGTGCAGGTCACACAAGTGAGCGTCCAGACAGGTCTGGAATATCTCCAGGGAAGGAGACTCCACACTTTCCCCGGGCAGCCTGTTCCAGTGCTCTGTCACCCGCATCATGAAGAAGTTCTTATGTGCATTGGTGCGGAACTTCCTGTGCTCCAGTTTGTGGCCATTGCCCCTTGTTCTGTCCCCATAGATCACTGAAAAGAGGCTGGCTATGTCCCTTTGCCTCCCTCACTTAAGATATTTATAGGTATTGATAAGATCCCCTCTCAGTCTTCTTTCCGGGCCGAACAGCCCCAGGTCATTCAGCCTTTCCTCATAAAGGTGATGCTCCAGGACCTTTACCATCTCTTTGGCCCTCCGCTGGGTTCTTCCCAGGAGATCCCTGTCTTTTTTGTACTGGGGAGCCCAGAACTGGACACAGGACTCCAATTAGACACATTTGCAGTGAGTCTCCTCCCCCAGACCTTTTGGGTTCTCCCAGGGCACGGCACTTTCCAGAGGATCCACGTACTGCATGCCATAAGCCTTCAGATGCCCTCAGGTGTGGCCTTGGCTCTAAAACACGGGGCTGAGGTCAGTGCGAATGGCGGAACTGCAGAAAGCGAAGTGCTATTGGAACCTATGCCAAGCCATTCGAGAGACGCTCTCACTCGCGCATTCCAGGCGTAGCCAGCGGGCAAAGCCCAATGCCCCACCTGACGCCGCCGCCATATTGGCCCGCCCCTGCCCGCTCCCCCCCTCCCGGCCTGCGGAGCTGCGCGACACTGATGGGAGGCGCGGTTTACGGCTCTTGCCGTAAAGCAGCTCTGCCTGTCGGGTGGTGCCGTCGCCCTCGGGAGGGCAGTGGCCATGAGCGGGAATGGCGTGGTCGGGGCTCTGCAGCTGCTGCGGTCGCTGCCCAGGGTCACCCTGGGCAACCTGAGGCCCAACCCGGGCTCAAAAAAGAAGGTGAGTGCCGGCGGCTGCTCGGGTGGGTCTCGGGCTCTCTTTTGCCCTCCAGGGCGGTCAGACGGTCTCTGGGAGGCCGCGAGGGGCCCGGGGGAGCGGCCTCTGCAGAACGGGTAGGGGAGGGCGAGGGGGTGGGCGGCGGCGTTGTGCCCGCTGTCCTCGGGGGCCGTGTGCCCGCTGTCCTCGGGGGCCGTGTGCCCGCGGTCATCCCCGCGGAGACCTGGCTGGGGGGTGGCCTCGGCTGAGCCTCGGGGCCGCTGCGGTGCATGAGGGACGTTAAGAACGTGTGGAATAGCAAGTATTTATGTCAGGGAGCAGTAGTGTGTTTGTAAAGGGAAGGAGCAAAAAGAAAGGGAATATCATGCTGGCCAGCATTTGTTGTTAGTGTTGAGTGTTCCAAAGCAAAGCTAGGTGCTCTCATCCTACCCCCACCTGTAAAATGATAGAGAAGAAAAGAAACTCAGCTGATGTGGGGACAGTGGAGCTGCTCAGGAGGAGCCGTAGGAATGGAAAACAAACAGGGAGCCCCAAGCACCACGTCCCTGTCAGTGCTCCCTGGAAATGCTAACAGAGGTGGTGAGTGCTGCGTTGGTGCAACCCCACAGACCTGTGGCAGGGTGAGGGAATGGGTGTTCTGCCCCACTGCAGTTGTCAGGATTTCCCTGTCAAGTTGCTTCCCTTGATGCAGCTTTGCCAGGGTCAGAAGGACATGAAAGAAGAGGTCCCGTTTGTGGCTGCTGTGCTGATTCTTAAGGTTTTTCAAGCTACTTCAGGCTCCAGAACAGTATTTTCAGGTTTAGCATCCAGAATTTGTGAGATCGTCTGAACTTGAGGTTTAAAGAAATGAATGTTTTCCTTTCAGTGTTTGTTCTCAGAACTTTTTGTTTTTCAGAGTAGCTGCTGGGTTTAGGAAAACATTTTTTTTCTTGAAATATTTTTGTGTACTTACCTGGTCTTTAGCAAGTATCTTGCAACTTCAAATAGGAAATGAGGTGTGGGTTGGTATTTGTGTTCTCCGTGTTCCTGGTAACGACTGGCCTTCTGTTGGAGTTTGCACCAGTGACCTCAGCTCTCTTTCCCTGCAATTTCCCTGCCCACAGTTTGACTGAGCACTGAATGCAGGAAATTAGAATGCGAAGAGCCTTACTGAAGTCTCTTTAGTAATGATTTAAGTTATTTTTAATCCAACAGTGATTATGATAATCAAAGTTAGCTTGTAAGCTCTACAAATAATGTTTAAAATGTGTTGCTTGCAGTCTCCCAGACTGATTCAGGTTGAAGAACATAATGGAAAATAGCAAATATTTGTGTTCTCTTGTGGAGATGTGAGACTGTTAGCAACATGGCTTTGCTCCTTCCATGTGTTTGTGCTCTGGTGAATGTTAGCTTAAATGGGAAAAACTTTGTGGGATCAAATGAATCCACCAAAGTGATGCACAGATGCGGTCATTTCTCTTGGAGCTGAGCAGCAAATTCTTGACTGTACAGCACAGCAGCGAGGAATCCAAAGCTTGTGGCTTATCTCCCTGACAAAACATGAAGAAATCAAAGTGAGCCCTCATGCTGCAAAATCTTTAGTATATGAGATCAAGTGATCTTACACCGTAGGTTTTTAATAGCTGGGTTGATGCGGGATAGCGCTGCTGCACCCAGATGATCATTTCCACCACTGTTCACTGCCTGTCTTGTGATGCTGTAGATATTTGTATACTCATATTGTACTGAATGGTGAAAATGATCTGGATTTGGGAAAAAAAACCTACGTCTGCTGCTCACCATTTAGGTGTGCAAATGCTCCTGCTGGCACAAATAGGAGGTGAGCACAAGAGGACTGCAAAAACACTACTTATAGCTGCAATGCTAATTTAAAGTGCTCCGGAAACTTACAGCTTAGTTTCACGGTCTTAATGTAAGCAGTAATGAAGGTTTGAAATGTAATCCTCTCTTCTGATTTGTAGTCAGTAGTTGCAGACTTTTTAGAAAGTCCGTGGAAAGAATTATACGTGTGCATAGCATATGTCATCTGTTCCTCTGAACCTTGAAGTAGTGATTTATTTTTTTTACCCGTTGTTAGTATTCAGAAACTTCTGAGCACTAAG
Organism: Penelope pileata; assembly: GCA_013396635.1. Lineage (NCBI taxonomy): Eukaryota > Metazoa > Chordata > Aves > Galliformes > Cracidae > Penelope > Penelope pileata. The sequence goes on from WBMW01004426.1 coordinate 265,687, forward strand.
CAACTTTGTCATGAAATAGGAGGAAATGTCAACAGTTAATTCAGGAAAATTATTTAATGTGGAGAGTGCAGAATGTGAACAGGATTAGGTACTAATATTTCTTTTATTGCAGTATGTGTTCCTGTAAACTTCAAGCTGTTTGTGGTGCCTGCCTAGAGCTGTCTGCAAAAAACACATTAACTGTTTTTCTGAACACTTTTCCTCATAGAAGAGAGCTGTTTCTTACTTTTCTCTCCAAAAATCAGCATTTTGTTGTGTTGGCCGAGTCTCTGAAGTGGTATATTTTATAGCTACGTCTCTACGTTGTAGTTGACTAAATGTATCATTGATTGTTTTCAAGGAGAAAAGACGTGGCCGTGGAAGATATGGAGGTAGAAAGTGTGGTCGAGGTCACAAAGGAGAAAGACAAAGAGGAAATCGCCCCCGCTTAGGCTTCGAGGGTGGCCAAACTCCGTTTTATTTGGCCATACCGAAATACGGGTTTAATGAGGGACATAGGTAAGTTCCTTCACCGTTGCTCAGAAAGTCATGTCTGCTTTTCTTAATCTTTCTCCTGAAGCCAGAATCTAAGATGGCAAAACAGCCTCACTGTAGATGAGATGTTCCTCTCTGATTGTTAGCTTGCCTAACAGCAGAATCTCCCATTTCTTGTGAGATCATTTATTTCTTTTAATGAATTATTTTATGTTGTTTTACAGCTCTTCCTGTTTGCCCTTCTCTTTGCATAATCCTTCATTTATAGCAGTCTGCCTCATCCCCTACAGCAGCACGCATACAACATAGTCAGAGGAGTAACCTCCTCTGAGACTCCTCCTCCAAACGTGCGTGTTTCTCTCCATGCTGTCTTCACAGCAGATGGCCTATTGGACTGACTGGAAGTGGTCTCGTTACCTTTATTGAGCTCCTGGGAAGATGCTGGGCTTCAGAGTTTAATCCAGAGTTTCTTTGTTATTTCGCTTTGCTTTATTCATCAAGCTCTGATCTCCTGCCAGCCAAACAATTCTGCTTCCCTTCATTACTCTACTTTCTCAGCCCTGCAAAGCTGCTGTCTTTGTCTGTGCTCATCTCTTCCACCTTGTATCTTAAAAAACTCTTTCATTTCAAATCTGTTGGACATTAAGTTGGCTTTTGCCATTGTTCTCCTCAGGCATTCTGCCTTGTCTAACACCTTTCTCCCCTTTTCACATTGTTCTCGTTTATGCCATTATCTCTCTTCCATCTTTTTTTAAATGATTCTACCGTGTCTTTTCTCCAGTCTCTAGTCTTAGATGTGGATCTGTGTGCTGGTGTTTCATTTTCTTAGCTATTTTGACAGACTTAAAATTCTCTTAGTTTTTGTGTTGTTCTTGTCTGATTTTGTCTAAATCTGTTTTTTGTTTCCTAATTTAGTACTACTGTTACCTGGGTCACTAACCATTTTGTTCCATTTACATGTGATCACAAAAACTTCTGTATCCATACAGTGCTGTCATAGGTAGTAGTAACAAAAATGTGCTACTTCTAGCAGACAGTTCAAGAATGAGAAGCCTAATGTGTATTTATCTGTAAGTTGTTAGTCTTGCAGTTTGATGTAATGTTTCATTTGCTGATATAACTTAAGCAAATGGCTGTACACTTTTGTATCTTCAATTTATATGTGAAGTATAACTTCTAGACCTGTCCTCATTATTGAAGATTTTCTCTGCAAGTCTTGTTAGTTTTGAAGTGTTTTAAACTACGTTTCCAGTTACTGTCATTTGTCCCTCTTAGCTTAATGTACTACAAGAGTAAATGAGGAGCACTTTTGATTCGCAAAGGACGTGCAGACACTGAGCTTCTCATGTTAGTAGTGGTCACAAGTTTATCAAGAAACAACAGCAACAAAAATCCAAGCTTCTGCAGTGATGCAAAATTAAAAGGATCTTAATGCTTTTTAACTGCGTTTGGCACATGTGGAAACAACAGCGAAAAGCACTTTGTAATTTTGCAACGTGCTTCACAAAATTCCAATGCCAGGCTATTGTAAATGTTTTTGTAGCGAATATTGTAACTTGAGAGGCTGTTGGGGCAGATTAAGGGCATACTGAAGGAGAGGTATATCTTCACAGGTAGTTTATCTTCACCTCATTCTTTTTTTTTTCTGTCTGCAATGTTGTTCCTCTACTTTTTGAATTTTTCCTCTGTTAAGAACTATCTGACAGGCCTAATTTTTATTTATTTATTTATTACTTTTATTATTATTATTATTTTATTTTATTTTGTCTTAGCTTACCATTGACAGAGAGAAATTTCTTCTCAGTTCTTCTACTAACACTCACAGATTTCCGATAGCAGCACTGAAACTGATTGTATGAGAACACTTCCGAGCATCGACATAAATAATATGCAGTAGGCATAGGTGCTGGAAACAGGAAAACTGCTCTGGGGATTGGTTTGTACAGTGAAATTAGAACTTCATAAGATGCAACAGAAGATTCTGCTGAAGGTGATGGCCGTTGACCAAATATTCCATTTTCTTTGGGGATATGGATTAATCTGTATTTCCTCAATATTTCCCCCTCTGCAGAGGATTTTGAGAGAGGTTTCATTTAATACTTGTCAGATGTCAGGTACAGGTACAGTAATGGTTTAAAACCTCTTGTTGGATAGAGGCGGTGGTGGTTTGTTTTGATTTTTTTTTTGATCAGATTTTCCAAATGAGGAAATGAGTGAGGCTCCTGAGCTGGATTCACTTTGAGGGTGGCGGTTATTTAGAATCTTGTTGAATTACCAAGAAATGCTTACACTTCAATTATTAATGTTTTGCTGCTTCCTTAAACCAGTCAGCTTGGCAACAGCAAAAGGATAAACGTCATGTTGGGGAGTGGGAACTGAATGCACAGTGAAATCTTGGGCTGTAACTGGGGCTTGTAAGTTTAATGCAAATTTTGGCTTATGGATGATGTTTTAAACATGAGCTTGATAGTTTTAGGACTAGGTAGAAAATTGAATATGTGCTATGTATCATTGACCAGTTCTGTTAAAATTTCAATTTTGTAAATTTCTTTTGTTCCTTTTTTTCCCCCCTCTTTCTTCCCCAGCCGCAGACATCAGTATCACCCACTCAGTCTTCAGAAGCTGCAGTACCTGATTGATTTGGGTAGAGTTGACCCTACACAACCAATTGACTTAACACAGCTTACTAATGCCAGAGGTGTAACAATACAACCTCTCAAACGGGATTATGGTGTCCAGCTGGTGGAGGAGGTATGCATACAAGACAGATTTATTATTTCAGGCAGCGTAAAGCTTTGGGTTTTCAAGATTTTCACACGAGGCTGTCTGATTGTCCTCCTGTTTTGGAGGCATCCTTGCTTTTCTGAATTACTTTTCTATGGAATTTGTGATGTTAAATCCACTAGAGGGCAGTATGTGTTAGCAAAATATCAGGATGGTGTTTTAAGACCAGAGAGACTATACAAAAATAATAGTTAAGGAGCACATAATGAGACTTCAAAAAGTATTTTAGAACAGAAGACTAGAATGTTCTAAAACAAATGTATGAAGATTTTGGACAGGCAAACATTTTTAATTGAACCTAGATGACTGAAGGACAGCAATTTGGTTACCCTTCTTGGTGCAGGAAACAGGCAAAACAGTATTTTTCAGAACTGGATGTTTCTTTGCAGAGAAGAATGTATGTATGCCTTAAAATACTCACTTTTATGTTAGTCTAATGTGTGTTGAAACTTACAGGGTGCTGATATTTTTGCGGCCAAGGTGAATATTGAAGTACAAAGGGCATCTGAATTAGCAATTGCAGCCATAGAAAAAAATGGAGGTGTTGTTACGACATCATTCTATGATCCAAGGAGTTTGGGTAAGAATTTCCATTTGTTTCTGACTTTTTAAGTGTGGAAAGATTAAGTGGTCCAAACTTCAACATCGTTCTTACTGGAAAGTCCTCCACTTCCTCTATTCTAAAAGCTTCAGCAAAAGATGTGTTATAAAAATGTCAAACTGCAATGTCTCCTCTGTTTTGTTTTTTTTAACCATTCTTCTGTTTAACCCTACCAATGTTAATAGTTATTTACTAGTCAGCCCGTTAAAGAAATGTAAGTTGCTGTGTAAACAAATGAACTAATAAAGGACTGCTTCTTTGAATTTGTGTGTTTTAACTTTTCCATACACTTTTAACATTTCCACTTAATAACTCTAGGGAAATTCAGGGGGAAATGGATTTAAGTGACACTTGGATGTTGATATTTTTAATTTAAAATACTTTTCCAGCTAAAGTGAGGAAATAACTTAGTTAGAGAAGGTCAGAATCATTCCAATAAAATGGCTATTGTTTTGAGAACACTTTCACTGAAGAATGTGGCTTTGCTTTGCTTGAGGCTGCATCCTGCCTAATATTCATTCATGCAATTTTTATTGACAATAATGGAGCTTTCATGTGTGAATGAGGCTGAGGACAAGAGGAGTAGACTTTTTCTAGTGGCAAAATATGTTACCCTGGACTGATACAAGTTCTTTTTTTAATCCAGTAAATGATCAAATACTGAATTAAGAAAGATCTGGAATGTAATTTACTGACTGTAGGCACTTGTGAGACTATCTTCTGATTTTTTTACTAAACAGACTCATAGAATGTCTTGGAAGGGACCTTAAAGATCCTCTAGTTCCACCCCGTGTGCTGTGGTCAGGGCTGTCACCCACTGGATCAGGCTGCCCAGAACCCCATCCAGCCTGGCCTTAAACAATTCCAGGGTTGGGGCATCCACAGCTTCTCTGGGATACCTGTCCCAGTGCCATTGAGTAGTGTTTCTTCCTTATCCCATCTAAATAAACTTTCCATTGATTCCTTATTGAAAATAGTTTCAGAAACACTGAATTTGGCACTTGTTGACTGTGTAAGTAGCCACTTTTAACTTGTTAACCAGTATTTTGAATAAGATGACATTTTCTGGCTTATTGTATCTTTCCAAAGTGGGCATTCTAAATGTATGAGAAATAATTCAGCCAGGTGGTTTTAACTGATATTTATAGTGACAGAGTTATTTGTTTGGGCAGGTGAAACTTGAAAAACAGTATCTCACTCGAAATAAGAATATTTTTAATATTTGTTTTTTTGCTTGATATTTTTTAATAAGTTTAATAACTTATTGAGCACGAAAATACTAAGTGAGAGTGTAATTCATTGTCTTGAAATACTGATTGTAAAGGATCATATCTAATTTTCTCTTTCCTTTGCACACAGAAATTTTAATTAAGCCAGTAGTATTTTTTGTGCGCGGCCAGCCTATTCCAAAGCGAATGCTTCCACCTGAAGATCTAGTCCGTTACTACACGGATGCCAGCAATCGTGGGTATCTGGCAGATCCAGCTAAGGTTGCAGAAGCCAGACTTGAACTCGCCAAGAAATATGGTTACACCCTGCCAGACATAACTAAGGATGAGCTCTTCAAGATGTTAAGCATGCGCAAGGACCCTAGGCAGATATTTTTTGGTCTTGCTCCAGGATGGGTTGTAAACATGGCAGACAAGAAAATTCTGAAGCCAACTGATGAGAGGCTGCTAAAATACTATAGCTCATGAACTCAAGACTGGAGGCAACTGCAGGTGTACAGGAAACATCTGGATGTGAAATAATGGATACAAAGATGTTTGTTTTTTTAAGACTGCTGTTACACCAGACAAAACATAAATTATTGTTTATGTAATCTGGTGTTGTTTTTTTCTTTTAATTGTCATAATACTGTGTATGAAAAGTCTTAGCATTTGGAAGCAGTGTAGAGTCTGAAATAAAGCGTGTATTTGGGCACCTTCTCTTGCTACGATCTGCCGGTTATTTTTTCAAGACAAATATTTTGGTGTTGTATCTGTTTCAGTGGATGATTCTGAAGAGTAGCTTGACTTAATACATTGAAGGGAAATTAATATAAACTAATTAAAATCTGAAACGTGGTAATACTAGTTTTACGATTGTTCCATAGCATTCCAGTTAACGTTGTAGAAAATGTTACCCTGAATACCTCTCAGACACAAACCATCAATTTTTCATGGATGGGGAAAATTAAAAAAAAAAAAAAAAAACAATGGAAAATGTCAAAGTACAGAAGAACTTACTACTCTCTCAAAGTTCATAGCAATGTTTTGGATTTTGCCACTACCAGAATATCTTGGTTTTATTTTTGTCTTGTACTCAATGACTGAGAAAGTCTTAGGTGTGCAGTTGGAAGATCTTCATCTAAATTTAATAAATAAAAGATAGCTGTCTTAAATTGGCAGCTGTCTTTATTCAAACAGAACTTAAAACTTGTCCACGTGCAAATGTAATGTCTTCTATAAAAATGCATTGCGGAATCCAGTCACAGTAATGACTGCAAGCAGTGATATTAGATCACGAGGCGGGAGGATGTCACGGACAAAACACACAGTAACACAAAACAGTTTTCAGCTTGATCACAGACTATCTGTGGTAGGAGATAAATTTAGATGTTTCAAAAAATTATGAAATTATTCTAATGAACAAAATATTCTAATGAGAACAACTTGATACAATCTCTGGGTAAACGTCATCCCACAAATGCTTGTTTCATCTGTCTCTCCATAAGACTTCACTATCCTAGGTTTCATCTGAATGCTTGGGAGTGTGCATTTAAGGATGACAAACCAAGCGGTAAATTGGAAGATGAAACTAAGTTCATCTGTCAGAGATTGATCTGACTCTTCACAAGTTAATGAGATGCTTCGTAATGACTTGAACTTTTAATGGAAGCTGATTTTGGCTTTAAGGTATGGATAATTTGGATATCAGGATGCAGGAAATTATCCTGAAGACCAGAACACAGGAATAAGGCTTGCTTTCCAGTTTTTTGTGTGCCTTGTAAATGCTGCTTATAGTTTCCTGTAGCTGACAAACCATCCCATCTCTTAGGGAAAGCCCTCCAAGTGCCAGAATCTGCTTCTCATTTGTAACACCTGCAGTTCACTTGTGTGCCTCAAGAAAAAATAATTTGCTTCTTTCAGAGAATAACAAGAAGCAGATTAGTTTTTTTGTTGATGTTTGTCAACCAGCTCAGATTTCTGCTTCACTCAGCAAGTGGTGTTGGCAATCAGTATGAACGTCTGTAATCTCCAAGCAAAGTAAAACATTCTCATGCAGAATAACGAGCATGGAATCCAGAGATTAGCAATGGAAAGTAACTGATGTTTTTGACAATTTACACTTCAGCTTCTGTTGTCCGTTGTTGATGCATGTGAGGTGCTTTTAGTAATAGGCGTTCTCCTGACTTTAAGTATAGGTGAAGCGTAGCAAAACAACACCAGGATAAAGTTGGATTCTGAATAGCAGAAATTTGGTCTTAGTGGAGTTAACATCAGTATTTTATAAGGTGCACAACGCTTTTTTGGCACATCACGAGTAATACTGCGTGCCAAAGAAAGTATAGCTTGAATGTGAAGTAAATAACTTTCTCACTTTAGATGTATCCTGTTCTGCATCCTGATGATTGTTGGTTTGGAAACTTAAATGACAAGCAATACTTATTTTTACTTTTTTTCTGTTGTTGCTGTTGTTACAATACTACCACCTCCATTTGGGAAGGAGTTGGAGGGGGGAAGAGTATTTATTGCCTTCCCTTATTTGTGCCATAATGTTTCTGTTTTTATGAATCAATTCACAATTGTATTATGTGGAGGTACTCAACAGGAAAGCTACTTAACTGGAAGCAAAGAAGGAAGTTAGTCATATTAGTGAAGACCAGAAGACAAAAGTGTTTATGTATCATTGTGTATTTTGGGGAGGAGAAGGGGGGAAGGCAACTGTGTTTCCACTCCTGCTCTTTGTATTAAAATGAACAAATTGCTTTCAGCAATTTTTTTCCTAAATCAACTTCTTTGATTTGCACACGCATGCACGCGCTGCTTACTGTAGGTTTCTAAGTGGTTTTCAGGTGAAAGGGTAACTTGGATAAAATGATAACAGTGAAAGAAAGAATGAAAACAGGAAACAGATGTCTGGTGACGTGGAGTGATTGGATAGCACTTATTCAAGCGAACGACGTCTTAGTCACAAGGCAGCTGTATCCTGGCTCTGATACTATAATGCTACAAATACCTTGGAGCCAAAACAGCCACGTTCCACTAAATCCGGTCATTCTACTTCATAAAGGTGATCTCTTATCATCTTATAATTGGAGAGGGCAAAAAGGGCTTTATGTTGCTTTATTTAAAATATGCAATGCTTATCTTTTTTTTTTTCTGTTTACAGTAGCTAGCATTTTATAACAGTTGTTCTGATTTTATTTACTAGTGAAAAAAGTGACAAAGCTATAGAGGATTTCCTGTTCATTTTATCTCATCAGGAACACAAGTCTCCTGGCAACTGAATACAGAATTATCAAAAGCACAAGTAAGTTATTGACAAGGCTTCTAATAAATCCGTAATAAACAGCCTCCCAATGGACTGTCATGTGTGTGGTGGTCAGGCCCGTTGATGCAGGACTGCAGCCAGCACTGGCATCTAAGCCCAATCTCAGCCCAGCAATTTGTGCCATGTTTACTGTTCATAAGATAAATGATTGTTTTGGATATCCTGCTTTGATAGTTGTTTTTGTTTTTTCATATTCAACAATGTATCACACAGCAAGAAGCACTGAATCTGCTGGAACTGAAAAGTGTTATCAAACCGCTGAGGAAAAACGTATTTGTGCTGTAAAATACCAAAAGTGGTGTTCGTTTTTGTCAACATCCCATTCTTGTATGGTTCCTTGATAAAACCGATCAGTTTGTGAGACCCAAATGAACATCAAGTCCTCTGAGCAGCTACATCGCTCTGTAATTAGAAATTCCCTACTAGATTAGTGGTCTATGTCTGTTGTACTTGCAAGTGGCTGACTGCAGGCTTGAAATGAAGCTACTTAAAATAAATGTATTTTCCCTTCTACTTGTACAAACGACAAAAATAGTTCTTTAAAGAGCTGCTGACTTCTCACTCATTATGCTGCATACTCAATTATTGGTGTTTAACAGCCAAAAGTTGACCAAATGATTCACTGATTTCCAAAAAAGTAACAAATACATAAATTAGCAGCCCTGATCTGAATCTTCGCGGGCAGTGTGCCAACATTGTTTTGACATGCGAGCAGAATTGATGTCAGTGCTCCAGGAAGTCATATAATGGTGATCAATGATGAGGATAGCTTCCCATTGCTATTTTATTGGGTTTTATTTCATGGCTGACATTTAAAATCTTAAAATGCTAATTCAAAGCTGATTTTGCACTGCTGAGCACTCACAAGTTCTGTAAAAATTGTCTAGATTAATTTGGAATAGTTGCACGAGTTTTGTATTTTGAATATTATTAAATATTAATATTATTCTCATATATCTCTAGAATAAGAAAGATGCAATGTCTGTCCAGAATGGACAACTTAATGTTCTTGATGCAAATTTCTCTCTTAAAATTTCCTGGTCAGAGACCAGATGGGAGTAGTTTTACGGAACTCACAGTCCGTACTTCAGTTTATTGTGTTGTCGTTTAATATGTGAAAAAAGATGAAAGTCTTGGTGTGACAGAATCCTTACCCTGTAGAGGAAAATTACCAATGTTAAGCTCCTTCATCCCTTAGCCCATGTGGTCATCGTTGTCTTTTTGTGGCAGAAATGTGTGGCATTGTCTAAAGCACTGTCGGTTCCTTGGTGGAAGCAAGCTGTCCTCAGATCTATTCTGTCTCCTCCGGCTCTGTTCCCTCCGTTGCATCTGTGTCTTTCAGCGGTCTCTTCTCACTCCTCCCGTTGCAGTTGTGGGAACTGCAGGGCTCAATCATTCTCACAGTGTCATCCTGTCTGGCCCACTCTGAGTTTGAAAATCTGGTTGTTTAATGTGCCTCTGCAGCAGGAAAAGTGTTGATCATTCCTGCATCTGTTTATACGAGGGGGTTTTTCGTGGCTTGAGCTTCCTGGACTGGTGTTGCTTTTGTTGTTAAAAATGTCAACAGCGGGGTTGTTTACTTGTTAACCTTGTAGATTCCAAGACGCTGGCCAGTGTGGAGGGCTCTTCGAGCCATGGATTCGGAGCTTGTTCAGAGTCAAGGAGCACTCCTGGAAGGGTGTCTGTGCACTTAACTCAGGATTACACACACTAGATGTAACCAAGACTTAACAGATAGGCACTTCTGTGTGTCAGGGCCCAACCCACTCTCTCCTTGCGCTTTGGGAAACCCAGCCTCTGCAGCTCATGGCAGCCTCCTGATAGCACTGCTCTGACTGGTCTCTAATCTATAAACATGAGCAGGTTTGCCAGAAACTCTGCTATTTCCTGATGGTTATAATGTTGTTGTTATTCCCTGGGCAGGTGAAGACAACTAAAGCAGTCTGTGAAAAACAATTTGATAAGTTAATTTACCATAAAGTAGTTCTGTGTAGATTTTTTGGATGATGCTAGTGTATTTTGTCATGCTCCCAGTGTGGAGTATCTTAAGAAAATAAATTCACTCTTAATATCTAACAAGGAAGATGCTTTCTTCCTTGAATGTAGCTGTGGTTCAGAGCTTCAAACATTAACATTTAAATTCCCTTTAAAGTTAATATTGTGAGATATTTTCTTAACATCAAAACTAATGCAAGAATAAATTAACATTGCTGACAAGCAGACAGTTGTTCAGGCTGACTTTGTAGTTTGTAGAGATCTGACTGACCGTGGAGCCCGGACAGTCACTGCATTTAGCCCGAGGCAGGCACCTGAACAGCTGAATTGCTCTCTAGGCTCCACCCTCTGTAACAGCAGTTTTGACATACAGCACATTTGTGCTGTAAAGCGTCTGGAGCTGAATCCCGCTCACTGTGTCTTCAGGGACACGTGATGCTTGAAGTGCGAGCTGGGAAGATCTCCTTGAGGATCCGCATGTCACCGGTGCGAATTGCCTAGCTCAGCATTGGGAACTTCTGAAGCTTGGTGCTCCAAGTTGTTGTTGAAAATAAGCATGCTAGTGTAATAAAAAAAACAGGTCAGAGGACATCCTAATGCCACAAGAGATGAAATGCTGGCTATTGATGAGTTGTACCTCGCAGCTATTGGAGACAGCCGTTTTTCTGAGCTACACAAATGGGCAGTGTCTCCTCCTAGAAGCCTCTGTGACTCCTTCCAGGTAGTCAGCTCTCATTTCCCAGTTCTGCACTGGTACTGCCATTCAAAGCTTGCTTATCTTCTTGACCCTCTTAGTGTAATAGGTTGCTGTTTGTGCTAACTCTCATGTATGTGTTTCCTCTGTAAGCAAAGCATGGAAATGAAAGCCACCTGAAAATGCAACTCAGAAAAAATGGGAGAGGAGGTCAGTGCTGAAATTTTGAAGTGTCTGCTTCAGCAAGTGGTGCGTGCAGCTGTCAGAGGAGGTGACAGATATTTAAACACAAGCACTGTCTCACTGCTCTCTGAGAATATGCAGCCCAGTGTGTCTCTTAGGGTCACCCTGTAACTGTGATAATAAGCTGTGATGTTTGCACAAAAGAACCATTTGGGGCTGATCCATGTGCAGATTTCGACTTGCCATTTCTCCCGTTTTCAATGATTTCTGGGTCCCTGACACCCCACAGACAAGTATGTTTTTCAGTGCATAGGCAATCTTTATTATCTTTTTTTTTTCCCAGAGGTAAATAGGACTTATCACCCCAGCAAGCAGTCTGAGTATGGGCCATGTACTAGACTTGAGACTGCTCCAGTCAAAATATTTTTCTACTGGTTTCATGTTGGCCTTGGCTGGCACAATACCGCTGCCGCCCTGACTTCTAGGACTTGTGAAATGTTTGGGCTTATTGTGACTTTGCTGTTGTTTTTTGTTGCCTTTTTTTTGGTTGTTGCTGGAAAGCTCCAGCCCCTACAGGTTCAAGACAAGTGTTTGCTATCAAGAAGGGAATTACCACAGAGAGAATGCAAACATTGCAAAATTCTGCCTGTGTCAGTTTTTCTGCACTCATTTGTATAAATCTGAGGGAATCAAAGCACTGGAATGCCTTGATTTTGTCTTCATTAATTGTGGAAAATCTCATCTGTCCATTAAAAGAACCTGAGAAGAAAATGCAGGGAAAAGAGCTGTCAAGTCATTTTTGCTACATGTTGTGAAAAGTGCACTTTTTCCCACTTCAAACAGTTGCTCTGAACAAAGCTGGATGACTTGGCTAGCAGCGTATTCGGAAGCCATGGACAGAGCCTGTAATGCTACCCGAACACTGTGGGCACTGCCAGGCAGCTATAGCACTGTAGTCAGCCCTACTGAAAGAAAGCATAATTTTCAGTCTTGGGAATCTGAGAAACAAAGTATGAAATTCTCCATCTGAAAAGATTCCAAAAGCAGAAAATATCCTGGTATTCTGCATGCACCGTTCAAACTCTGCCACATACTTCATTTTTTGCTGACTGTACTGTTGTGGGCAGTAAGTGTTCAAGAAATCATTTAAAGAATACATTGTAGATTTTCTTTGTTGTCATTATTGCTTTCAGCCCGGTAGGAATCTTGTTTCCAAGCATTGTTCCAGCATCCAACAAGGCTAGAAACAAATCTAGTGGGAGCCAGCATTTTCATGTGATGGCATTGTTCCAGGAACAGCTTCTTTAGGATAAACAGTAAATATTGTAAGGCTTGCAGACAGTTACTGGTTCATTGCTTATACCCTGCTGATTTTATTCATTGTTTCAGAGCATAACCCCTGTGCTGCATCCACACTTGACCTCCAGTCATGTCTTACCAGCACGAAAGTAGCCTTCAACAGCCACCTATAATATTCAGTAAGTATTATATTACCTGGTGCGTAACCATCCCACACAGACAGCATCCGTTCCCCAAATTATAAGACTGCTGTGATGATTTTGAGTGCTGAGAGCTGCATCCACTCACTGGGCTGGGAGAAGGTCCCGTGTCCTTCTGGTACAGACAAGGCTGACACCTAGTGACCAGATGTATTTATTCCTAAGGGAATTCACTGAGTCCTGGCTTGGTCATTGCTAAATCTGGAAGGTTTAAACTTCAAAGTGAATAGTTTGTTTATTTCATCATCACTTTTGGTCTTTGTTTTCAATGTTTCTCGTGTGCTCTAATGGTCGAGTTAAGGTGGCTTGAAAACTTGCGCAAATATTGGAGCTACGAAGGTTTTGCATGTACATTGCAGCTGCTCTAAGCAAAATGAGATGGCTGATGGCACGGTCCTCCTGTGTTTCTTACTCAGTGAAATCAAGGATGATCTTGATTTTTGGATTCTTTTTGCTCTTCCTTTTTTAATTAAGCCAAAATCAACTATGATGAGATATTCTCTGAGCTGCAAATTTTTCTGTCTACTGAGCAAGGACAGCACCCTACAAGGACATTGCCACCTGTTTTATCATCATTGCAGATCCTGCTGGAGATACTTTGGGATCTGTGCCTTAGTGAACTACCTATCAAAAAGTAAAAGCTAGTTAAAATTCACTTCCGGAATGCTTCTGATTTTTTTTTTTTTACCAAATTAAAATTTCAAGAGCATACTATATTTCTAAGAACTTGTGTGTGACCTTTATTAAAAGAAGTAGCCATATGAATTTAAGGAAAAAGCCACCCCGTTGTGAATGAAAGTAGTCTTTTCCTTGCAAGGAAAATTACTCACTCCAGAAGTAGATGGCAGATGTTCTCAGTGGCTCCTCAGGCTGGTAGGTTTCACATGGAACTGAAAACTGTAGCCCTGAAGAAGCAGAGCTTAGAGCAATCCTTGGGACTGGAGGAATTTTTATCTTTTAAATGTCTTCTGAAAGTTTCTTCAAATGTTGGTAATAAGCATTTTGGTTGATTCAGCATGACCCTTTGCTCCTAGTAATGTATTTGGCTATACAGAGAGTCAGAGCTCAATGTTTTTTTGTGACTGAAAGGAAACTTTGATTCTTCCTGAATGAAATAACTAGGAACTTGCACAAGCCCTGTGTTGTTGAACGGAAAAAGCAGGCTTCTTTTCCTTCAGATAGTCTCCTATATCTGACTCAGAACTTTACAGGCAGCTCAGATTCTGTATCTGTGGCGTGTTTCTAATTAGCCCATGAAAAAAAAAATAAAAGTTCTGTATTTTAAAAACCACTCAGTTTTCATCAGCTAGCCCTCTCTGATAGGATGTGTCTCTGGAGAGAGGGTTAGCAAATTCCCGAGGCAAAAATCTCTGCCAAAGGCAGCAGAGTGCAGTCCCTGAGCAATACCAACCTCCAAAAAGTCCACATAGCACTGGCAGTTGTTCGGAGTGGGGAAAGAGTGGTGACGTGGGTGTTGGTTTCTGCCGGGTTGCTGTTCGTGTTCCTTGTGTCAGGGCACAATTTGGCGAACATCTCAAAACCGCTACCCAGCAACATGTGCCTGAATAAAAAGCTGCTGCTTTTTACTGCTGCGTGCAGCTGCCCTTGGTTTCTCTTCAAAAGGAGCTCACAAACAAAGAGGGTTAGGAGGTAACTCATTTGCATCCATTTGAACAATTATTTTTAAAATTCTTGAAGATTCACTCTGAATTTATAATAATTTCATTCACACTGAAGACCTAGTGATCTCCTCTGGGCTGTAAGTCATAGAATGGGTAAAATGTAACTTTGACCACTTATAGGTAATGAAGACAGCACGAATTCTTAATTTTGAAAGTTAAATATTGGTGATCCTGAGGGCCTTGAATGTAGTCTTTGAGCATAGGAGGAAAGCAGTATTTAGTGAATCCTCTTCTTTTTCATTTTTC
>WBMW01004426.1:280418-291590 GCA_013396635.1 Penelope pileata
TTTTTTTTTTTTTTTTTTTTTTTTTTTTTTTTTTTTTTTTTTTTTTTTTTTTTTTTTTTTAATGAGGTAATGGGAGTTCCATTACTCGGTCAGACCAAGCCAATTATTTTCATTATTTCAGACTGCCAGCGCAGGATTCCTGCCATTGTTCAAAGCAGCGTTGAGGTGAAAAGTAAAGTTCTCCAGTATCAAAGTGATGTTTTGTGACTATAGGGAGTAAAGGAGAGCATCTACGACAGCTGCTTGTCCAGGGATAGGCACAGGCCTGCACCCCTGCAGCATACCCACAGAGCAGGTGACCCAGTAAAAAGATAGGTCCATGCATCTCTGAAGTACCACACAGCATGGAGCTCCAGCAGCGGGGACACAGGAACATCATAGAATAGTCAAGGTTGGAAAAGACCACTAAGATCAGCTAGTCCAACCATCCACCTACCACTGATGCTGCCCACTAAACCATGTCCCTAAGTACCACATCTACGTTTCTTGAACACCTCCAGGGATGGTGACTCCACTGCCTCCCTGGGCAGCCTGTTCTGGTGCCTGACCACTCTTTGGGAGAAGTTTTTCCTAAAATCCAACCTGAACCTCCCTGGAAACGTGTAGGTGTAGCCACAGGAAATCACCTTCTGTGCTTGAAGCTATTCCTGAAGCATCGTTTGTGTGGGTGCAGTCCTCCAGCACTGTCAGAGCCTGGAGGTGAGGGTGCGTGGAGAGCCCATGACCTTGGCATGTGATACCACGTCTTCCTTCCCCCTGTTGTAACCTTGGTGCGAAGCAGTTTAGGTGTTCCCTGGCTCACTGGATTAAACCAAACTGCTGCTTGCTGAGTTGGGAGCCAAAGGGACAGCCTTTCCCTGGATTAAAGCAGCAGCAGACAGGTCTCGTGCATATTTGGCATGGAAATTCTCATCCTATGATCCTGCTTGAAAGTCTACAGGCTCAGTAGTAGAGGGACTGTTCCCTTTCTGGAGGAAAGCTGTGTGACTGGAACTGGGGCAGATTCTGAGAAGGGATAGCATTTAAAGAGAGTTAGCTCTATCTTTAATTTCCAGATAATTATTGAGACAAAGTTGTCCTATGGGGAGAGAGACAGTGGTCTGCCCATGCACTGCTTGCCCACCTCTGTCTGAAGCCTGGAACTCCTGCAAATGGATGACATTTTGCTCTTGCATTACCCTGTGGCCATTCTCATATTTCTCTTTCACCAAATCTTACCTGCAAGGTTCCCCTATCAGCTGCCACCCTGCCACAGGCAAGAATTAAATTTCCTTTCTTCAAATAACGGCAAACCCCACCTGGACCACCAGAGGCCTCACTGGCCTACCTCTGCCTGCTAACATGATGAGCTAATGGCATACCAAAGGGCTTTATCTTTCGTACTCAAATGTAAGAATCTTGTGTGCAGTATTGTTGGAATCAACAAGCAAGGCACATAGTCCTGAGGCTTTTCTTCTGTTATGCTGGTACCCAAAATTGTATCAGTGACACTTCTGACTATCCAAGGAGTTGGGCCATTTATGTGTATACCTCCTGTTTTATCTTCCAAACTTTTCTGCTAATTCACTTGGATTTTACCTGTATTTTAATTATAATGTAACTGGATTCATCATACACTTGCAAATATGAAGTAGGAGGGCATTTCCAAATTTCAGTCACAGCCAAAATAAAGGTTAAATGAAAATCAGAGCTAAATACATCCGCTTGATCTTAGTTCTGTCCATGACTCAGGATGTCTCATCACTGAATGTTCACTTGAATTTTACAGAGTTTTATTCTAAAAACACCAACTGATGAAACAATGTATAAGATTTTCACACTGTTGAGACTGCAGCCTGGTGTTATTTTTTTTCCTTTTATTATTAGAAAACCAAAAGGAAAGGCATAATTCAATGTTGAAACTTGATAGGGAAGAGACCTTTGAGTTTGTATCTCTGTCCACCAATGTTCTTTATTAGAAGAAGGCAGTGCAATTATTTCTGTTTTTGGTGTTATTGATTCCTTTTTGAAACAGGAGTTTTTGAAAATTCCTAACTCCACTTTCCCACAAAGGTTTACCAGTTGGACTCAATGATCCTCTTGGGTGCCTTCCAACTTGGGATATTCTGTAAGTATAGACTCATGCATTTAGCTGTACAGCACAGTGCTATTTAAACAATGATGTATCTTTTGTGTTTACCAAGGAATGACTGAATGTCTTTTCATATATTTGATCAATTTGTTAAAATTATTAACAGAAAATGCTTACTAAAAGAGATGTCAAAGGGACAATACAAAGGTCTCATATGAGTGAAAAAAGTTGTTGTGACATGAAAGGAAGGTTAGAAGCTTTTTAGCGTTCCTGGGAAATGTTTTTTCTTTACCCATTTCCACCTCTTCTGTGCCATCCTTTCCAGGAAGCCAAGGCCTCTGACCATGTGCGAGATATGTCTGTGGGGCCGCAGGACACAAATCGTCTGACTCGTGACACAATTCTGTTCTGATAACCCCTCTGTACTAATCTGTTTGGACCAATTAGATTACATATTTTGTTTGGGTTTTATTTTTGTTTTTGTTTTTTTTTTCCCCCCACATCCAATCTGAAAACAAATGTACAACAAGGTCTCGTATTTACCACAAAACTATCATGGTTTGTTAAGCCTTGACTGGTGATCAAAGTCCATCAGCAAGCTACTCCTGGCTATTGATTTGCTTTGATAAAAGCAGAGTGCACACCTACATTTGCAAAATGGTAAAAGTGCATTTACAAAACATTGCCTGAAGAGCATAAACACACCACCCCTGTATGTAAACTTTACAGACTTTTTAAGTAAAACTTTGACCTAAGGGTCTGATAGTCTCCAGTATTTCTGGAAGACTGACAGAGATGCGTTGGTCACAGCATTTGGGAGGCACAGGTGAAGCAAGAGACAGTGAGTTCTGCAGAGCTGCTTGTTCAGCGGGCAGCAGTGCTCTCAGCTGCAGATCCTCTCACAGAAGAAAGGAAACATGCTTCGGCAGCTGACACTGACACCAGCTGACAATTCCTCTTATCAGAGCCTCGTGCACTCAGGAGCCAAACCCTTTAATTAGTTTCAAGGAATGGGGCAGTAAAGTTTTCCCGTGTTTTAGTCTGACTTCCTAAGGGAAGCAGTGCTGTGCAGCGGAACACACTTACCTTCTGGCTCATCCTTTTGGCTCTCTCTCCATTTCTTTTAAACCTTTTGAACAGATTCTGCATGATGGATGAGTGGAGGTCCTTATCTGCAGAGAAGGACATGGGTGTTCTGGTGGACAACAGGTTGGCCATGAACCAGCAGTGTGCCCTGGTGGCCAAGAAGGCCAATGATATCCTGGGGTGCATTAAAAATAGCATGGCTAGCAGGTCAAGGGACGTGATCCTCCTCCTCTGCTCTGCCCTGGTGAGGCCACAGCTGGAGTACTGTGTCCAGTTCTGGGCTCCCCAGTACAAAAAAGACAGGGATCTCCTGGAGAGAGTCCAGTGGAGGGCCACAAAGATGATGAGGGGCCTGGAGCATCTTCCTTGTGAGGAAAGGCTGAGAGACCTGGAGCTGTTCAGCCTGGAGAAGAGGAGACTGAGAGGGGATCCTATGAATGCTTATAGATATCTGATGAGTGATAGTCAAGTGGATGGGGCCAGGTTCTTTTCAGTGGTGCCCAGCAACAGGACAAGGGGCAATGGGCACAAACAGGAGCACAGGAAGTTCCAAAGGAACATGTGAAAGAGCTTCTTTACTGTGAGGGTGACAGAGCACTGGAACAGGCTGCCCAGAGAGGCTGTGGAGTCTCCTGCTCTGGAGATATTCAAGACCCACCTGGACACTCTCCTGTGCAACCTAGTGTAGGGAACCTGCTTTAGCAGGAGGCATGGACTAGGTGATCTACAAAGGTCCCTTCCAACCTCTGCAATTCTGTGATTCTGCAGCTCTGTAGGTGTCAAAGAGAGGATGTTCCCCCACGCTCTGTGAAGCTAAGCAGTCAGATGAGAGAGGAGGGGGACAGACAGGCTGAGAAGGGAATTCCTCTCGTGAGACAGCACCAGGTGCAGCCCCAAGGGTACAGCAGGGCTGCTGCCAAAGTGCCATGTGTCTCCTACTGCTGGTGCTCTGTGAAGGATACATACAAACAGCATAACTGGAGAGGGGAATAACAAAATCAAATCCACAAAATATCCTTTCAAAAGTTAAAGAGAAACTTTTTTTTTCCCTCCCAAATATCTCTCAGTTGCGGCAATCTTAATTTTGCTTGTAGCAGTAGTAAGAACATATAACTTTTCGTTGCAGTATGACTGATGTGGAACAGGCAGCCCTTTAAGGTTAAAAATGATAGCTGGAAACTTTCACAGCAGCAAACCCATGACTTTTGCTTTTGTATTTAACACAAACTCTGTTCAGTACATTGAATTTTTACGTCACAGAACTGTAGGGGTTGGAAGGGTCCTCGAGAGATCATCGAGTCCCCCCCTCCTGCCAAAGCAGGTTCCCTAGTGCAGGTTGCACAGGTAGGCTTCCAGACGGGTCTGGAATATCTCCAGGGAAGGAGACTCCACAACCTCCCTGGGCAGCCCGTTCCAGTGCTCCGTCACCCGCACCATGAAGAAGTTCTTACACATATTTCTGCGGAACTTCCTATGCTCCAGTTTGTGGCCATTGCCCCTTGTCCTGTCATTTAATAACCCCCTATCAGCAGGAGGCGGGTGTCCGGCTGCCCGCGGGGCGATGAGCGGGGATGGAGGCCGAGGTGGGGCGGTTCTCTCCCGCTCCCGGAGCTCAGCGGAGCCGCGGCCGCGCCCGGGCCGCTGGGGGGAGGTGTGGGGCCGCGCTCCGGGGCCGCCGCTGCCCGGGGCTGGGTGGGAGCGTGGCCCCGAGCGCTCCGAAACGCGCTCTGCCATCGCTGCAGCTTGCAGCAATCGCAGTGCTCCGAGGCGTCCCCTTGTAATAAATTGATCATAAAAGCTTTTAACACTTCAAGTCACGCGTGGAGATTAATGAGGCAACAACTCTGTGGGGGAAGGAAAGGGGAGGTTTAAAGATAATGGTTAGTAAATGGAAAATCTGCTCCTCTATTACCTTTACATTTCCTGGTGTAAGTCAGAAATGGACAGATGAATGCTCTCGTTACAATGAAATAATGAAGCTGTGGTGAACTTTTTAAGCTTATCAGGAAAAGAAGTACTGACAGGACAATCTGCAAAGGCCCCTTGTAAAGATACCTCCTCTTTCTCTTACCAGATTTAAATGATGATGGAAAGTGTACATTAAGCAAGATATGTTTGGCCCACTTCTTGAGTCATCTAGAATTTCATTACGCTACATCCCTCTACAAACAGTCCCACTGTTTGTTGAGATGCTTCTACCATTGGTGTTTAGTGGGAGTAAATTTATTCCCCCAGGGCTCTGCTTACAAATTAAAGAATCAGAGGAATGCTGTGGTTTAGTCTTCCAGGACGAAAAGCAGCACCAAGCAGTTGAATATGGAACGACTTGCCTTGGGGAATCAGATGCAATGCAAATGAACATTTTCGTGTTTCTACAACAAAAGTACTATGGGAAATCAATTTTGTGATGAGTGTTCCATGTCTGTAATATGGGAAGAAGCACTGTAAGTAGCCTACTTAGGGAGAGGGAATAAAGTTTCTATCCTGCTTTTCATCCTGATGTCAGGTAATGCATCGTTCTACAGACCCAGGCACAAAGTGGCCAGTTCCAAGCTCTCCAGTATCCCAAACAGTTGAAGAAGCACATTTCTGGAAGATAGCTGTGCTCCCTTTTCTGTGTCAGTAGGCAGTGCTAAGCTAGGACAGAAAGCTATCTACCTTGCCTTTACCATCAGTGAGTTGTCTATTTTTTCTTCACATCTTGTCTGGGAGAGATGTGAATGGATAGTGAAGTCATATCTTGAGATTTCCTCAAGCCTGGGAATTTTTTTTAGTATATTAAGTACGTTGCTCTGAAAGTAATGCCTCCTTTTCATTTCCGTGGAAACTACAGCAGATACAAACAGCACAATAACAGTTTGATGGAACACATTCTCAGCTACAAAACACTCTTTTTCAACACAGTCACCATCGTTAGCTGATTCTTGTGGTTGAGCTGACCAAGACACTCTTCATTTCATGGTGTGACAGCTTTTTGTGGCCGTCTGGAACGTGGCTTGTCTTTCATGTCGCTGTTGCCACTGCTAAAATGCACCACCCACCGCCTCCCTGTGCTCACATCCACTGTTTGGTCTCCATAAGCGTTCAGCAAGCATCGATGAATGTCAATGGGTGCCATTTTTTCCACACAGAGGAATTCAATTCCACACCTTTCCTTCATATGCACTTCCATGTCAGCCACCGTTGTGTCAGACTGCCTCTCTGCTGCCATCTGTCACACGGCAATGGTGACGTTGTAATGGAATATTGGTGGGAAGGTTCAACCTCTACTGCCACACCACCAATATCTGCCTCTGATGTTGTGGGCCAATATAATAAAATAGGAGGCATTACTTTAGGAGCACCCCCAGTACATTGGAGGAGGACTGCCTTGTTCTTAGCTCTGCTGCAGATGACATTCTGTCTTTTGGGTTATGGCAGCCTGGTGTTTCTGCAAGTTCAACTGTTTTTCTGAAGTTCATTACTGTGAGATACTTTGGTAGAGGGGAAATATAATGTCAGCTCCATGTTTTCCATTTTCTTCTGTAAAGTGCAGCAAGGGCTTTGGCAGTGGCTGTCCTCAGCTCTGAGGAAATGAGGCAGTACAGATCTGACAGCAGACACTGTTGTCTTCCCCATGTTCCTCACTAAAATGAAACAACTTCTGTGATGTTTCCGAGACCTGTCACAAAAAAAATGTTCCACAGACAACAAACTCAGATTGAGTTTACTAACTTCAAAAATGCCCCAAAGCAAGAGCCATCTTGCTTGATTTTGGTCTTTCTCCATATGCACACAGAGCATAACAGGTGCAGCAATCAAAAGGACAAATGCAATTTATTCTATTCCTTTTTTCACAGAAATTTGACAGTCATTTCACAGTCACTTGCAAAGTTAGTGGATTTATTTTCTCCTGTAACATATCCATGGAGTGATGATCCCAGCTCCAACACAAGACGAGGAAGCTTTGTGACTGAATTTTGCTAGTACAAGCAGGGAATCAGTATCTATGGGTTCTTTCCCCTGCATGGCATGAAGAACAGACTCTTTAAAGTATTTGTTATGTATAAAGGCAAGTATCACTGCAAAGTTTGTTGACTGCTTGTGCCCTACAAATTACATCGAGCTGCAGGAGACAATAAACTGTATGGGAACATTCTGGAACAAGGTGAACTGAATTGCCCAGGAGGCGATGTGAACTGTGTGCACCTTAAGTGTGAAACTCAAGTGCATAACTAAGGTTGGGTGATTTTATTTCTTACAAGTTATAGCTGTAATTTACACAACACAAAATGAGCAATATCAGCTAGAAATGCTCAGATCAAATTCTGCCCAGCTTAAATCCAGCCTTACACGCTTAAAGTAAGGAGAGACTTTCCAATTTCTATTTATCTTAAAGTGACTGTGAAAGAAAAGAAGAGAAAGGTCTCTTGGCATGTGGAAATGCACCAGCACTGTCTCCAGCACAGTGGAACTTGATAGACATAGGAAATATAATGTACCCTGCCTTTACGTGATGTGTGGTGGAGATCTTTGTGTTTGACTTCAATAATCACAATGTAATGTTTTGGAAGGCATTTGGAAGAGATTCTTGCAGTTTCTATCAATGAAGTCATTTCTTTGAAGAGATCGATTGGAATAAAATCTGAGCAGACTAATAGAAAAGTTCTCAAGCTCTTCCTCTACCTATTGGATTTTGTATAGTTTTGAGGTATCATTAAGTGCAATGTGGCCCAAGAATGAGTTCCCAGATATCGGTGAGCCTGGCCCATGAACTGAGCTGAGATCTTACTATTTAATTTCACTAATCAAGAAAATAAAACTCTGTTTACTTCAGAACTGCCCTCAATATTTTCACAGATTTTGCGATATTGCACAATGGATGGGGACTTAGAACAACAGCACAGCAGGTTCAGCTATTCTGAAAGAAAACCTGCATCGATGCAGAGTCTCTGGTAATATAAAGAAAATCCCTGCTGAGACAATCTTCTTATTTATTTCAGGATCACAGGAATGGGCAGAGAATGTCCTAAGCTTTGTTCCTAGCACCCAGGTTGACAAGCTGTCCGGAGTCAGAATAACCCTGGCCTCATACTTCTTCCTACAGTCTCCTGCTGAGTGTAAAATATGGCTGTCTTGCAGTTTGAACAAGGCTTTTAATATGCCATGGGATGTCACGGTCCACAGAAGTGGAATACAGTGTTCTGCTTGCTGTGAAATAGAAAAAAGCTAACCAAACTGGTTCCTTCCCCCTGAGTACATAGTGACTGATTTGAAGTTCAGTCACTGAGACTAAAAATATCAACCTTGATCACAAAGGAAAAAAAAAGCATTTGACAGATGGATTTAGTCTTCCCTCAGCATGAACATCTATTTGCCACTAAAAGCTTGGTTAGTACACTGAACCCAAATAATGTGATCTCTTCTCAATCCATCATTAACAGGCTGTGGTGTAAGGCAGATGCTATTTCTTAGAATTGAGCTCTTGGGAGGGAATGTTCAGTGCTCTCATACAAAACACACTATTTGGAAGGTTGTACATGACTGGGAGAAATGTTTAGTTGAGAATATGAAGAGAAACAACTCTTAAGAGCTGGGCTTTTTTCCACCGCGTGGCTGTGCTTACTGGATCTGAAGTACTGACTCTGTCCTCACACCCACACGAACGGGCACAGATTGCTCTGATGAGAATAGGCAGTGCTTGGTGTGATGGTGCAAATGGCAGTGAATATAGGAGAAATGTCAGGAACAGCAAACCAGGAGTGCAGCATCAAACATCTCCAGTGTTGCTGAATTTCCTACAGGTTTCTCACCACTTTTTTCACTCCTCGTCTTCCTGATGCAGCTGCAGTGAAGACCTACTTGTGGTAAAGATCATTAGTTGATATGAGATTTCAACAGCAAAATAAACATACGTTGCCTTGTGTCAAAGTTTGCTCAGTGGTTGGAAAAGTCCATGGTGAAACTACAGGCCATGTACGTGAGCCACCACTAGATCAAGGGCCCTGGGCAACCTGATCTAGTACTTGATCTAGCGGTTGGCAACCTTGTGTGTGGCAGGGAGGCTGAAACTTTGTGATCCTTGAGGTCCCTTCCAACCCATGCCTTTCTATGATTCTACGACTCTATGATTCTATGATTCCATGAGCATTGAGGTATGCTGAGGAGCTGGTGAGACAGCTTAAAGACACTTTCTGGAAATCTTTGTTCTCTCTCACTGCCTGTTCCAAGCAGGACCCTGCTATGGCCCTGATTCTGAGGATAATAGTGCTTTTCATCGTTTTATGACTTTGAAGCCAACACAGAGCTGTGTATTCTTTCGAGCTCTACAGTGCGCTGTTTCACTGTGTTGGACTCAACCAAGGCTACTGTCCAATTTTAATAGATGTATTTTCCACAGGAAATTAATGTATTGTTTCCCCAAAGCTATTTCAGTCGGTAAACCTTGTTGCAGTCTGCCCAAGCTGCACGTTCCTTCAGCTGGCCAAATGGATCAGGTGCCCTCAGATGGTCCTCTGACCAGTTTTGGCCAAGCGAGCTGTGACAGTCCCAGATCTACTACCGGTAGCTGAACATCCCTGTGGTTTTTTCACCAGGAAAACCATGTATAGAGAGGTTCCTAACTGTTGTGTTAGTTCTTTGGCTCTCTATGCTATGTGTATCTATGTAAGATAGGGCTGTATTTACTTGTATGTTTACTGTCATAGCAGGATATGTGATGCAGATTATATGCTCTGTCTTTGAGGATTTGTATATTTTTCACAGTCCACTTTTTTAAAATTAGTATGGATGTTCTGAATCTTTTCTCAGGAGGTACTGCCAAAATGGCAGTAGACGGTCAGCTTCACCCCTCCGGTGAGAAAGCTTTACAAGCAACCCCGATCCCTTCCCTGAACCATTCTCTGCCAAGGTGACAAGTCGCTCCTTGCTGTCAGCCCAGCGTAGGAAATCCACACAGCGAAGCGGAGAATGTTTATTGTGGAGGGAGAACTTTTGCCCTGTGAAGTCACCTCCTACCAGTCACCAGTAGGCTTCTGATATTCTATCACAGGAAATTCCTGGTGGGCCACAAAAGCAGTCCCCTGAGTGCAGCTGCCGGGGGAGCAGCGGTGCGCCGGGCCGCAGGGCTGGGCCGCGGGCCTGTGTGCGCCCGAGCACCTGTGCCCTGCGAAACGCAGAGCGTGTGCTCCCAAACAATGTCCCAATGAACCGTACGGGGGGCAGAGGTCACGCGAACCATTATTGTGCTGCATTTTATGCAAACAAAAAAAATGTATTAGAGGATGTGCTTTGTATTGTAACGAGGTACTGTAGGATTATATTTAGGTTTTGTGGCTTTGAAGCCCTTGGTAACACAACTGTATAATCACAGCTCTTGATGTTAATGAGGAAGTTATATTATAAGGTACTCTAGCTTACTGGGAACAGCGTAGGAAGAATTAATAACCTTTAGGTTAGCGTATAAAACCATCTATCAAGGCCTTGAACGCTGACTGCATGAGCACACCTCTGCGAAGGAGAAGGAAGGAAGATATTAACTGGCAGTTACTGTCTTCACCTTGCCTGGCAGACACCATTTCCTTGCACACCTTCATGACACACAGCCCTCGTTGACATATTGTTTCCTTTGCTCTTCTGCCTGTGTTTTAATAGGGGATCACCTCAGCAGGGCTGAGCAAGGCAGTGCACAGCAGGGAATGGGGCTTGGAATGGAGGAGCACCATGGGTCTGGGTGCCACATGATTGGATCTCCCTTGGCTAAGAGATATCAAACTCTTCCTTACTTTTAAATATACAGATGCTGTGGAATCAAAACGCTCATTGATCTCTGCTAAAACAGATCATGTGCTTGCAGAGAGCTGCTGTTAGCTCCTAACCTGAGTCTGATTTCTGGCTCAAAAGCAGTAGTACCTTTATTAGAAGATGAAATTTGTACGAAACAAGAATTGATTAAAATGTTCCACTCTTAAAAATACAACCCCATTTTTTTCAGCCATTAGTGTTCCTCCTCTCCTCTCCTCTCCTCTCCTCTCCTC
>WBMW01004426.1:291603-395191 GCA_013396635.1 Penelope pileata
TCTCCTCTCCTCTCCTCTCCTCTCCTCATTAAAACATCCGCTTTTTACCCTATTCTCCAACTATCTGAAGCCCTAGGATATTTAAGTCTGGCAAAAAAGGCTCTCTTTGGGGATTCATAGGATTTTGATGTTGCTCTCTTTGTTTACTCTTCCTGCAGTGCTCCTCCATGCAGTGACGTTAGCGTCATCAAGCTATCACTGCCAGCCTTGTAAGAGCTGATTGTGCTACAATGAGGGGCAGGGAGTCAGCACTGTAGGCATCAGCTCCTGTAACCACAGCAGTGCAGCGAGGCACAGTTACGCACAGCGGTTGTGTATTTGGGAGGCTTGGGGAGGCTTTGGACTTTTTCTTGAGTTAATGAGTGCAACTATCTCCCCCTCTTTTTTTCAGACAGTATTCAGTGGAGGAACGCTAGCATTGTGCCAGCCTGCATCACCCGCATCAGAACACGTATTCTCCAGGCTTAGAAGCAAGGGATTCTAAAGAAGGTGCCCATGTGACTGAGAAGAATATGCACCATTTTTTAGAAGTGACTTACTGAGAGGTGATGGTCTGGGTAGGGCCTGCAGAGAAATCAGATGGGCATTTTTGAAAACTGTACCCCTTATTCTAAAAGAAAGGAAAACGTGAGGCAATCGCAGCTGATTCAGCATCCGGCAGTCTCAGCCAAGTCATATTTTACCTCTTCCCTTCCCTCCCCGTACAAAACTTCCAGGAAAACCTGCAAAGAAAAGGCATATGTGGGTAGGAGGAGACCTGCTTTTAATTTCTGTACCTCCTATTCAACACAATGCCACACAATGCACAGGATGCGAATATCCCAAGGCACCTTATACAATACGAGTAACAAAAGCACACACACATGCACAAGAAAGGGGGGAGAAACAAGTATGACAGAGTTACAAAGCAAAATGCAGGTAAAGCTGTCTGCAAAGTGCTTGTGTGAAGGAGCTTCACGAAAAATTTTAAAGAAGAGAAGTTGGGAGTTGGAGAAATATTTCAGTGATCACGAGAATTGGATTTCCACTTCAAAGGAGGATTTATCTGATTTTCTCTGCTGGGTTGAATGTAGCGGCCAGTCCTTCCTTACCAGATAAGGAGGAGTCCAGTGCGATGTGAACTCAGTGCAAAGACCAAGGATGCTCTTACAGTGCTGTCTATAGAGCAACCTGGTGTCTCTAGAGCACTGGATGTCATAATGACTGTGATGGTAGCCTGAAGCAATTGCAGTGGTTAGAAGTATATCACCACAGCTTTAACTGTTTTCCCCTTCTTTTGACTGTGGAGAGAGGAGTGTGTGTAGGGACTGCTCAGTCCCAAGAAACACCACCTCACCTGGTTAAAGGAGATCCTGCAGGGGACCAGACCACAGCCGTCCTGGTGAAGTGCAAAGTGCCTGGAGCAACACTCAGCCTTACGGCTGCTATCAGCACTGAATGAGAGTGTCAGCCTGATCAAAGAAATCTAGGGTTTCTTGAAGTGTTTTGCTGAGGCATTGCTCTGCATTTCCATCAGAATGACAGTGCTGTAGATGAAACACGGGGAGCCTTGCCCGACCTGCTCTCACCTCAAGTAGAATTCTCTCAAATTTTGCAAGCTCAGAAATTCTACAAAGAAAACATGATTTCAAAGCCAGCCACTCTTTAACATTTGTCTGCAGTTGCTGTGAGAGTTTTACAGAACAAATGTGTTCTGTTTTCAAACAGGAATAAAAGCAAAATACTTGAATCAATCAATCAAGCAAACAAACAGACAAAAACATGGGACATGATCTTTACACAATTTATTTATTAAAAAGTTTTTTTTTTTACATACATAAATAGGGCTTCATACATAGATAGGAAAGACTAGATGACTTTTAGTCACAATATTGGCTGGTGCATCAAAATCCCATGTGAACATACAGAGGCAGAGAGGAGAAACTGCAGGAAATAGAAGTGGGCTATAGCCATGAATCACTTCTCCATGTGAAACAGGGTCACTAATGTAACTTGTTTAACGTGTCACTTCTGTGTTTGAGAAAAAAAATGAAGCTGGCACCTGTTCATTGTATTTGTGTATTGATGGGCCATTGCTATCTATAGTGTAATCAGAGTGGACAAACAGGATAATTTTGAGCATCTCAGCTGCTTAATTTTGGGTACAAATAATAAGCAATACCAAATTCTCCCTTAAGGGATGTTCAGTGAGCACATCACATACACACTTGGTGTAATGTTACTGGGAAATTCACTAGCAGGAAGTAAGAAAACAACAAAAATCAGAGAAATTTTTTTTTTCCATTATACATTGTGGGACAGTTTTTGCACAGCAGCTTTCGAAATTGTCTCCAAGGAACCAGATGTCCTAGCCCCATTAGCAGCCATGGCATGGCACCTCCGGCTTTGGTGCACAGAGCTGGAGCTGCTGTGCTGCTTAAAGCTGCAGAAAAGGTTTCTGTGAAGGACACGGATTTATTACATTGTACATCACTACTTCCCACATTTCTGACAGGGCTGCACTCTGGCTTTTAATTTTGTTTTTCTAAAAACAACAAATCAAAACAAACAAATGAGATGTTGCTGTACAAAGGAAGGGTAATCTTAGCTGCACGTAACGGTCTTTTATAGCAAGAATGTGTTTAAGATGTTTGAAAACATATAAAAACCATTTTGTAAATATTACTTAAATAATTGGCTTATCTTCTGTGTTTGTGCTCTGTAAGCACCGTCCTGAATTTTAATGTGAGTTTGAATAAATGGTCCCTACTTTGGCAGGGTCTGGCCCCACTCTGTGTCAGGCTGCACACCCTCCACTTGCAGCCTGCTCCTCCCAATCCCACCTCGCCCTCCAGATCCTGCCTGCCTCTGGCCCCAGCTGGCACCTCCCCACCTGGCAGCTCAGGAAAAGGAGTCATTTGTTGCCTGAACATTGGGCTGAGTGGTAACAGCAACCCAAAGTGAATCAGTAGGTTAGTTCCAGTAAGTGACTTCATTTTCTTGTGCTTTAAAAGTGCTGTTACCTGGCTAAAAGCCAACAGCTTGCTTAGGAACACGCTGAACACAAATGATGTTCCCTGAAAGTTGGTGTATACCATGCACAAATATCCCCTTAGCACATTCTGGTGTCTATAACTGTGCACTTATAAATGAACCTTTGTATAGTAAAATAGCTTCCAAAGCTTATCCCATAGATACTCTGCATCTAGTTTTTTTCGCAGAAAGCAGAGCCCTTATCTGTGTTTGAAATGCGCTGACATACTCCCTGTCATCCAGAATCCAGACTGCTCTGTAGAGATGCTGTCTCTTTCATTTACGGGCTACAACACCAATAAACTGCTTTGAACAAAAAAGTACATTGTGGAGAAGCTAATTCTATTATTTTACTTAGATCTACTCCTGAATGGCAAGATAGCCTTTCTCAGCCCAGACTGGAAGGATCTGCTGTCCTGTAATTCCAAATTTCCTTTATTACATTCTGGGGAGGGGAAGAAAGACCAAATTATAAACTGATGAATGAAATATCTAAAACCCGAGTATTGAAAAGCTGGCACACATTTAATTTATCTTGAAACGAGGAAGGATTTTCTGTTGGGGCAATCTGTATAGAAAGGAGAAAGCTTTGGGTGAGCAGAATTATGGAGAGAAGCTTGCTGAGATCTCAATAGAAGTCAACTATAAATCAGCCATGGCTGATGACTTCATACTGTGAACAGGGCTAACACCCTGTATGCCTCTGATGTACACAGGACTCTGATGCTCTCCTGGTCAGATACAGACCTGCAACCCAGAGGGACAGGCACCAATATCAGCAGCCTCAGCCCAGCAGGACAGAGGGAAAGTGGTGCAAAATCCAAACCCTATTTTGGCAGTTTGCTCTACAGCCACAACCACAAACATCTCACTATTTTTTTCTCATTATTATGTTTTAAATATTTTTAAATTTTTTCTTTAATAAATGGAACCTAAACGCAAGGTCAGAGCCACCTCTTTTTCCCATACCTTTCTTATTCACATTGGGTTCCATCAGGGTTTCACATAAAAGCGATATTTGTTTTCATCTATCTAGTAACGTCTTCAAAGTCAAAGTACAGCTTTGGCAGCTTATGCCCTCTGTTCAATTTTGTATTTGTATACTTGTATTTACAACTAATGGCCTCAGCAAAAAAAATCTGTTTCTACCCTGACACTGCAGCACAAACACACCAGACAAGATGAGATGTTCTTCTAAAGCTGCTGCCTAAGGATTGTGTGAGCTTATGCTTAGGAACAAACAACAACATAGGACTTTGGTGCTTACGCTGGTTCCTACCAAGAGGGAGGAACAGCTGATGGCTGCGTCTTCCAGGAGCTCATTTGTTGCAACACCTATGCTGTGAATTTGGACCCCTTCCATCAGTCCTGAGTAATTGATCTTGGGAAGGTGGGACATCGAAGTATGTCTCTTAACTGCAGGCAGTGGGCATGGGCTATGCTGTTTCTAGCACAGGTTTTGGCTAGGAAGCTTCATCTCCAATAGACATTCTTATAATTACATCGTTAGAAAAAAATCACTGTCTATCTCTGAGTGCTTGGACAAGAATTTGACAGTATTGGCTGGGCTATGAAGTGACTCAGTACAGTAAGAATGCCAGCTATGAGGAGAGGAATTCTCTACAACCCACCCAGGGGAGTAAGAGAGAATCTCTGGCACATCCCTGTGCATGGTGCAAACGGCGAGACAACTTCCAGCTGCTTGACACAGCTCTACATAAAAGTAAACTACAAAGTGAGGGGAACGTGGGTGTGTTTTGTTTCAACTGTGCTGTAGTGCAGAAAGATCTATTTTTCCTCCAAATCTTTTTTTTTCTCTTTCTCTTTTTGCTTTTTTTTTTTTTTTCTTTTTTAATGTCAGGAATTTGGACTTCGCTTATCCCTGAAAAACTCTGTGGCTAAGTTGAAATAGTGATAATACAGGAGTGAAAGCTGAGGATTGAAGCCCTCACACAGGGTTGTGTGAGCTGGAAAATCAGAGAGGCCATGGGAACCATTGGTCAAATGGGAGAGTTCTCCCTGTCCATAACATCTGTGCCTAAGCCCAGGTGTACCAGAGCTGGAGAGCACAGCTGAAGGCACCCAGCTCTTCCTGGGGACTCTTTGTGGAGATACCAGTCCCTCTGTTCCCCATGGCTTGGTGAGTGCCATTGGGTTGGTCAGGGGTTTCTCCTGCAGTTCATTGGGCTGCTTTTGCTACTGGGAGGGTTTTAAAAGCTTAGCTGGATAGAAGCGTGTGTGCCAGAGCAGCAGGAACAAGCAGTGCCTTGCAGGTGCTGTACACCCTCACGTGCAGAACAAACTATTTGGTGCACCCCAGGGCAGCTGATGCTGGTGCACTAAGCCTGGAGTAGGCTCCAGGACCTGCAGCACAAACATGGACAGAACATCAGTGTTGAAGTAGTGATGTGAATTTGTGTCATATGTGGTTTTAGAGTCTGGTTTGCTATGTGTGTTAGTGGAGATGTCTTTCCACAGCTCTCTGTTTCTCTTCTAGGGCCAGCACTATTGCTTTATCCCTTGTATGTTACAGTAAGTGTTCAGGGGACAGATGAAGCCTTTTCTCTTTGGAGTGTTACATGGTATGATGCTGGAAGGTAAGAATAGTAAGTGGGAGGTGAAAAACTTCTCAGGCACTCATTTCAGACCTCTGGTCTCCCAGGTATCCGTGTTGTAAAGTCCCTTTCCAGCTGATTCTCAGTTTCTCTGTAATGGAAGCAGAACCATTTCAGAGACCTACTTTCTGAAACAAAAGAGAGAGATTTAAAAAAAAGATGATGCAAGATCACTTTAAAGGAAAAAAAAAAGAAAACATGAAGGAGGCTAATCAATCTCTGTAACCTTAGGAGAGATTATTAGATATAATCTTTTTTGTTTGTTTCTGTGTCATTAACTGCAGGTCACAATGTACTTTTAAGAATAAATCTGTTCAGAAAACCCTGAAATGCAGCCTGCATCAGGGATGGCAGGTTTCGGAATCCAAGGGTCAGTAGTAGCTGAGCTGGCCCAGCATTTTCATGAGTATGGACTGATTGATCCTCCCTTTTAATTCTACATGTATAGATCAGATAGATCTTTGCTTTTGTTTGAATTTTGTTTCCATTAACTTGCTGTTAGTTGAATAGCAAATTTAAGCTTTCCTACGTCATAAGTACTGCCTTTATTTCCTGTTAGTTGTCTGTCTGTGTTTTGCCTGTTTTGTGCACCTCCAGGTATTATGCATCATAACCAAATTATTTTCAAAACAATGCTTTGGGGAAACTTAGAGATCTGAAGGCTGAGACCTATCACTGATTCCCCAAATTCTCAAAATCTTTGTATTTAACTACTGCTTGAGCTTTCAATGTATTGGCCCTGAGATTTTTCAGAGTTTTAGACCTGCTCTTCTCAAAGCTAATTGTTGATGTTGTTGACCTAGAGTGAGCTGAATGAGGATCTTGATAGCTCTGTACATCCACCTTATCCTGATTTTTTCCTTTCTAATTTAATACCTGATGTAATTTAAGGTCCTGAATACCAATGATGTCTCATTAATGGATATTTTTTCTTCCTAAATCTTGTTTTGAACTTAGATCTAGTAAGTGTGAATGTCTGCTTCTAGTGACTGAATTGGCAGTCCACAGATCCAGTCAACAATCTATCTGTATTTTTTAAGATGTTAATATGTTGTATGGTCACTATTCACTTTTGTGTCTAAAAAGGATAGGGCTAGAGTGATGGGGTAAGAGAAATACTTCCTAGTGTCATGATCATTTTTGGTGCTCAAACTTATCATCAGGGAAATCAAAACCCTTATTTCTTCCTGATGCAGCATTCTGCAGTCAAGTAAGTGTATTCAGAAGAATTCAGATTTAATAAAAATTGTGTATTAGCAACATCCACAAAGAAGTTTGTGAATGTGTGGTGGGGTAAGAGTCATGTCTCAAATGAGAATGACCTTAATTTATTGAAACTCAAACTGTGCCTCCCTGCTATGACTTTGAATTTGTTTCAGTGGTTTCTGTCCGTATTTAATTTGCAGTGATATTACCTCATCCCAAGCTGCCAAAGTTGGGCCACCTGGGGACTCCATCTAGGTCATGGGCACTCCAGGAAGCATTGCTGACAGCGCAGTGGGTAGCACGCTGCTCTCTGAGTCACCATGGAGAAGTTCATCGCCACCAGACACGGGCACAGTCCTCTGATGGAGACGTCTTTCAGATGAGGCATAAAACCAACCATTGGAAACTCCAGAGTGTTTTCTCACCAAAGAAAAAGCAATGCTCTACCTAAGGAATATTTATGTGTTTCACTGTTAGCACATCTCTTGAACTGCTGAGATAGATGTCAGTGTGATGTTCAGTAGTCTTCCTGTTCAAGCTTAGTTAGAGGCATTTGTGAAAAGCGACACGATTCACTGGGGACACAAATGTGTAACACTCCTGTGGATGCATTTACTTGCAAAGCTTTCAAGGGTTTAGCGCTGTTTCAATAAGTATTGTTTAAATTCTGAAGATATACAGTGTAAAAAAGCTTTGTTTTTCACTACACGGAAAAATGATTTAGTTTATGTATAACTAATTTATTAGTAAAACCTAACCCAAATTCCTCTTTTTTAATGAGGTCAATACCCAAGGATTTGAAAACGTGGTTCCTAACTGGACTGTTACCAAATAACATAAATACCTGACTGAGCTCCCTCTCCTGTGCCCAAATGGATTCAGTAGTGAGCATGTGCAGAAAAATTGAATGTTGACAGCATATCTTGAAGTGATCATCATGGCTTTTGCAAATGCCACGATTTTTTGTAGCACTTTTACTTCTTTCCCTCACAAAGACTGACTTCTTGACACATTCTACCAAAGTAGAGAAGGATGTCTAGAATTCAGCCCTAGTCAGTGGGGCTGCTGCATTGCTCTGTCCCCGTGCCCAGTGAGCTGGCTGGTGAAGAGACTGGTGGTTGGCAGGGAGATGTGATCATGTGCCCTACACAGCCCAGCGGAGCAGCAGGGCAGGCCCTATGGCCTTCCGAGTCCTCCCTGTCTCCATATGCTTCAGCCTCCCTGGCTCATCTCCCTCTCCCTCGTTGGAGTGTGCCCATCCAAAAAGTGGTATAGTAGGACTCAAAAGATAGAATAAGCACAAAAATTTAGATATTTGAAATAAAAAGAAACTTAACACATAGCAAAGGATTTTGTGATGCTTGTTTAAGTCTTGAAGGGCTGTCAGTTCTACTGTGCAGATGAAGCAAGCCAAAGGTAGAAAATACATAAATGGCAGAATCTGTATGGTCATCTATCTGAGACAGTTTCTTTCTTCTTACTTTTGCCTGCACCAAGGCCCGATGAGTCCCATGGAAGTAAGCCTATGGCCATCAGCACATGGCAAAAGAGCACTGACTCGGCTGTTTCTGTGCAGCTGACAGACACGAGCACACTGAACGAGTCTGCTGTGGATAATACACTTTTAACCCTACCTCCACAGAAGGGCTTCATGCAATGCGTTATTACTTGTCTCTATCCAGTTCAAGTTCACAGTGATAAATCTATCTTATAAGGCACTTACAAAGATGGGTGTGGTGTGCTGATAGCATTCATGATTAAGTGCTTTCCTGTGTCAAATATAGCCCGTAATATACTACAAACAGGCAGTCGATTTTTATACAAACTGATCTGGCTGCTATCAGACTCTGACATTTTATACTAATGCTTAAAATAAATCTAGAAACAGGAAAGAAAGTACAGAATTATTGTTTTAAGCAAACTGTGAGGGCTTATCTTCAAAGTGGCAGAGTTTCTATTGTATTTAAAGAAACTGGTCAGTATACTGGTGTAAAGGTTAGAAGTACGCATGAAACTGGAGTTAACTGTCAGCCTCAGTTTTCACTTTTGATATAGAGCCTCTAAGGTGCTTTTTGTTCTAATTTGAAGACTTAAAAATATGTTTGCTTTATTTTACTTTTTTCCAAGCTTGCCAACTTTGAACTGAGACCTACTCTTATTGAAATCTCTGGGTTTTTTTTGCCTTGCATTGCAAAAGGACTGAGATGTGACTGTGTACACTAAAGTGTGTGTGACCAGCTCAACACTGCAGGCTGCTTAGCTGGGGACACGTAAACTAAGTTTAGCAGTCTTTTCCTTGTGTGTCTTATTACACATAACATCTGTATGTCTTTTTGAGTTCCAAGTTTTAAAGACTAAGTATTTAGAGTTTGGTTCCCTTGCAAATGAAGACTAATTTGAAATGAATGTGTCCACCTTAGTGGATTTCAGAGAGAAGGCGCTTTAGTATAAGGAAATAATGTAATGACTAGGGAGGAACTGAACCCCAAATCTAAAAGAAACAAAACCAATGAAGTAGGAGGCATTTTAATGAAGATTGCAAATTGTCTGCTTAACAGAGGACTCGCTCTTTTATCATGTTTGAGATTTTGACCAGCTTGAGGCTTTTTCCACTGCCAGCTAATGCTGTTTCCATGATCTTACCTGAGTCTAAGCACGTCAGCCATCCACTGGCCACAGACTTGGTTTCAGCTGTGGTTTTCTAAGAGTAAAGCTCAGTCACACCTGCACTGTGATGTAATCTGAGCTTCCTTTCCCAGGATCTGGACAGATCAGGTGTGATATTATGGTCCCCAGAAGATATCTTGAATCTGGCTTATTGAAATATGGGAGTTTGAGGTCCACATGGACTAGCAGGCTGCAGTTCAGACTGAATGTGGACCTGGATTATGGGCGTTTCCCATTGTGAGTCTGCTTTTTTTGTCCTGCTGTTAATCTTATAGTGTAAGTACTTCTCTCGTCTTTTCTCCTACAAGCAAAATGGCTGTGGCATGTCCATGTCAAATTATGAACCTAATGAAATACAAGACTTTAACACAAAATGACATTTCTATAATGGAGACTCAAGAATGAGGAGCTTCTTTGAAATGTTAAAATTTGGGGACTTGAAACAATAGGTGCCAACTCTATGAAACATAAGCAGGGAACAATTTAAACCCAAGAGAAGCCACATCATGAGGATTGCTTGCACATAGAGTTTCTCAGTGGTCTACATGTCCATGTTCATACAAGAAAATCAACACTCTGGTACTTTTTGCTAAGAAAGAAATAGAAAATAAAAAAAAAAAAAACAGCTTTATTAGCTGTTGGCTTCCCTACAAGCACATGTATTATCAGATGAAAATGTTTTTTGTCTTCAACAAAGTTGTCTGAAGATTGAACAAAATGTTTTTTTTTTTAAATCAGTATAACACATTTTGGCTTAATAGAGGTAAGGAGGGGATGTTGTGTGTATCAAGTAGGTGGCTGATTGATAGACAAGTAAAACTTTACTAGGGAACATATCAGAACTTCATATTTATTAGTCAGTAGAATATACATCTCACCAGTTTAAATCACTCATCATGAAACATGTAGTCACTCCAATCCATTACTTTCTGAAGTAATCTGAATAGTTAAAATACAGATCTTTATTTATCTAACATAGAACTATTTTAAGCTAAAAGAAAGAGATGAGAATATTTTTAAGATGGGTCCATTTTTTTTCTTGCTGTCTGGTGTTCTATTTCAGGTTAGAAGTAGGAATTTGTGTGTAGTTGGCACACTTTACTTGTGCAATACTTTGGTTGTCAAAGGTATAAATGATTTCCTGAGAAATGAAAGTTGTATAAAAAAATAAAATTATTGCAAAAATTACACTCGTTCTTCAAGTGTGGATGTTTAGTGAGTTCTTTTAATAGATTAGTTTTAATGCACTCTGAAGGCAAGGGGTGAGGGAAAAATGAAGGAAAAAATGCCTGAGTGACAGCACTCCACCCAGATAAGGCCATTGCTTACAGAAACTTGGGTATGGCTCAATGCAAGCGCTGTGCCAGGAACACACGCTCTGCTGCATCCAAGAGTGGTTTTCAATCATTCAGCCCTTAGGAGGTCAGCAGTAATAACAGCCTGCAGGCCTGTCCTTTTAACACAGGAAAGACTCGTGCCACTCCTGAATCTGATTTAGGTCATTTTCCTTACAACCTCTACCTTATTTATAGAATCACAGAATAATTTACATTGGAAAGAACCTTTGGAGGTCATCTAGTCCAACACTCTGCTCAAAGTCGGGCGAACTTAAAAGTCAGATGAAGTTGTTCATGGCCTTGTGTAGTCAAGCTTTGAAAATCTCTGAGGATAGAGATTCCACAACCCCTTTGACTGTGCACCTCTGAAAGAAGACAGGCTCCATCTTGTCTGTAACACCACTTAATGAAGTTGAAGGTCACCAACAAATCCACTCCCCTACCCAGCATTTTCTTCTCAGGCTGGGCAAGCTCATTTCTCCAGCTCATCCTTGAATGCCTTGCACCACAGTCTTGGTGGTCCTTCATTTGATGCAGTCTAGCATGCCAATACCTCTCACTGGGGATCTCAAAGTTGAACATGACACAGTACGCAAATGCCAATTGGAAGAGAATAACCACTTCCCTCAGGCTGCTGGCTACTCTGCTGCTAATGCAGCCTGGCATGTGGTTAGCTTTCATTGCCTCAAGGGCGCACTGCTGATTCATGTTCAACAACAACTCTACCCCAGTTCCCGCTCTGCAGAGCTGCTCTTGCCCCAGCCAGGCTCCAGCTTACAGAGTCTTCTGTCTGTACCATGTGAAGAACCTTGACTTTTTTCTGCTGAACTTTATGAAGTTTCTGTCACCCTGAAAAGATGTACACTGCTATGAAATGGATCAGCAGAACTATCGTCCTTTTTTCCAGAAGAAGATATCTTCTAAACATTTAGCTTTGAGCTTTAACTTTCTGGTTCTTGCCAGAAGCTCACAGATGAGAAATTAGCCTACATCCCATAACTTTTTTTCTGTAATGGCCCCACACCACAGAATCTCCATGTTTTATAATTGACCTATATACAAGTGTTTAGTCTCAGACAGGATTTATCTGGTACTTTAAAAATGTGGCTGGGTCTAACTCCTTTGGAAGGGCATACTGTCCTGTGTTAGGTCAAAAAGCAGCAGAAGATTGCAAGTGGTTGTTTCACTGGGCAAAATGAGGAAATTGCCGGTGAATAGAAAAGATACAACCATAACCAAGTTGTTTTCAGTTCTGTGAAGAAAATATTTAATGATTAGGTGAAATAGATAGAAGATTCGGTATAGAAGACGTTGTCACCATAACCGGCAAGTTTGTTAATCCAGACCTTTCTGGTATAATTCCACAGAAATATGCCAGAAACAGGACTGAATTCCAGCTCTTGATAGGGTGTCAGAATATCTCTTTTGCCAGCTACTGAAGAAAAAGAGAAATTTCTGGACATATATGCATGGGAAAATAGGAAATATTCATTGTCTGGGAACATTTTCTTTTTAGCACAGGTGGCAGAAAAAAACAGGAGTCTGAATTTCGTACTGAATGCCATGTCTACTTTTCTGTTGATAGTATTCAGGAGAATGCTAATGTAGTCTATGAGGAGGTAGGATTTTGAGAAAAACCAGGACTTTTATACTTCCCCTGGTAGAAGTTCTTCCAGGCTTCTCCCTGGAGAAGTGATGGTGGTTGGCCACAGGCTGAGAATCAAACAGCTGAATATACAGATCATGGTCTCTAAAAAACTTAGCTTGGCTCCTAAACTTTCAAGCAAATCTTGTATGACCTGTGGAAAATGCTTAGCCTTTCACTTGAAATGCTGAAATGTTCTTGATGTCTGTTTACATGTGATATGTGGTTGTTACGTAGCACTCCCCAAAAGTGAGTGGACACGTTTGAGAATTTTTTTTAAAGGCTTCTTAAGAGGCTAGATCATCAGTTGTTGTGCCAGCAGCATATGCTTATTATATTAATTAGGAAAGGCCTGATATTCTTATTAAAACCTATGGGAGTTCTGCTGTGGAATTCAGCTGGAACAGATTCAATGTCTAAATTCTAATTAAGCTTCTCCAAGGCCAAATACGAGAGGTGAAACTATTCCCTCCATTGTAGTTCTGTCTGTAACTATGTGTCCATGCTGCAGTACCTTAAAGCAGGAGATGAACATGGGAAGCATGCCAAATCCGATGTCCTTTGTTAATTTCACCATGAGGAGGAAATAAGGAAAACCCTCAGTGACTGACTCATGGCAGACCATCAGTGTCATCAAGCTTGGAGTGAAGCAAAACATGTAGCTGCTTAAGGCAGTAAAAAGAAATCACAGCCAAAGGCATTGATGAGGCTGGCTTCAAGGATCAGACTCTGAGGTGACAGACTGACCTAATTTCTGGGATTGGAAAAAACAACACGTCAGAATTAAAAAGAAAATATGTGAGGGGAAAAAAAAAATGGTAGCCCAAATTATTTGAAGGGCTTTTGCCAGACATTCTCAGCACTGCAGTTCTCACTGTTCTGAATCACTTCTTCATTGTTTGTCTTAAGCAAAGCCCTTTGTAATTAAGTTAATTCTGATTTAATCATGACAATTATAGCTGGTAGATATCCAAGGCAATGATAACAAAAATTAAGCAGTAGACAGATTGCATCTATGACAAGAGATAGAAGAATAAAAGAATACTGCAGGGGCAGGTCATACTGCAGTATTTCTATTGTAACTGCTGTTAAAAACAAAATCAAAACAGCAAACTAGAGCTGCTTCTTCTAAGTATTTAATTATGCTTTGTGTAATAATGTTGGACTAGTTCGTTAACACAGTCCCATGTAGTGGTGAGAATCTGACAGCCACTTCATTACATTGCAGCTTGGCTTAAAGATGGTGGGAGACGCACTCATGTTTTAGGTCATTTGTGCTCATTAGCAAGCACAAAGTCATCAAAGTCCTGTTTGCTTTCCCCTGCTAGGCTGTAGCTCTCTCACCTGGACTCAGCACCATTCAGATATGCAGCAAGGTTGTCCAGCTGATGCCTCATCTCCCAGATAGAATGAGGTGGGATCATGAGGCATTAGGCACATCTCCACTATATCTTAATTTCTTTTAATTACCTGGCGAGTTGTCTGCCCAACAGTAGCAGTGGATTGGAGTCTTGGGGGCAGGTGTTGGAGCCACTACCTGCAGTGCCAGTACAATGCTCCATCAGGCTTAGGTCTCCATCCTTAGACCTGTGCTTGCTCAGATAAGCTAGCCAACGCTAGCAGAGGAAAACCCTTTAGCATGATTCATGTGTTACCTGAAACAATGTCAGAGCCCCATTTCAGATTAGAAAATGTAATT
The DNA here is from genome assembly GCA_013396635.1 of Penelope pileata. Taxonomy (NCBI): domain Eukaryota; kingdom Metazoa; phylum Chordata; class Aves; order Galliformes; family Cracidae; genus Penelope; species Penelope pileata. The sequence continues at coordinate 305,785 of WBMW01004426.1, forward strand.
ACCCTGATCAGTTGTTTACCAAGAAATTGTTTGAAGCTTTCCAAAGACATTGTTTGCAGTCAGGGCAGTATCACTTCCATTGTGTGTTTTGTGTACTAGCCTGATAGATAATGATGTGAGCTCCTAGAAAATGACTCTCCCTCAAAGCATCAAAGTTTAAAAGGAGTTTATAACCCAGATGTAGAATCTTACATGAGATGCAAAATGTATCAACCTTTCAATCCGTGACTATTAAGCCCATTATGTTTTAATTTGAAAATTGGACACTCAACGTTTCAAGGATTTATGACCTTATCCTGCACACACTGAAGTCAATGGGAGTTTTGTCCTTGCCTTCATTTGGAACAGGATTAAGTTCTTGTGATGTAATGTTTGATCTCCAAGCAATGAATTCAAGAAATAACTAGATCTGAGTAGTTATCAAGATCACTTAGAGCTAATCAGATAAAAACCCTGCAATTTTGAGGGAAAGAGGGAGGGTGCCAGAGATTCAGGGCCACTGAATGCCATGGGAAGACATGGTGGAGAGCATTTCTGTGTTGGCTACATTTAAATCAGAGTCAGAGCTGTTCTAAGCCAGCCCAGGCTGGAAAAGCCTTGGCTGACTTACAGAGTGGAGCAGCTCTGTAAGAGATTGCCATTTCATTTTAAATTGCAGTTCAAAGCTGGTGCTGAACTTAAAAGTTACATTGCAATGGGGTTGGTATAAGAGACAGATCTCTCACCGGCACTTATCTGTAAATAAAATTTGGTCTGAAATATTTCAGTATTGAGGATTGCTACCTTTGAACACAAACAATTTCAGACTTGTTCCTTTTTTTCCTTCTCCATGCTAATGTGAGGCTGCTGGAAGTGGAGAAACAAGGGAATTAGCAGTTCTCCCATACTGATTTTCTGGAATGAGGATCTTTTCTACAAGAGAGCAGCTTTATAAGTCAGTTTGCTTAACAGGGTGATGAAGGCATTGGGACGCACAGGGGAAGAGAGCATTCTTAACCTTAATTGTGCTTTAATATGGCTGATTTCATAGCTGATGTAACCACGTTCTACACTGAATTTCAGTGTTTTACAGAGGTACCATTTGAACTTAAATATACCCTTATGGAGACAGACTCTGACTTCCCTTACAGTCTAAGGATGCTTGAAAATAGCAAGTCTAACACATGATACTTAATTCACTGTTTTTCAGCTGTTATAGAAGAGTTTAATGTATATGTAAAACGTACAGATTTTGTTTACATGGATGTCTTTACTATGGACAATATGCTGAGTGCAGCACATGCTGCTTAGAAACCCAGCTGAGCTCAGTTAGCTGATTGCTATCCCATGACAAAAGTGGACTGTAACATTTCTTCTTGTTGGTGCTGGGGCTGCCCACATGCCCTGCACTGGTGTGGTACTAGCACGCAGCTGGAGCAGAGATTCACATTTGCAAAGTTTGGGATGCAAAACAGAAAACAACTAGAATGAAATATAAGCCTGGGGTCACTTGCTGCACAACATTTTCAAATATTACTTTTCAATGGCAAGGGAGGGGCATTTATATGTACTCTCTTCCACCTTTCTTTGCCTTCAAAAGGAGAAAAGGTTTTAGTTTTCCCTGAAACCCACCAGGTTCCCTGTACCTGTGCAGAGGTTAGAGAGCTGCTAGAGCCAGGGAAACATCTCCACGCCAACCCCAGCCACTGATTTCAATGATCTCCTGCCCCTTCACTCTGCCTTCCTCCTCCCCCAACCTGCCCCCAGGGACTCCATTTCTGGAGGCTGTGACAGAAGCAAATCCGTATTTTAATTCATGGTAAAGGCTGGGAGGGCTATGATACACCCTTCTCCTACCTCTGTCAGAGATCTGCCCCATGAACATGCTTCATGTTGGAATAATTGAGAATCAAATGTTTGCTGCAATTCATCACATTGGTTTCACAAATCCAGAGGTAGGTCTCACCTTCTCTGCAGCAGAGGGGTGGAGATGTCTCAGCTGGCACTCTGAACCATGAGCTGCTCCGCTGCTGATCCCATCACCAGGCTTCTACTCATTTTTAGTAACCAGATTACAGCATTTTCACATACATCAGTCGTCAGCAAGGAAGCAGTGCTCGCCTCCCTTGCTCGTGGCAGCATGGCATAAATCCACTTCCTACATGCTGTGTAATGAACCGGAATCTTTCCTCCCACGGAAGGCCATATCCTCCCTCCAGTCAAAGCGCAGAGCCTGGATGTCTCGGTGCGTGTCAATCACATGGCCTTACACAGTGGGGTCTCCCCCCATCTCCGTCTGAAGTGGCCGTCCAGCTGGAATCATCTGAGAAATCCAGATTTCTTTTCTCACACGTGCAGCAGCTTTCCAATATCCCAAAGATGAGATTTCTGTGGAACGGGATAGAATAAAATTCTTGCAGAATCAAACCCACTGATTTGAGCTATTTCTCCCTTTCACAGAGTAATGGAGACACAGCCAATAGATGCACACAGAGGTACGAGTGCAGCAAGAATATCCAAGTGTTTGCAGCACTGGAAGACACTGAAAATGTGAAGGGGTCTGAAAAACTGGTATTTAATGCACTGATCTTTGGAGCCTTCACAATGAGGCATTGTTAGATATAGGATCTGCTAAACAATGAGTCCTTGATAGGACATAATACCTATTCAGAAGCTCAGCTTTGCACACTTGCTCTTAAAACATCTTTAGCTCAGCTTAAATTTACCTTCATTGCACACAATGCACATGTGACAGACGGTTGCATTCATTCATCTGCTTTATTTAGATCACTGACCACCTTACCTACTGTCTGCTGTAAAGCTGGGATTGGTATGGGCTCCTGAAGCTGTGCTATTGATAGCTGGCAGCTTTGAAGCCATCACTGTCGGATGTTTCACTGCAATAACACTGAGGTCAGGTTGAGATGTGGAGCTCTGTGAGCATAACCTGGTTTTGTCCAGTTGCTTTTTGTGCATACCTTATATGCCCTGTTTGGACAGTTTCTCCTTTTGAAGCAGAAATGCAGTTTACAGCACATACTGTACTTTGTCTATCAGTAGTTAAAGATCCGAAAGTACTGTTTGTTGCTAGCAATCAGGTAAGCACCTCCTATTACTGTGGGCTGATAGCCAAGCTGCAGCTCTGGAAAGTGTAAGAGAACACAGGACACGACATCCTGGCTGCACGTAACGTACTCTGCCACTCAGACAGGGACTTCCCTCTGTTGGCATTCTTGTACCACAACGGCACACCAAGGTGACACAAAATGGCAAAGGTTTGCACCAGAAACAGTTTGTTCTGCCTTGGTTTCAGATCTTGGAAATGTCTTGCAAACAAAGCAGTTGCTTAAGCAAACATGTCTGCTACTGCAAATATTGCAAATTCCCCCTACGACACCTGAATAAAACCAGCCATTTGAAATTATGCAAACTTTTAAAATTTCATACGTGGAAAATAGAAACCTGTAGAAATTTATCTGTCCATTTGTTCAGCTAAGTTCAGATTTGCTGTTTTTGAAATCTAAAGTAAAAACCTGAAAACAGTGTCAGTGGTGATTTTCATACAAAATATGTACTTAAATGTAGCTATTTACAGCAGTTTCTGGAGGGTCATTCAACAGGAAAAATACTTTCTATCTGGATGAGGGGCTGGGATGCTGCAGTTCCAAAGAGCAAATCCACCCTGTGGCCAGATGGTGCTTGGTAGTAGTTACAGATTTAGTTAGAGGTAAACACTACTGAGCTCATCAGTCACAGACCCTTCCCAGGGGCTGAGTGGTTCATGATTCAGACTTCTGCCAGCCACAGTAAAGTGCTGTGCTAATGGGAGGGCAGGAGGAGAGAGGAAGGACTGTCGAGTGAACAAGCTCATGCATGCCCTTTGGACAAGCCTGTTCTTGCTGCCCTAACAAGATGTTTTGCATGGTGCTTGAAGCAGGAAGACAGGGCTGACCTTTCAAGGAGGAGAACTTGTGCAGTAGGAGAAGTAATTGCCTGTGTGATGGGCCAAGTGACCGTCGAAGCCCTTCAGCATGGCCATGATTTGATCAAGTGTGAGGGTCGGGAGGACATATTTGCATACATGCCTCATCTAACTCTTAATGCAATAGATATAAATTAAAAATAGAAGTTGTAGAATCTCCTGGAAGCAAATTTGTAGTTTATAGGCTATAAGGAAATGCAAATAAGAATCTTGATTCAAAACTGTAACAAATGAGATTTCATTGGGCTCTTGTAAGCCCTTTCATTGCTCATATTCACTGCTAATTTGAGTGCTGTGGACTGGTCTAGAGACAGACAGCTATTTCTGAGTCCGTTGATAACTCCCACTGATCCCTCCCCTCCTACAGTGCTTTAAAATGACATTTAGTATTTACATTTTTGATTGTGAAAAATATAGGCCTGCCTTTTAAATAGCCATCCCTTTCTGTTACCAGGCAGCCTGATTGCCTGTGATTGAAGACAAATTGGCATGTAAACAAGGTGCTCGGGGAGGTGGCAGACGTGGGCGCTGTGGATTGGCATGCAGTCACCAAGGTGGGGACCAGCATGGGGACACCCTGACTTATCTGCTTTGCTTGGGAGGCTCAAATTTCCACTGAAAAGAGCTTGTTTCTCTGCTCTCTGGCCACCTAATTTCAAGCCAAGGAAAATGTTCTTGGAAATTAGGACATCTTTTCTGTCAAATGCTCATGGGTCTTTTACATGATTCTTATAGATCTATACAAATTAGACAACGCCATCTAGCTAGTGATAAGACCAAATGCTGATGTATGTTTATTTATAAAGAAGTAGCTAGCTGCAGGAGAATTTGCCTTTTGACTGTGTGGTTTGCACAGTGTTTCCAGCCTTGGTTTCCAAAAGGTTAAGGGAGAACCTTGACAAGGCTTTGAGCATAAATCTCAGACAGCCTCTGCACTGGACTTCATCAGCTCTATGGGACCTTCTGACAGGGGTGTAAATCATTGCACCCATCTTTGCTCTCCTGTCTCCTGGTGTGAACTGGTATAGAGGGGACCAGAACTCACCATGACCATGTTGTGCAATGCTTTTGCCCCACACAATGTACTAAAGACAACTGGGAAAAGAGTGTGAATTATCAGAACACAAGTCCACATAAACAACAACTTATTTGATACCTGCTTTGTAAAATAATCACTTGGTAGTAAAGAGGAATATTGCTACAGCAATACACATTGAGTGCCCTGAAAGTAATGCCTCCTATTTATTTCTATGGAAACCACAACAGATGCAAAGTGCACAATAACGCTATTTGATAGAGCAGATTCTCAGCTACAAAACACTATTTTTCAACATAATCACCACCATTAGCTATGTATTTTCACCAGTAGTGAACAAGAGCCTGCATACCATGCTCATAAAAATCTGCACCAGCAGAGGTGACCCACTGTCACTATTGCCACTGCTGAAACGCACCACCCACTGCCTCACTGTGCTCACATTCACTGTTTGGTATCCATAAATGTTCAGTAAGCATCAGTGTAAGCATCAATGAATGTCAATGGATGCAAATGGCTGGTTCATGGTTATAGCATCCCCTAGAGTACTACCCAACCACGTCACAAACTTATGTTACTTCTTTCACACATTCTTTAGACACTAAAGTTGTGCTCCTATTTCATTTAAGACAACTGCAGTGTACATGAGGTACATGGAAACCTGCCTGAGGTGACAGAAGATGTCTGTCGTATATTAGAGACCTCAGTATTGATCACTTGAGTTATAGACATTACAAGGAGTCACCCTTCCAACAACAGCGCGCCCTGTGAAGTTGTGGCTTGGTGCCCTAACCACGTTACCTGGTATCCCATGGACAGAATGCTGGCCCCCTGGGCCTGGAGCTGCCACTGCCCTGCAGTTTTCTGACTTCAGAAAGGAGAGGGGAAAAGGCAAGAAAGGGGAGAAGGAGTATGGCTCTTGTCCAGCAAGCCGGCTGCTGCCAAACATGTACTGAGCATCCTCTGGCCTAAATCACCCAGTGCTCTGCCATCTGTGCTGCATCAGTGTTATGTGATGTCAATGCCACTGAGCTGCTGGAGAGGAGAGCCCATAGGTCAGAGGGAAGGGGAAGAGAAACAGAGAAATAAGACTGAAAGTGAGCGGAGAGGCAAAGTCAAGATGGAAATGTTCACTATTTCTCATGCAGTCCATGGTTTGATTCAGATCTCCTTATGACAAATCATATCCCACTTTGAGAACTGCCTCTGTATTGGAGAATGGATCCAAGAGCAAGACTGGCACCACAAGGACAGGGGCCAGCAAAGGCAGAGGTGACCGACTTGTTGTCAGTGCTGTGAGTCACTGTCATGTGGTCAAGGCCAGCATTTTGTCTGGAAAAAGTGTTTTCCTTCAGGGCAGGGGGCAAAGAGGAGCTGGCTTTATTGCTGGATCTTGCAAAGACTGCAAAGCTAGGAATACTGTGAGAGGCAGCAGTGTGAAAGACTCCGTTGTTAGTTTTGAGGCTGCTAGAAATGTCTATGGTACAATTTTAATTGAAGTGTTTGAGTGGAGGTCCCAGGACACTACAGCTGAGATAATAAGCCTAGAGATAGGTTTTCTGCTAGATCCTATAAAAGCTGCAGCCTTTCTAATGACAAGTTTGTTAGTGACTTTTGGAAATGTATTTGGGTCAGTAGACAAAATTGCTGACTGCAGCCTTGACAGCAGCCATATCCTAGATAGTTTCGTAATGGTATATAACCATTTTGTTATGTTCATAATCCAGGAACATGATCTATCTTTATTTTTAGTCATTGCTTTGAGATAAGAGCCTTCAGTTGGGTTTGGCTGGATGTTGTAGCCACACCAGTTTTTTGGCTCCTGTTGTCCTAAATTTATTGTCCACTTCCAAAGCTAAGCCTAATTGTGGCTTGTGCATTGATCAACAGACTCTCTGTTAGTAAACCTGAAGCCCTTTGTCACTGTCTCCAGCCTTTTCTGGGCTTTGCAAGCCACCTTCTGCTCCAGCTGGCTCCAGCCACGCCTTGATAGCCCATCAAGCCCAGCCCTGCCAGCAATGGTTGTTTCAACACCAGTCTGCGTCTTATCCACGTCAAGCATCTCTGTCGGTGCCTGCCTTCATCATAGACCTTCAGTTATTGTAAAATGCAGTGATAAAGCAATCTTTTCAGCTCGTGTTGTGCCTGACCAGAACACAAGCCCAACACTAATCATAGAAAGGTAGAGCGTAGCAAACTCACATCTGTGCAGACCTCAGCAGAAGTCATTTACCCTTTTTGGCTTAGTCTTCATCCCACTCCTACAGCTTTGCACATCCAGTAACAAAATCAGCTCTGTCACAGACACAAACTCTAATCCCAAATGAGACCATAGTCTGATTAATGTTATATTTGCATTAGCAGAACTATGTACTTTGAAGTACACTTTTTGCATCGATGTTTATGCTGCCAGTGACATCAGGTCGCTCAGCTATGATTAAGCCTTCGCCTTGAGTACCACAAAGCTGAAGACAGCTCACTGCTGGATCCTACAAGCCCTGCGGGGCTGGAATGAAAGTTCAGTGTGACAGGTGAGACTATCTTAAGGCAAGTTTTAAAATATGTTGGGTTCAAGCTAGGGCTGGGTAAAGTCTCTCACAACTAAGAATGGAAGATGTGTGTTTGTGCTAGGTCCTGCTAGAGTCACAGCCCCTTTGTGTATGGACAGGAAGATTTCTGGTTGTGGACAGAAGTCCTTGGGCTACTGTTAAATTACGGCTAGGTTAAAGACTCTATAAAAGAACAGTGAAGAATTGAAATTGTTACTGGATGCTGTAGTGCTTGTCTTGTTGGGAAAACTGGGGTGAACAACGTATTGAAGAATTTGTGATAGCCAAAAGTTACATGGGCTTTGGCTTGGGTTTGGGCTTAGGTTTAGGATAAGTCCAAGAAAGGTAGCTTTATAGTTAGACAGATAAAGCTCACAGAGATAAAGTGAAGATGAGAACTATTAGCATATCTAAAGAACAAGTGTGCTGCTTTTATTTCCGCTGTAGAAAGGATTTCTGGGCTGCAGTGAGGTTTCTCTGGGGAATAGGGTAAGCATGCTGGACAGCTAGAGCTAGGTGTTTTTCTGAACCATATGAAACATTGCAAGGATGTAGGATTTTTAGCCATGACAAAAGCCAAAATTAGTGCTGGGACAGGTACAAGTCATTGGGATAAGGTTCAAGGTTAGTGTATGCCTAAACACAGCTTTATTCTCCCTCCATTTGCCTGTGGATAGCAGAACATGAGCTTCCTGTTTGTGACTTTTCTAAAAATGAGTCCAAATGAGAACAGTTCTGATCTGAGGGGACTCCAGGTTTTGAGCAAGCAGGGGTCTCTGAAAAACATGGTTCTGTTCCTGTTCACATGGAATCTGGAAATGTTAAATGTTGAGTGGAAAAATATCTAGAATGCAGTGCTCTGCTTAAATGTTTGGTTTTGGTTTTTCAAGAGCAAGAGTTGCAGCAGAGCTGTAGCTGTATTTCCTGGTGCCTGTTTAAGCTGTGCTTATGTTGTTAGAAAACAGCTTAATTGCCCAGGGTGAGGAGTTAAAGTTTATTTTTATGCTGCTGTTTTTAGTTGCAGATTGACATAACTGGCTAGTAGTGGAAGCCCCTTTGTAAGAAACATCCCTTATCGTATTTGTCCCTCGAGAATATTTTCTGCCAAATTATCACTCCTAATAGGCTGGTTGGCTTTCTGGACAGAGGAAACATCTTGATAAGTTTGCTAAATATGTTATGTCAGAGAAAGTGTATTGCGGATCTTATATCATCTGCATAAGGACACGCTCGGTTCATCTCTGAAGTGCTGAATTCCCTAAGCTCACCTGTTGGGCAGCGTGTTATTCACAACATCTGATTATCCAACTGTGTACACTTGGCTGCCATTTTTTTCAGAGACACTTACGCAGTGGCGTTTTGCAATGACGTCAATTCTTTTCCTGTCTGACCTAGAAGACTACAGTGACTCAATGTTGGCTAGGCATCCTTAAAGATTAAATCGAGGACACTAGCTTAATTACTTTAACAGCCCCTTTAAAGGATTTCCCAAGAATGAGAATCATGACAAATTGTAGCTTAGGGGATTTTAGTAATTCCTGAAACTGAAGCTAATGATGCAACTCCAGATATACTCTGCGTTCCTGTTGATACACTGCACACTTCTTAAAAGAATAATTAGCACTGGGAAGACTTTTGTGCTACAAAACCTAAATTCACTTGCAACCTAATTCTGATGCACCTATTTGTGAGACTAAACCTGTTACCCAACCAGAATATTTTACCCAAGTAAGACTTGTAGGATTTGGCCACAGTGGGGTATTTGCTAAATGTATTCCAATCTTTTTTACATGTAGCTACAGTAATGTGATAAATGATAGATAGATGATAAAGAGCAAATTTCATATATTTTATCACTGCTTAGAAATGTTTAGTTTATCTTTAGTTTAAATCTTTAGTTTAAAACTATCTTCTAATTTTATTTTCATCTGCAGAGCTTTGCCATAGAATTTGAGGAAGCTGTGTTTGCAGTTTTTACTGAAGTGAGTGCTTCTGTTTGTTTCTTTGCTAATAAATGCAATTGACTCTGATCTCTACTACTTTTGCATAAAGGTGAACTAAAACCAGTGATTTTCACTCTATTGCTCAAGCTGTGCTGGTTTTTAGGTTTTTTGTTTGTTTGGCTGGTGGCTTGTTTTTTATATTTCCAAAATCACTTCAGTACAGTTAGTGAATTTACCCTACACTTATACTAGAGCAAATAAGAGAGATTATTAGCGATTTATTTATCATTATGATTGATTACAATTTATCATTATGATTAAGCCTGATCTTTGCTAATACTGCCTTGGTTCTCACCATTTATAGTCACTCCAGGTCACAACCTCAGATCAGTGGGAGGAAAAGTATCTACTTTTGCAGTGCTGGACTGAAAGGAAGATGAGTAAGTCTGAGAAAATTTTTTGGACTTCTGTAGAATGCTTAAGACTTGTTCATCACCTCAGGAGAGCCATCTTCTGTTGCGTAGCTTTTCTAACCACAAATGAATTTTCCTTCCTGTAAACAACAGAGTTGCTGGGGAAAAAAAACTAAGTTTTTTCCCTAAAAATACTTTGCTGAAGGTAAATTAGAATTGATAATAACTAATGGTGATTAAAACATAGAAATGCTTGTAAAAGTATTGCAGGCAGCCATACACTGCAATCTCCAAATGTGGGAAACTCAAGGTAAGATGAACCAAAAGGATACTTGAAGTACCAAGATTCAGATCCATAAGGGAAAAAGATCATTGAAGGTCTTAGATTTACGTGGTTAGTTTTGTAGTTGCCTGACTTTTTGTTAATGGTAGGCATTATCTGTGCTCTTTAAAGCATAGCTTCCTAAAAACGTATAGCAACAAACTGGAAGTAGGCCACAGTAACTCCTAGTTGGGAATGCCTGGCAGCCAGCTTAGTGAGATGTCCTTAAAATGGAAAAGGAAAACCAGTAGTCTGGTACCATTGGTTAAATGTGCCCTTTTTTCCTCTCTCAAAAAATTTACCAGTTTGAAAGGATGCAATTTTGAATTTATGATAATCATTCAGATACTGAAATTATTTACAATGGTTATATAATGTAGACACACATTTTAGCTTAGTATCAATCCACCTCTCAAAACTATCTGCAGAAAACATACCTTTCACAATGTGTTAGCTTAAAAAGTAGCCCCTGAACGTGTCAAGAGCACAGCCTCTCCTCCCTGGGCTGGTGTCCTGTGGTTTGACCAGGACTTTAAGGATATCCTCAAAAAACCTAGAGTACTATGAAATACCCAACCTATTTACTCTTGATAAGAGCAACAAGAAATGCAAAGAGAATTGTTTGCTTGGGGGGAGAGGCAGGCCTGGATGATCTGAGGAGTTTTATAGCCAGCTGTGTGTACGGTGCATCCTGAATTCCACGGTAGCCTCATTTTGCAAGGCTGGAGATTGCTTCTTTCCCAGCGCTGAGAGCCTGCTCCTGCTGCCTGCTACTTCTTTCATCCAGACCAGTCCCATTCAGACTTCTGACTTCTTAGTAACATTTTTAGAAAGTATACTATTGAAAAAAGTGATGATCCTGTTAATCTCATTATATCCATGCATCTTTGACTTTTTCTTGCTTTTTTGTTAAAGGGAATTACTTGTTTTGAAGGAAATGAGTACGTAATGTTATAAGATAATTGCTAGGCTTGGGTTTAACCTGCTTGTGTTCAAAACAGTGGGGGGAAAAATTTTCAAGGATGCTGTCCTGAGACTCAAAGGACTTCTGTGGGAACAGACGTAGAGGAAAAGAGCACTTTTGAATAGTTTAGTATCTCAGCAGCACAGTAAAGTATAAAAACTAGCTCTGAGGAAATTCCTGTGTCCTGAAATGCAGCCATTATTCTAAGTTACATGAAAGAGTCACAAGGAGATGGTGAAGCCACCTAAGTCGTGAAGTGTGTGTATACCATGTTGGAGAGAAAATGGCTTCTGTCCGAAAAGATCTTTGCCTTTGTTTCTGACTTGTCATACACATGTGAGGTATAAACAAAGAGTAATCAAAAGCAACTTAAATCAAGAATAAACTGATATATGACTCGTCATGAAATATTCCTATCTTCACAGCTATTGTGCTCTTTATCTAATTTCCATAGCTATCTGATCAGGGCTGTTTATTTCACTGTTGAATTATTGCTGAAGTCTGAGAGGGCGCTGCTTTAAACAATGGAGCTGGTCAGCAGTGTTAGCAATTCATTTCCATAGTATCTAGCTCTCTGAGGGTCTGCAAAGTCTGGATTTGCCCTTGGAGATCTCTCTCATACCAGAGAGCTTCTGCAGATATCACCAGAGCAGTGCTGGGTTTCAGTGATGGTAAGACACACACAGTAGCGTGCATTTCTGTGATATTTGATTTCGTTTGATCTTGTTTAGGGACATGCATTTGCTGCCAATGATGGGTGACTGATGAAGGGAGATTATAAACAGAAGGGAAATCAACTTTTTGCATAGGTAGATAGTGATAGCACAAGGGAGAATGGTTTTAAACTAAAGGAGGGAAGATTTTGATTAGATGTTGGGGGATATTTTTCACTGAGAGGCTCATGAGGCACTGGTACAGGCTGCCCAAGGAGGTTGTGGATGCCCCATCCCCAGAGGTGTTCAAGACCAGGCTAGATGGGGCCCTGGGCAACCTGATCTACTGCTTGATCTAGCAGATGGCAACCTGCCCACGGCAGGAAGGTTGGAACTAGGTGATCTTTGAGGTCCCTTCCAATCCAAGCCGTTCTATGACTGGCTGTTAAATCTGAACTATAAGGCTGCTTGTGTCCAAAGGAATACGTGAGAAACTGCTGCTTTCCAATGTCAGATTGCCTCATGACTTTCTGGGCATTTTATAGACTACTTATCTCCTGATTTAAACAGCAGGGAGTTGCCAATAGAGAGATCTTGTTTGAAGCACCCCTTGTTAACAAGTTAGCTTCCCTAACCCCATCTCAAAAGCCTGCATTTACTAGATGTGCTAAAAGAGTATTGCCACGGTGAGTGTGGAAAGGAGGAGCAGATGGAACTTCTCGGCTTCCTGTAGATATGATCAAGCTGTGTTGCTCTCACCTGGCTTTAATTCTGGACTGTTGAAGTTAGGAACCTAGCTGTATCTCCTCTTGCAGCTTGTACCTGAATCAGGCAGCCATTCTATGAATGAGCCTTCTAACTCACTGTAAGGAATACATCCATTCTGTAAGTGCATGCATTATGGCAAAACTCCCCGAGCAACGAGAGACACTACAGATGTGGTGTCTGCATCAGATGGTGACTACACCACATCACAGTGAAGAAGTGATGCAGCCTTTGCTGTGAGTCATCCACCTCAACCCTGTGTCCAACCTCTGCTGAAACCCAGGGCAGTGAGTTGGGAATGCCCTTGGCTGGCAGCTCAGTGTGTGTTCGTGCAATGTGCTTGCGTCTGGTGATGAGGCACCTTCCACTGAGCAAAAAATGCAAGAATTTTCTGCACATATTTTATTTTGGCTCTCTGCACTTTTGTATGCCATGATGCTCAGGCTATTTTTTAAAAAAATTAGCAATCCGGACAATATCTCATTGCCATTCTGAAACAATACAGGCCCTGCCAATATGCGGCCTGAGGCTTCAGCCTGCTGTGGGTGAGGTGCTGACACAAGTGATATTTCAGTTCAAATCCAGTGCTGATCAATTAACTCAGGAGGTATTGTCTGATGGACAGGTTCCAATTTTCCAATTTTCTGTGAGTTTGAAACCAACTGTAGCAGAGCAGCAGAATCTGACAAAGGATGCGTGCATGGATACATGGAACTGCTGTTCTTATGTCTTACTTTGTCAAAGGAAAGCTCAACCAGTATTTCCATGAGAACTTGGATGAGTCAAACCAGATGCTGGATGCACATTTGCACAGGTGTTGAAGCCCATTTGTCAGCTGTGACCAACTTTTTGGAAACACATTAGGGGAAAGCTGTTGTCCTGATACTGTGCTCTTGGGCCACGGAGCAGGCTCTCAAGCTGCTGTCCCCGTTGAAGTGTGACAGCCCAGAGAGAGGCCAGCCCTGCCGGGAAGCTGAGCTCCCTGCTGGCAGTGCCTGGTGAAACTCACTGAGACCTCATCTGTTTGTGGTTTTATCTCTGTTCATCTGACACCAGCGCTGGGCTGGGAGGTAGTTTCTCAGCTATTCTTAGGGATTTTGACACCTGCTGCTACTTCGTGCGTTTTTCTGGTAGGAGATTTTAGCCTCTTCCCTGAACACAGACAGACAGTGAAAATAGAGGGGAATTTCCATGAATGCCAATGAGCCTGCACCCTCATTAAGCTGGAGCTGGTTTTGACACTAATTCTTTCTTGAGGAAACTGTTGGTGATAATTAGTGCTGATCTGTAATAATCACCCTCACGCTCTGCCCTGCACTGATCCCACACCTCCTGTGTGCGTCCTCTGGGTTTGGGCAAAAAAAAGGCTGTAAATGCTGCTGCTAAAAGGATTTTAATTAAATTCACTTTACAGATCGAGAGCTCTAATTGGTTTTATGATGGCTTGATTTGAAAGTCTGATTCCTCAAAGAAGCCAAAATTCCTGAAGTTTTCCATCAAGGAGATTTCAAAAGTGCCCAAAATGAAACACTTACCATTTGTGTGGATGCAGAATTATTCCTACACACTGTGACCTCAGGGAGATGGCTACACTGCCTACAAAATGACATCTTTGGGAATTATGAAGTATATCACTTGTTTTTCATCCTGAACATTATACAGTACAAATAGGAAATAAAGTATTATTATTGGCAGAGAGAGACGACAAACCTTGGGTTTTTTGCTTGTACACAAATTGTTTCCATGCTTCATTAGCTTCTGGATGTATTCTGCTTCTTTCCTCTCCTTGGGGACCAAAAGAGGAACTCTAACACAGAGCGTAACCCCTTCCATACCATTCCTCCACTGACTGGACAAAAGCTGACAGAATAAAAAACGACTGATCTGACTGTTGCTTTACTTTATATTCATGCAGGATTTAGGAAAACATGGGACAGGGTGGAGATAATTGCAAATGAATAATTACAAAGAATAGACAGGAATAGATGAGTATTACATATCTTCTCTTAGGGACAGTATTACATGTCATTGAATTTGATGAACTGATTTTCTTCAAGACAAACAGGCAAATGTGCCTTCCCAAACAATTAAAGTTAATTCCAAAGAAACATATATTTTGTTTACACCTAATTAACCCTTCCTAAAGGGAATAAAATGTCAGTAGAAGTAAAATCCTTGACTGAATTGCTGAAACTTCTGTGCAGATTGCAGAAAGTCAATCACATAATGTTTTGATCTCCCTGTTCAAAAAATAGGACAAAATGGATTTATTTATTACTTTGATTTCATAGGAGCATGTTAATTTCCTTGTATCTCTGCAATATGACTTGTTTTGTGATGATTACTAAGATGGACTGACATCAGGGTCTTGAATCTGAGCAACCACAAATGTTTGAGGATTCTGAACCCAGATGTAGGTCAATATTTTATGTTTGTCTCTTTTTGAACTGAAACCAAACCTGAACATTTCCCTGAAGGTTAGAGAAATTCGCTTTCACAACTAGATGTGAATCCAAACACTGCAGTTCGAGCAGTGGTGAGCATAACACAACAGAAAAGATGTATAAAACCTCCAAGGTGCTTACACAAGAGATTCAGTCAGTTCTGTCTCCTCCATCTCTGAAACTGATAAATATCCAGTACCAGGTAGTTACCTGAGCATCTGCCCCCAGGGAAGCTTTTCTCTGACTATCGAGCTCCTCTCTGTGTCACTGTGAGGTCTTCTATAGGTCATGGCGTATGAACTCTTCTTGGCTGGGCTGTTAGACTCTGCAGCTGCTCCCTAGGGGCTAGGGACTGGTGGGAACAGGGAGGCATGCAGTAGGGTGGGACACCCCAGGTATGAAGTCCTGGCAAGGCCAATGTAGAACAGACCCACTGTTGTTCAGGACCATGAGTAGGTCATCTGAATAGCCTTAAAGCAGGAAGCCTTCCATGTTTTGTCAGTGCTAAAATTATTGCAGTGGATATCCCCATCCACAAAAATGTCCAGTCCTTGTAAATCCTGGTAATAGGAAAAGACAGCATCCCAGAACTGTCATTTACAATAACAACCAAAGTGGTTAAAAAAAGAAAAATCCAAGTTAAAAATGAAACAAGATAAAAATATACCATAGAGCAAATTTGTTGTGTTGCTGTTGAGTGGTGGAGTTTCCACTGACATTCTCTTGGCAGTGCCGACTGGTGAATAACGTACACATCCCAAGTGCCTGGCAACACCATCGCATGAGTGCGTGTATGTGCGTGCACCTCCCCACACCCTTGCAGTCTGTGCACGGAGATAATTTTTTCCCCCTTCAGGGTCGCAAAGAGCAACTCTACAAAAGACTTTTTTTAATAGAATATGTTCTTATCTTTCATGAAACATGGACCCACCCGACACTTGGACTAGTCTATGGGCCCCACCCTTGCCCTTTTGTTTGGAGCCTGGGATCATATGATGAACGGGGTTAGCTCGTTGTTGTTTATGTTCTCCAAACCTCATCTATTTTGTTTTACAAGAATACACTGTGCTGCTATGGCTCTATTTGTGCTGTGGTAGCGAGTATTGGTGGGCAGCAGGGAGTGGGGTTCAGAAAGAGGAAGGAAGATGTGATGCATCTGTCATGACCTGCTGATGTGGGTTGGCGGCAGCACTGTGATGGCATTTTGAAAATGAAAGAGCTGATGCTTGAGCTCACTGCTCTAAAAGTCAAGAGCACTTTCACTGAAATCAGTGGTTTCTCAGAAGTGCAGAAATAACGTATCTGAAATCAGAATCACACTTCTGAACTCCTAGGTTTTCAAAAAGAGTCACAATGCATCATGATCAGATGGTTTGTGACATTTTGACAGGCACTTGGGGTGTTTAGAGAAGGTGTCCTTGGCCTGCTTCTAATGCTTCCCAGTTTATTCCATTTCCTTCACCAGAGTGCTGTCTGGTTCACAGTGGTGTTACTGAGGTGTTTCTGGTGCCCCAGGCCTGGTTCTGAAGCTCTAACACAGCCTGGAGGTTGTGTGTTATTGATCATGTTCTGGTATTTGCCACGAAGTACTTTTCTCACAGGACAATGGGCTACTAAATCAGTGTGGCCAGACTTGGTGCCAGACACAGGGAGGCCGCTGGCAGGCCTTGGTGGAGCCGGTCGTCACAGGGGAAGACCTGGGGGGAACCTTGTCTGCAGAGATATAATCCTTTGTGTCGCAGAGAACAAATGACCCAGCTGTACCACTCTGAAGGAGAATGACTTGGTCATCTGATGCAGACAACAGGCTATGGTAATGAGGTAAATAATGGCATTTTGGGGCCCCTTGCCTCTTTCAGGTGGCTTGCAGTGATGGGGAACCAGGAAGAAAGTGCTGCTGCCCTGCTTGAAAAGTGGGGTCAGGCATTGNAGTTCCTTACACCCATGAAGGGTGCCAGATGCAGGCCAGACCACAGAGAAAAGCAAGCTTTCAAGTTAGCAGATATTCACTCCAGGTTGATTTTGTCTGCTGATTTGTTAGTCTTGTTTGCTGTGGTCTCAGACCGAGCTGCACTTCACACAGCATCACAGCAGGGTGCATCGACAGAGCCAACAGCTTGGCAACAGCTGTCTCGTTACCTGCTGCCACCCAGCCACGAGGCTGACCACTGTGGCCGTGTTCCTGAGGATGATGGGGACCCTGGGGGAGCAGCTCTTTGGGAGGCTGGATAACCAAAAACTTGGCCTGACTGCTGCTCCAGGACGCAGACTGTGGTTGATGGGGGGATATGAGATCTCTGTCTCTGTGGTACAGGACCAGAAAGCCCTGGGACATTTCTTTTGGAGCCATGGTTTCAGGAGGTGCCTCTGGCACAAATAAGCTTGATGAGCTATACCCAAATCTTAGACCTTGGGAGCACAGAATACTCACCTCCAGAATATGGGAGCTGGAGCCAAGGACCCTAAAGACCTTTAGTGTCCCTGGCCCTAAAGTGATTTGTAGAAATGGCTGGAGAGTCCCATTGGCTGCCTGCTTTGTGTTTGGTGAAAGGTTGCTGAACCCAAAGATTACATGTGAAACATTTTATGGTCCCCAAAATACTAGCACTGACACAATGAAAGCGATTGCATATTGTTTCACCAGATACTGGGCTGTATAGATGGTGTAAGCTAACATATTACAAAGTTTTGAAAAAACTGAAATCCTAACTTTGCTCAATTCTTAAGCTTTGCAAAAATAACCAGGTTAGGTTAGACAACAAGATAGAGTACATTTAAAGCAGACATCACTAATACTTGCTTGCAATGTGCCCGGTCCTATGTGAAAAGATTTGTAGAGTAAAATGTAAGTATTTACCAACAAGGAATAAA
This sequence comes from Penelope pileata, assembly GCA_013396635.1. NCBI lineage: Eukaryota > Metazoa > Chordata > Aves > Galliformes > Cracidae > Penelope > Penelope pileata. The sequence continues at coordinate 323,706 of WBMW01004426.1, forward strand.
ATGATAAATTGATGCTGTGTCAGTCTATGGTTACCTGTTTTAGAGGCTATCTTTCCAAAATTTGTTCCAGCTGAGGCCACACTTGATTTCAGTCTGGCAGGATAGCCATGGCAACAGTGTGCTTCCAGGTATTCATCAGGGTGGGGTGAAGAGCTGGACTCATTCCAAAATTCTGCTCTGTGCTTTATTAACACCCTGAAACCCAACTTGCAAATACTGCCAAATGAGGAAAATAATTATTGGAGCTGGCGAGGAGAATAAAGGTGGGAAAAAAGCTGCAGAAATCAAATGTTTAACACATTTACCTTAATAAAATTTCAAGTGAGGTTTCTGTGTCTTGTGTAAACCTATCTTGTACGTAATTAATGGCTTCAAGTTTGCTGCAGTCCAAGTGAATATGGGCCATGGAAGAGGACATGGTACTTACTTACAGAGTAAAGACTTTGGGAGGCTTTTGATGTGGGTAGAATAGAGAAAGGTGAAGCACATAACTTTGAGAATAATGAGTCTGGCACACACGCTTCTCAATTTACTTATATATCCCCTTTTGATTCTTTCATGTCACTGTAGAGAAATCTTCTACAAGTGATCACTATATTGGAGATACAGTCCCTGCATCCACGTATCTCTGAGCTCAGTGGGACAGTGCAAAAAGCACACCATGACTGGAGCAGAGGTACTGTGACTTAATTTCCTAAGGGAAAATACCTGATTATGTCTCCTTATTTCCTTATTCCTCTTTTCTTCTTTGCAAGAAATAGCAGTGAAAAACAAGAAGCAAGAAAAAAAAAAAAAAAAAAACCTATCAATTTAGAAAAGCACCAGCTATGTGCAGAATTGAATTGAAGTATGAAAACCCAAGCTCTGTTCATTTAGCAGCACAGGGGCCAGTGGAACTGTTCCTAGTCAGTGTTGGGGAAGCAATGGAAGAAAACAAAAGAAAACCAACAACAACAACAAAAAGAAACAAACCAAAAAGATATTGACCACTTAGCAGAACATCTATACTTAAAAAGCATGATAGTTATTGGTACTTTGGCTGACAAACTAGGGATCACATCGGAAATTTCAAGTGTGAGGTACAGAGCTTGAGCTAAATATCAAAGGGTTATGTTCCATACGCTGCAACAAGTGCCTATCCCTGGAGCTGCACACACCAACATACTCACAAAACCCATTTTGTGCAAAGAGCTGAGACAGCTTCTTTTGCAGTGCGATGGTCTTGGCTTTCTGGACTGTACGACAGAAAACAAGCATGGTGCGTTGATTGCAGCACAGGAGAGAGGGCAGTGTGAACGCACAGGATGCATGTTTTTCTAAGCAGGCATGCAACACATTTTGACTGGTCTGCTGTTAGTATGTTATAAATACATTTTCCAAGCTAGGATCTGTCCAAATGTTCTGAAGAGTGATTTCATTTTTAATAACTTTACTGCAATGGTTGCTTTTACAATAGGTAATGTGTAATGTGTGTGTGTCAAAGCACTCAGACAGAGTGGGAGGGAGAAGCGCCAGATTTGCTTTTGGGCACTGCAGATGTTTTGTGGAAAGGTTTGCTTTTGCAATTTCATTTCTTAAAATTTCTCTTTATGTTTTCATAATACTGTATGAATTTATAGGTGGAATATATATTTAAAAGGGGAAAAAAAGAAAGGAGAAGTATTTTTACAGGTACAATCCCTGTTATCTTTCCGTTTTGAAGACATTGTGATGCTTGTCACAGAGTTGTTCTTTTGAGCCACGTTAGCCATGTTCTGCTACACGATCAGGCACAGACTGGTTACATACTGAGTTCTGGTTTCTGTTTTGTAACTAAGAAATTTGTGTGCAACCCACAGTGGTTCAGAGTCTGCTTCAGAGGTGATACAGGTGGGCAGTGATGATGGTCCCAGCAGATGGGGAGAGCAGTCCCATCCACCAGGAGCACAAACCAGGGAATTGAACCAGGAGAAGAGTGGGGGAAGATTCAGAGGGAATAGAGCTATGTAAATACCATGGATAACACCTTTTGGCGTGCTGCTCACAGTTATGGGTATGTAATTGAAAACGAATGAGTTAACACATTTAAAGGAGTCACCATCCCTTAGCAGGAAGTTATTATCCTTCAGCCAAGGAACAGTGGCTGCATGTGTTCTGCTCTATTGTGGTGTTAAGGACAATGGGTTAGTTTAAATCATCTTAAAGCATGCTATTTTGATAGCTTGCTTCTGTAGGTGCAAGCCCAGATTATGCATCCGTTTTTCAAGAGAGTATATAAAACCTTTATAAGGTTTTACCAGGTTTTTTTTGAGAGGAGATACCCCACTGATTCTCATAGGGATTTTGGCTGGCCAGTCTTGTATGAAGTACTAAGCCCCACGTTAGAGGCCTTCTAATTCAAGATGCTTTGAACTAACCTCATAGGTCTAGTAAGACAGAAACTCTTCTTAATAGATTTTTTATTCTTACATGACTCTAAAGTAGTTGCAAAGATTTCATAAAAAACACGAGAAGAGTGTAAATGAGTAAATTTTTGAATAGAATAAAAAAACTACCCCCAAAATGGTAATGCTTTCTAGTGGACAGCATATGAAAGCAAGGATTTAGAATGAAAGTTTTGCAAAATTATCATTAACTATAGCAATCAGTGTAACTGTTTGTAGTATGAATGACCCATTTATTTTTTCATATTCTGAGTCTTTATAGTTGTAAAATGAGGGTTTTTTCGTCTCATTAATTAATTAATTATCTTGTGTTAAGTCATATCCTAACTCCTTTGCTCATCCATTGAGCTATATAATAATGTGGGCTTACTGTTTGGATTTTCTATCATCTCCTAATCCTAACTAATTGGAGTTCTAATAAGCATATTTCCTAGGAAGATCAATATATAATCAAAACAGTATTTTCCAGCACTTCCCTGTTGAATCTATCATCTGTAGTTAGGAAGGTAAGAGAAACAAGGTCCTCATTGTGCAAAGAAAAGGCCATGAGACCTCCAAATGAGCCAAATCCAGCTAATAGATGTACTTCTGTTTGTGTTGTCCACAGAGAGGGAAATTATAAACATCTCTCAAACTGCAGCAACTGAAGGTTAGAAATCTGTCCTCTATGACTGCTACTGAGATTTATAGAATAAATATTTTATATGAAAAAAAGGAAAAGTGCTTTGCTTGGTAAAAATGAGATCTTCTTGTTTGCGCACAAAAATTTCCTTCAGTTAGTGGGACCTTTCCTCCTGAATTTCTGAGACGGAATAAGATAGCATATTGAATAAGATAGCAGATTACATCAGCAAGACAGAGCTGCACAAAACACCAAGGCCAATTCTGTAATATGTGAGGGTAATTTTAGAATTTGATTTTCTCTTCTTAAACTGAACAGCTTGAAAGTTGAGAAGGGCTTGTTGAAAGCATTGTGTGGAGGAACCACTGGCATGACAGATCAGACATGAGCTTATTAGTCTTTAATGGGTGACAGGATGGATCATATAGCTCAAGTAAAAAAGGACTGAATGGTACTTTTTTTTTTTTTTTTTTCAGTAAATTTGATGCAGACTGTGTTGCATCTTTCTCAGTTAAAGCCATGCACAGTACTTCTGCCCCACTGCCTTCTCTCTGTTCTTGGTGTGGCGCTGAGCTTTGACTCAAAGGGATGTGCTGACCTTAGCAAAGAGCCTTTCTCCCATCCTGCCTCCAATCTCCCCTTTCCTTGCTGAGACCATGGAGGGTGAGGGTGGCAGTACTTCTCTATAGCTTGCAGCTGGAGGAGCAGCACATTTCCAGTATCAGCCCCATGCAAGTATTGTTATTTTTCCTGTCATGTTTGTTGGGGTACAGCTTTTCATTTATTTTTCTTGCAGAAAGGCAGGAAAACCGATCTGGAAAAAAATAGTACTCACTTGTCATCAGTAATTACTTGGCCGTTGTGCCAGGCATTGGCTTGCTGACAGTTTCAAGGTGGAGAGTGGGTGAGACCCAGCTGTGGCCAACAAGAAGAAAGAGGGAGAGAGATCTTAATCTGGCTCAGGCTTCACTAACCCTCCCTTCTTTTCCCCTCCATCTTTCCCCTCCCTGGGGAGCCACAGCTCTTGCTTCACACAATTAGCCTTCTCCATTCTTCACAGGACTGCTGTTTTCTGACCTGTGCAGCTTTATGTCCTCTTTCCTCCACTTGTTAAATGTAACATCTACAGAAACAACCTACCCTTAATAAGGAGTGCTTTAGGGAGGAATAGAGGCCCCGCCCCCCCTCCAGGAACAAGGATACGTAGTTTGATCTATTCAGAGTATGAGAGGAACAAGAAGGCTCAGAATCACAGAATATCCGGAGTTGGACAGGACTTAGGAGAATCATCAAGTCCAACTCCTGGCTCCATACAGGACCACCCAAAATTCAAACTATGTCTATGTCTGAGAGAGTTGTCCAAACACTCCCAGAACTCTGGCAACTTGGGGCCGTGACCACTGCCCTGGGGAGCCTGTGCCAGGGACCTCTGTTGAAGAACCCGTTCCTAACACCCATCCTGACCCTCCCCTGACATAGCCCCATGCTGTTCCCTTGGATCCTGTCACTGTCACCAGAGAGCAGAGATCAGTGCCTGCCCCTCTGCTCCTGTCGTGAGGAAGCTGTAGGGTGCCACGAGGCCTTCCCTGTGTCTATTTGGTTCTTATCATCACCCTCATTTGGAGTTATGCTAGGATCCTAGTGTGTTCAGCTGTACTGCTGGTATCTTGTCACATTCTTCTTTGCTGTGGCTCTTGAGCTGTTATACTGTGGTGCAAAAACATCAGGTGCTGAGGAAATCCTGCATGTGCTGGAAACTACTGCCACAGCCATGCTTTCAGAAATTCAATGGGGGCCATAAAACCAGCACAGCCAGGGTGGAAGCATCCCACTGCAGGGAGCACAGTCTGCAAGGCTGTAAGTTCTTACTCTTTCCCTTCTCCTCAGCTGATCAGCCAGCAGAACTATTGCAGAAAGCTGATCCTAAGAGAAGCAGTCCCCCAAGAAGCCCCCTACAAATGCAGGTTAATGCTGAGCCTGGGAGAAGTTTTTGTTCATCTTTCTCCTCTTTGCTTTGGCTGGCACAGCAGTGAAAAGACACACTGCTGTACTGCTGAATGGCTCTTCCTGTCCTCTTCATTCAAATCTCTCATCCCCACAGACTTCTGCACAACAGAAATCTTTTCCCACTACCCCAAACTGATGACAAATCCCAACGGGCTATTACAGAGCATGCTCTTGGAGACGAAGCTACCAAAAAGAGTTTGCCAGGGGCTTGATTTTAACACACAGATTGCATCGTGACTTCTTCAGTCAGCTGGATGACATCTTGCTGATTGGACTCCTCCTGCAAATTAAGAGGGTATATTCAAACACTCTCCTCTGAAATCTGTTCCTGTGTTGACATTCTTCCCTTCCTTGCACAGAGATTTGCCTGGAAGTCACAGCCTGTGGATAGGAGGTTTGTTGGTGCTGTTTCTAATTTAAAAAGTAATAATTTCTGTTCTGAGGAAAAAATCTAAATATTTCAGGGGGATTTACAAGGAGATTTGAAAACACTTGACAACATCAGTTCAACTGAGCTTTCCATGTGACAAAAACAAGAGCATGTTTATCTGTAGTATATGCTGAAAGCCCAGCTCAAACTGAGAGCTCTGGGTGAGGATCCTTTTTCTCCTGCCGTTGGTGACAGCAACAGCACCAAACTGTCTAGCACTTGCCAGCATGGATTTAGATTGGATTAATCAGTTTAAAGAACAGGCATGTGACAGGAAGATATTCTCCACTTTGTGCAAGCTATGTCTGGCTTCAAGGAAGAGATCTGGGGAGCCAACATGATTAACCTGTGAATTAAGTGTGTGTAGACATAACCAGTAAAACTGAAAGTTAGGTACTTCACTATTGATTAGCAGCACTTTTATTTAAGAATCCCATATTAATCAGTGATAAAGCATGCTGCTCTGTTTGTCCATGTTTGTTTGTTTTGAAAATATACTTAAACTGATCAAAATACTTGTGAGTGACTAGATCTTCATGTGCTGTACACCACGTTATGCGTCAGCTGTGTAGGAAAAAAACACAAGACTGAGTGAATCTTGATATGGGAAAAGCATTTTAGGCTGGCAGGAAGGGAGTTGTAAGCTTGCAACTGGTTCTTAATAGCAGAGGGACCCCGTAAATCTCTGTCAGCTTTTAGGCAAGTGATAGAGCTGATAATGTAGATGTGTCAATATCAAACTGCTATCAGTATCATGTCAGTACCTATCTGTCTCACAATTTATAACCTGTTAACAACAGGGAAGTTATGTGGTCTAATGACCTGGGGACAGGACTGGGAGCCAAGAGGAAGTGGGGAAAGGAAGTTGACGGAAGAACAACTTCTCTGAACAGGATGTCTGGTCCTGCTGCAGCCTAAATTTTTCTGTATTTTCCTTTGGATTTCAGTACATCTTGGAGGGTCATTCTCCAGACTTGTTAGGCATGTTTACAAACTACCAAATTACATTACTGACCATGGTATTAATTGGTCAAAGCTGCACTCCAACTGGCCATTTCATTATAGTCACCTGTTGTAATGCTAAGTTTGTCCCTCCATGCTTGCATCCCTTGGCAGAGCAATTGGTCAGGTCACAAAGTTGCTTTTCTTGCAACTCTTCAAAGTCTTATTTTAGCAAGACAATTTTCCAATGTGAATATGGAAACCTGTTTCACCTTGGGTTATCTTGAGAGGTTTACTGGGACCTCTGAAAGTGAAAACCCAGATGATTTCCTCTAGTCTATCAGTTTCCTGAAAGTTTCTGAGAAGTATTGATCCTGGGGAGAGGTGACTTAACTGTGTCCGAATTAGTAAAACCAATTTCCATTGAATCACTCTGTTCCTCCACAGATTTTGTTCAAAGAAATGGAAGGTCAAAGCCATTTTCTTCACATACTTTGGAACAAGCTGTATAGCTGGAGCAAGCTCTAGGTGTGGAGAAGGCAGGCAGATAATGCAGTAGACTGACCATACATGCAATGCCTTCTTTGCTTCTACTGGACCTGCAGAAAGCAAGACTGGACGTAGCTGCTGCTCCTCAACCCAACAGGGGGTTTGGTGTCCACAGGGCAGTAGTAGCAAGGAGGGCTCCTTGCAGAAGCAGTGGCTAGCCAAAATCTCCAGGGCTGCTCCTGCCCATTGCACGTGACCCTTTCCTCTTTCCTGATTCCTATAAGTGGAGTGGTCTTAGCTTTGCCTTGTATTTTAGAGCAGAAAAATTCAGCGCTTCAGAGAAATACTGAGTCAGCTCTGTATGCCTATGCCTAATGTGACAGATACTACTTTTCACTGCTGTTTGCTGATGATAGCACTTACAAACATGCTACGTGAGTCACAGAGGATGCACAGAGGATGATCCCAGCTCCACTGAATACATGTATCACTAAAAAGCCATGAACTTGACAGGCAAATGATTAAAGAGATGAACACTAAGCTTGAGAAATTCCACAAGTTTCTATTGAGCATGATTATATTATACTATATTTGCCCACAGCAGCAAAGGTCTGGGCCCACTGGCTTTAATTAAGTTATTCCCAGCGTATAGCAGTACAAATGGCAGAAGAAACAACTTCAGGAGAAAGAGGTTCAAGCAGTAGGAATGAGAGTGTGGTATGGAAATAAGATTAGGTATGGTTATCCAAGAGGTTTGAGTTGTTTGATGAGTTTCTGTCCTCAATGTACGCAGAACTTCAATGAAGAAACGTTGTAAAAAAGTTCCTTTAGCCAGGGTTTTTGTCAGGTTAGGGTGAAACCAGACGGCTGGATTGTGGAAGGTCATTTCTATCTGCTAGAAAGAGCATCATGGAAGAAGGTGTGGATATGTTTGAGCGATAAGAATGAGAAAGGAGTATTATGTGAAGGACGACTGATGTAACAATGAAAATATTTGCAGTGATGTTGTTAACAGATGTAGGAAAGCGTGAGTCTTTTTTAACTGTTCTTTAATTTAAATTCCTGTTATTTTCTTTACAGTGCCAATAATTCCTTACTCTTTCTTGTCATTGCATTACATGAAATCCTCACAGAAGAGATTCTTTGTGCCTCATCTTTTATGCTGTGATATGAATATTTGTTGTATTCTGGAACAAGGCAACTTGCTTTGCATAGATGGAAAGAGGCAGAGAAGGCTTTTGGGAGGGCTGGGAGCTGGGACAAGGACTGTGGCTTGTAAACATGAGCATGGAACATTCTTTGCTACAATTTCTTGAAAGTTTGTAAACAAAACAAGATTCCTAATTAAAGCAACCAGTAAACCGTTTAACTTGCATAACTAGAGCTGGCTCAATACATTAGCCCAGGTCTCACTGACCCTGGCAGAGTGACAGGACTCGTATTTTGTGTGAATGAAATGTTCAATAATTTCTCCAGAGCATTATGTGCAAATAGGCTTTTCTTTAACAGCAAGCATGCGTGTCTTCTCCTTCCACCTTCCTGTTTATCAGTCAGCAGATCTTAGCTGGCCAATGTGAGAAATCACTACTTTGTCTTTTTGGTCCCATATGTGAAACAGAGGGTAGCAGGTTTATGATCATTGTGTTACTCTACAAGGGGCACTAAACTTGCCATATACTATGTCTAATTGAGGGTCTAGTTGGAAACTCACTCTGGTATATACACGGAGCAGTTGGGGTTTCTTTTGCTGTTATTTTAAGTGTTTGGTGTTCAGTCTCTTTCAGAAACAGGATTCTGGGTGTATGCATGCTGCACCCTAAATTTGAGAGACATCTCAACCCCTAGTTTTCTTAATTAAATAACAGTAACTTTGTAACCCAGAATGGGTGAGAAAAAGTGATTTAGTAATAGTAACATTATATGGAGCTTACATAGCTTTCTCATGCAAGCACCTCAAAAGCACATTGCAAGCATTGCAATGAAAACTTTCAAAACTGGAAGAATTTCTACGTACTTTTGCCATTGACAGAGATCCAGAGACCCTATGGAAGTTCTCCAAAGCATTGTGTGTTCCAGTTAAGACTGAAGATCATAATACCCTCGGCCTTATAACTTTGCTGGTATGAATATGTGAAGGAGTGAGGAAAGGACAGAAAGAAAAAGAGATGGAAGACAGCAATCTAAGAGCAAGTTTTTACTTACTTCACTAACAAGTGAAGACGAAAGATGGAAGGAGAGAGACATCAATTAAGAGAAGTGATGGACTGCTCATAATAGGAAGCAATTCATGATATTTTGGTTTCTTCATCCATTGCATTTTTATCTGTTATCTTTCTAATGCAAGTTCTTAGGTTCTCTCTCTTTCACAGATAGCTTGAATGCCAGGTGCCTCAGGTGCACATGCTGAGCTACAAGTCTGTGAGACTGATCACACTGCAATCAACAGAATTCCTTGTGGTGTTCAAGATCAAGCATCAATGCATGCTTGAGGATAACATAGAAGGGAAAGCTGGCTAGCTGATGTAAAACTATTTCTATAGGTCTAAGATGTATAGAAACTTCAAGCTTGTTGTTTAAACAAAGGGGTATTCAGCAAAAACAAGACAAAGCAAGGAAATGGGCCATCATCCCTGCTTTGCAAGGCAGCATGTCCTCTGCCCTTTTGACAGGTAAATCTTGTGAACGTGTTCACCGAGGTTGTGATGTTGTTGTTTCACATTCCTCTTGTAACAGCATGTGATCACATGTGAATCTGAGATACTTTGGAGCAGTACAATAAAGACTTTGTTTGTTTGCTGCTGTACTGTCAGAGGGAATATTTTAGCACCTGATAGCACTGCATAGATTAGGTTTGAGAGGATGTCCATCCCTAACCGAAACAATAGTAATCTACATCTCTTCTATGGATGGCTTCTACCTGCGCTCTGTACCTGATGCACTTCTAATCAAGAAGGCATTGTATTGGTGCTGCATGTATAACCAGGAAGGTGACCTGACTGCGGATTAGATTTGCTTTCATCTCCTAAACTTTTTAGAGTACTAGCAAGCTAAATTAGGGTAAGGATGCATTCTAAAGGCTTTGAAGTACTTGTTAGTAAACAGAGGTTTCACAGATCTGTCCTTCACTAGAAAATGTTATGCCTTTCATTAATGTACGTCCTGAATGAAAACTATTGCTTTGTATTAACTAGCTGTTTCTTGAGATATGGCAAAAAGTGATTTATTTCAAAGAATTAAGAATTAGCACTGTTACATGCATGCAGAGAAAAATGAGTTCTCTGAAATGTCACCTTGAAAATGTTTTTCAATTGTGAATTTTTTCATTTTGTTTTGGTAACGAAATTTTCATTTCTATGGCTTATTTCTTAAAAATATACATATGTCCCCAACAGTGGCTGTTTGGAATCAGAACAAGGTCTGCTTAGCACAGTATCCCATTTCTGGCAGTGACCAAGAGCAGATGCCCAAAAGCGACTGTAAGAACAGGGCAAGCATATATAATGCTTTCCTGAATGCTCTCCCAGACTCCAGCTATTTGAAGCTTGGAGATTTCCTGAGCTGCACAAGGTTTCTATACAGGTTTTAACCCTTCATGAGTTTCTCTTCCTCTGGCTTTCCACTTGAACTTGTGTAAATGTCTTCCATCCAGAGAAGCTTTACAGTTTCAGCATATTTGAGGAGCTTATTGGATCAAATATTTGCCTGCTTTTTCCCCAGTTAAATAGGATAGCTTAATAGTAAGTGATTTTTAAATCTCTTTCTGTGCAAACCTTGTCTTTATCATAGCCTTACTGCTATGATGAGGGCATTGCCACAGATTAGACTACACAGGGAAGTCTTTCCTAATGGTATTTGAAGCTGTTCAGGGGATCTATTTAACAGCAGAAAGAACATTCCCACTGCTCAGCCTTAGGCATCTAGTCAACGTTTCTCACTTGCCAACTGATCTACTTAAGTTTGCTTTATGTTCAAGGGAGAGTGTTTCTAGTACAGAATTACGTAAAAAAAAAAAAAAAAAAGGCAGCACTATGAATTGTGGTCTGGAGCAGTCAGTCTATGCCTGCAAAGGGAATTTGGGCGGACTAGCTGAAGGACCTTAGGTTGCTTGGTGTGAATGCTTCACATATGAAAGAAGACACAATAACATGATCAAAAATGAACTCTGCATTTTCCAACCATAACTGGAGATAATTTTAGATAAGCAAAAAACCCCTGAAGAGTCTAAACTGGAGTACACAAAGATTAATAATATTGTGCTTATACATCATGAAATTCCTTTAGATTGCAAGAGATCAAAATCTTCTCTTGATAACTGTTATATTTAGAACTATTGCTACAATTAGTAAGTGCATCAAAGAGGTAAATGAATTCAGTGTTATTAAAAAGGTGTCCTTTAGGGGCAGTCATATACCAGCATTCTGTTTTAACAAAATTATAAGAACTCTCTGCATGACATAGAAAAGCTTGTTGAGAAAACAGCTGTAGATGTCAGCTACAGATGCTGGAGTAGATGCCAATGAATCTTTTTCAAAACAGTGTAAAGTTTTTTCATTGTTATTGAGAATCTGTAGTTAATTCATCTCTGATTAACAAATGAAATTAAACATCTACACGGTGGAGACCATCCTTTATTATTTATGAAGGTCATAGTTTTGAAATTTAAAAAATGAATGTTTGGCAATTAGATCATCTTTTATAAGTTGGCACTTTCAGAGGTAATACACCTTTTTAAAAGGAAGCAGTATTTGTATGGTTATTTTAGGCAGAATTTGAAACACAGAGTTTGACAAAGCAACCAAAATCATGGCTACATACATAAACATCAGCAATTCATCTGTGAGGAGAGCTTTTGGTGGCACTTCTCCCTTAGTTACTTGTCTGCTTTCTCTAAATGGAATAATGACTAGTGTTCAGGAGTGCTGAAGAATAATACTTTGCGGAACTGACAAACTGATCTGGGAGTCATATTATTAACCCCAGTTGTCAAGAGATAGGAATTGCTGGTGGTGTTGGTGAACCAAATGTTGAAATTAACACTAAAATGTTCAATACTTGCATTCAAACTAATGCATTGCTCTCAGCTTGGACAATGGCACATTCTTCCTCAAAAGACTTAAATTATATTAAAAACTTCTGATGTTTCTGGTAGTTACATTCATTTTACTTAAGAGAAAGTTTTACTATGATTAGTGTTACTATTACTGTTGGTATTAGAACTGAAATGCAGGACTTGAAATTTCAAATCAGACTTCTTGCTAGAGCTCCACTGTCAAGAATTTTATACTCTTTTGGACACACAGGTTCATGTTTGTGTTATTCTGTGGCTAAGTTTCCACATGAATGAGGAAAAAAAGGACTACTAAGTTGGAAATTCCACCGAAGTTGTTGACACTCAAGATGTTCAGCTCTTTTAACATGCTTGGTAGCCAACAATTAAAAGATTCTTTCAGAGCAGATAAAATGTTAACAAACTTGCAAACTTACATAGCCAATGATAAAAACAAGGTTTCCATAGACCTTAAAGCATGCTAAGATGGAGCGACTTTCACAGAATATACTGTCCAGAATCTTTCCACAGACTGTAAGGCTTTTTCTGGGAGGCTAAAACCAGTTTCTTCAGGAGATATTCATGTGGTCTGCTTTCAGGTACCTGCTCTGAATGGCCCTCTGTGTGAATCTCATAGGCAGAGAGCCTAGGGAAGCTGTCATCTAGACTGAACACCTGAAATGGGTTACATATACATACATGTCTCTTTAAACAGGTGTCAGCCTGTAGACCTTACTACAAAGCTTATAACAGTAAGAACTTTGCTGGTCTGGATCAAAAATGCTGATTTTGTGCAAAAGAATAATTTTGATTACTTCTTATATCATTACATTTTGGAAAAACAAAACAGGTACTAGTCAAGTCCTTATTTTTATTTATATTGTATTAAAATATCGTATTATTAAAATAAAATATGAAACTACTTGATGAAGTATCTGAACAGAAAAGTATAAAAGCTCTCATGAGCTCAAAGTATTCAACTTGTTAAAAATAGTGTTGACAAAATTCTTATGAAATGCTCTATTTTCTATCAATCTGTACTTTCTAATAGAAATATAAAAATATTAAACAGCTGTTAATAAAAGTTACTGGTGCATGTAATTTTTAATGAACCACAGAACATAGTGTAATTCATTAAAAATGTCAGCCATTTTGTACAGATAAATTAAATAATGCAGATAATGTGATAACTAAATGAGCAGCAAATCCCAGAGGCCTGAAGAATATCTGAACTCTGATGCCTCAGGACAGAAGAGAAAATTGTGCTGAAAGCAATTAGTAAGGGATATTCCCTTGGGTATAGTGTTCTATGAGGGCTGTTCCAGAAGAAATGCCTCCTGTTTTATTATGTTGGCTCACAATGTCAGAGGTGGATGGTGGTGATATGGCAGCAGAGGTTGAACCTTCCCATCAATATTCCTTTACATTTTGTTGCTGTGTGACAGATGGCAGCAGAGGGGCAGTCTGACAAAATATATCTGACATGGAAGTGTGTATGAAGTGAATTTTTTCCTCCGTGTGGAAAAAATGGCATCCATTGACATTCATTGATGCTTGCTGAACATTTATGGAGGCCAAGAAGTGGATGTGCACACAGTGAGGCAGTGAGTGGTGCATTTCAGCAGTGGTGACAGTGACAGTTGTCGCCTCTGCTGGTGCAGACATTTCTGAGTGTGGCATGCAGGCTCTTGTTCCTCGTTGATAAAAATGCATAGCTAATGGTGATGAGAACGTTGAAAAACAGCATTTTGTAGATGAGAATTTACTCTATCAAATAGCGTCGTGCTTTTTGTATCTGTTTTAGTTTCTGTGGAAGTAAATAAGAGGCATTGTTTTCAGAGCAACCTACATATAGCCCTTGTAGATCTTGAGAGCCATCTAAAATAACAGTTGTAGGAGGCCAGATATTTATTGTCTCTATGACTTACAGTCAACCATACTGAAGCAAATCATTTTGATGATTGTTATGTTTGATTCTGACTTTTAAGCAAAGTTTCTAGCACGCTCCTTAGCTTTGTTGGATAAAGGATAGTGCAACTCCTGCTGCACAGCTCTTAACATACATGAAACAACTACACATGGAAAAGCTAAGTCAGAACAGAAGCTTGGTGTTTTGGCCAACTGTGGCATCGACTTAAATATTCAAGTGAATCAAGCTGGAGAATGTATGGCATTCCCCTTTCTGACTCTGCTGAAGGTTACAACTTCCCATGTTTTAAATGAAATAGATATGTGTATCATACCTACTTCCAAACAAAATCAGCCAGTTTTGTTTAAAACTGTATTTGCCAACAGTTTATGCAGAGTCATTGGACTCTATTGAAGCATCTGCGCCGTCCATATGTAATGTTTCATTGATCCTATTACAACAGTTTGGCACAAAAGTACATCCTGACAGCAATAACATCTTATATAGCTTTTTATTGACTGCTAATGTGTCAGTGATGTGACAGCAGCAGAATTGGCTGCTGATGTTTAAACTGCAGCCTTCAGGTATCAAGTAAATACATCCATCTGATTACATTGGCTCCTGTAACAAAGTTTGTCTAAGAATAGTAATTCGGTATTGCCATCCTGGCTGCAATTTCTGGGCTGAGACTTTTCTGGTCATCTAACTCTGAATTTACACTGATGATATCCAGAAAAAAGCAGCTGAAGAAATTTGGGAGCACTGTTATGAGAGAAGAAGTAAGAAAATCCAACAATATTTGTACATTTTAGTGTACAATTCAACTCGTAAGTAGAGACTTAAAAATTATATACATTTTACAAGAGAAAAAACAGAGAAAGTCCCGGGAAAGGTTCCCCAGAAGAACAGCCCCTGCTCCCATTAGCATCACTTACTGCAGCACACATCGCAGGTCCCGTGAGCTGGGAGTGGCTGCAGGATGACACAACCCCATCTCTGCTGCAGCCTCTGCCATCCCTGATAGCTGCCTAAAGGTAGTTTATCTGCTCTTAGTCTGCTTTTAGTGACAGGAAAGCATTAGGTCTTTTTTTTTTTTTTTTTTTTTTTTTGTTAATAGCACAAAGTTGTCTATTCAAAATGCTCTTTTTAATGTGCTTTTTAAGAAGGAAATGTTTTTCTTCATCTATTTCAGCTGAAACTACATAGTATTTCTATTCAATGCTCTTAAATGAATAAAAATGTGTTAGCAGAAGAAACCTTTATGCTTAATGGCAGGGGGTAAGAAAAGGAGAGGGTGGAAATCAATCTTTCCTGAAAACATAACACAGCAATAAAGGATACCCACTCTTGAATGCTGTTGGCTGCTTTATGATTTTTTCTCAGTTCAAACAAAGCTGTATTCAAAACAAGGATAAACATATCAATGCTAATTTTATATAAGACTCTTCCTTCTATAGTAATTCCACATATTCTATTCATATAGCAAAGAGCAGGATTTCTTTGATCTCTTCCTGCCATCTATGTTTTGCCATTAAGGCTACAACCTAACATCTTTTGTTCTGGTATATCTTTGCTAAAAGTGATAGATCATTCTGTTTATGATCCACATAACTGTCTATATTTCTGCCAGATGCCAACTACTGCTCTTTCCTGTTAAAGTTCTCAGGAATATGTCACAGTAAATAACTCAGTGCCAAACAACAAAAAAGGGGGTGATGTCTTGAGTTCCCACGTGAAAATATCAGTATGAATGGGGAATTTTTAAGCCTTGCTCCTAATTATGTACTGAGAAAATAACAAAGACTAGATGACTTCTGTGGGACAGGATTTCTCCCAGGATGGTCTCTCCAGTATGATTAGGTAGATTTACTGTTGTTTTTTAAACTCATGAACATGAGATATGGTCCACAAGCCTGTCTATTATTTCTCATTGGAATGAGGGATGATACTTCCACGACTTGCTTTCTTGCTTGCCTTACTTGCATAGGGATTCCAGGAGGGTATGACTGTTTCTTTTCACAGTCACAGAATGGCTGAGGTTGGAAGTGACTTCTGTAGGTCCCCTGCTCAAGCAGGGAGCCCCATTTTTTTCTGCCAAGAGATTTCATCTGCAGCATTCACCAGTTTTCTGCATGCAGTACTACTGTATTCAATGCATTTGTGTAGTCTTTAGGAGACTTCATGAGATTGTCATACCCAAATATCTATTTCTATCTTATCAAACATAGGAAAGGCAGTACATTTTCATTCTTTTTGTTGGGGTGGAACTAGGGGATGGATGAGGAAATATGTCTGAGTTTCATCAAGAGGATCAGAGGAAAATTTCCAAATAAAACATCTTCCCATTTTACTCTAACATTTGCTACTGTTTATCACAAAATTGTTTAGTTCTTTCCAGCATTTTATAAAAACAAAATAGGAAAAATAATAGCCTATTCTGTTATCCTATCTATCCAAATCACAGTAACAGTGGCCTGTTCCAGATGGACATTGTATCATACATACCGATGGGCATGGGACCATCCAAGGTGGTCCATCTTCAACATTTTGCTAAAAATAAACTTGCTCAGATATGAATCTCATGCTAAATATTGTGTCCCAAACATTTAGAAAAAAAAAGCCACACTCTGGTCTGCACATCTGTTGACTGACTTCTAATTGGACTTTTAATGTGTTGACAAGCCCTACATACTCTACCTGCCTAGAAGTCTTCCAGTGTTACGTTATCAGAGGTCAGTTCAGGGGGGGACCTCCTGCTATGAGAGAGGCAGCAGTTACTGTTGCCTTTTGTGTAAGGACCTCTCAGCTTTAAATGTCTTTTTCTTAACTCTCACGGTTTGGAATAGTCAAATAAGGTGGTTGGTACATTGTGAAAACAGTGTTTTTGAAGAGGTGGATAAAGTGTGAGTTCAGGGTGCAGACAGTAAGAGTACTCCAAGAGGTGTGTAAAAGCCCAGAGACTCCGCAAGTGTGCATTTACTTCCTCAGTTTTCAGAAAGCACTGAGTAATCCAAGCATCCTTCCAGGAAGTCAGAGTGATTTTTCATTGGGCACCTCACACTCCACAGTACAACCTAGATTTTCCTTTGAGTGAGGAGGGGGTGAAACATAGCTGGAACGATGTATAAAGGCTGCATTTTCACTTTCTCATGGCAAGATTGTGAATGCTGCCATTTTGTTACTGCAGTTAGTTTCCAGTATATAAACATCCTTGCACTTTTCTGAAGTAATGAATTTCACTTCAAAGTCATCTGACAACAAAAGCATTTAAGAACAGCTTAAGGAGCCTTTGTGCTTAGAAGCAGCCAGCAGGCACAGGGGACAGTGCTACTGCCTCAGATGGTGCATGGTGGGATGGAGAGATGCCTGGGGCAATTTTGTGGCTGCAGCCCTTTATCTGCTAAGTCTCCTTAAAATTCCAAACTAAATTCTAGTAGCAAACAGCATACCCACTAGATCTTTCATCATAAAGTTTTATGTCCTTAATTTAGCCAACTCCAATCTTCAAGCAGAAGGAAAGGGTATTTAATCTTCTAGAGTAATCTAGAGGAGAGCAGAAGCCACTCTGGGAATGGAAGATCATTTAGCATCTCATACTAGTTGGAAAGGCTCTGACTTACAGGCCTGTGGTGCATTTAGCTTTGGTGGATTTACATCTCCTATAGAGGTTGGTACTTGTAGCAGAACCTGTAGCGCCAGTAGAAGAAGGGATGTGTACCGGCATCTCATCATATCTTGTTCATAGTAAAATACATTGGTGCACATCAGCCTTCATCAGCTGTTCCAGATGAGATGCTATAAAATGAAATTGCTACAGAGTGGGCACATGCTCCGGGGATAATCTCTGGCAGACTGCTGGGAGAAGCAATCTGCAGTCATATCGTCAACTGCTGCCACTCTGCACATTAAGCACCTCTGCCAGAGTCTTTAACACAGGAATGACAATGCTTAATCCAGCCGTTAAGGTTTTTTAAAACAACGTTTTTTAGCTGAGGTTTCCCCTGGTTCCATAAAGTGAAGTAAGGCATATTTTTCAAACCATTTCTGTAACAGCACACAAGAGGAAGCAGGTAAATCATTCTATCTGGTCTGAAAACATTTCATAAAGGAAAACCAATGTCCATGATTCAAAATGTGAAAATCAGCTTTTGTTCTACTTTGAGGAAGACCACAGACAGGACTGAGAATATCAGGGAAGATCCCACAATATTTAGTCAATACACTAAAAATTAATGTAATAAGACCTATTTCACGTTTTCATTTACACAAACTTCTTTATTAAGGTATTTCTAAAGCATCCTCAACAGCACAACCTCATTCCTTTTTCACAAGGCTACCCTATTTGCCCTTCACTTTGGTCACTTGGACTTCATTTCACTGTACTATTTAATCAGGCATACTCTGTAGTACGGTACACATTGTAGAATAGCAGTTGCTGGATGTAATCTTAAAATAAAAAAAAAAGTCTTTCAGCTACCTAAATGGAAAGGAAAAAGGATGTGTTTATGGACAATAAGACAGAGAAGAACTGCCTCTGCTTGCAAATTAGATATAGAGTAAACTTGCACTGAATATGTCTCTGCCTCTAGTGTAGGACTCTGCTACCTGTACGCAGAGAGAAGTACCTGTATAGAGCAGGTGGAGCAGTCAGATTTAATTTAAGGAAAGCAAAATTAGACAAAGCTTGATGCCTTTGAACACAACGTTTAATGTAAACATAATGTCATTCTTTTCATGATATATTAGCATTAATTTTATATAACTGTTACACACATGGAAAGAGTTGTGTGCATCACAAATGGTAGCTGGCAGAGGTTTTTAAAAGCCTTGTTAGCTTTGAATTACAGGATTTGTGGATATACATTCAGTTCATTTATTTTGGCCCACTCAAACTATACTTTGATGTTGGTGTTCAAATAAGTGTAAAAATTTGGTGTGAGTTTTAGCTGGACCTACCTAATTTTTCATCAGTTCCGTTTTAATAAAAATCTCTAGACTGTGCCAGAAATTGTCCTAGTTTTTCTCAAAACCTGATAGAAAATTGAGCCAAATTTTGTCAGGCTCCACTAACTCCTGTTATGGAAGTGCCACACAATGGTGTTGCACAACTTTGTTGTTAATGACAAAGAATTATTTTCAAACAAGTGCCATGCCAGGAACCAAATCCTTCTCTCTGTTACTTCTGTGCAGACATGGCTAAGGCAAAGCAATCACATGATTATGCGTAGAATTTAGCTCTATACATTCCCCTCCCTAGCATATTCAACAAACTAAAAAGTAGTTGGTCAGTTAAAGCTATCGCTCAGTTTAGTTCCTTTGCCCCAGCGGTACTTACTCAACCCTGGAGAGGTCTCGCTGACCCTGGCAGCTCAGATAGGTAATATGTTTTTGCAAAAGTGAAATTCTTTTCACATTTCCTTAGCAGAAACAAGCTTCGACTCTTAAAAGGGATGGAATTATACAGTGTTTCAGATGAATTTTTAGTCACTTTTTTTTCTGAATTTTTCTTTACATTCCTATTAAATCAGTCAAAACTTTTTCTTATGAAACATTTTTGTTTCTAACTGAATAAGAAAAGTATTCAAAGGCAAAGTTTTTCAGCATGAGAAGGGACTCAGAAGGGAACCTGTCTTCTGTGTTTTGACCAAATGTGGACAAACACACTCATATACGCTAAGAACTGCCCAGTCCACTTCCCCCACAGGTATGTTCAAGCTTTGTCACAATTTTAGTTTCATCATAAGTTCAGTTTTTGCACAGATCCAAAACATTATTTAGGATGCTATTATAGTATTCATAGTTCTTGCTAAATGGACATCTATTCACTGCACGTTTCTTTCAGTTTCAGATATCAGTTTTTGCATTTTGGGTACCGTCTTTGTATCAACAACTACGTATCTCTTTTTTTTAAAAAACAAAAAAAACAACAAAAAAAACCATTTGCTTATTTACGTTTGCTCAGCAGCTGTAAGGTGCTAAGATCTACATAAATATAATAAAACAGGGGCACTGTCCTAAAGAATGCAGTGTCAAGATATATTAGGGAAGACAAGTAAACGATCGTGTTTTATATGGGCAGTCATAGTTTTGGTACGTCTCATGTCTAGTCATTGCTGGATGACCTCTCCTCATAGACATCACAGCAGCTCTGACACTTCCTTTACCTCCACCACTGCATTCCAACTTCACACTTCACTTCTCTCTATTTCTTCTCTCAAGGATGCCTTTTATTTTTCCTTTTGCTTCACTCCTTAGAAACCTTTTTGTTTCCAAACTAAATTCTCTTTTTAACGCAAATTCTTCTTCAAATTATTTTTCTCAAATTTAATGTGATCAGTAAAATCTATGCCTGAAATTCATACCACTGTTGGGATGTGGCCATGTGTTTTTGCATTGACTGAGTTAATGATACATCTTTAAATTCTAGTGGGGAGCATTTGGAAAGAACAATTTTTGGGGGGAGGGAAATGCTGATTTTTAAAGCCGTGGAAATACACAAAAATCTATAAAATTTATGTCAGGACCAAGAAAAACCCTAGCCCAGTCGAGGCTAGTTGGTATCCCCCGAACAAGACAGTAAGAATGAATGAAATCTAGGACAAAATCTTAGCACTCTCTGATTTGTCATTATGATTACTGCACTCTTTCATGGCTGTCCTGCCAAAAATCAGCTATTTTAGGATGTTCTCTTTCAGCATCACTTATCTTCTGCAGGTAACCCCTCAAAGCTACCAAAAGGCACATTGCCAAGTTCTCCCCACACACTTGCAGGTGAACAGCAGAGCAAAACCTCAACTTCAGGAGGAAAAAAGGTAAGTGAAAGAACCACCGTAGGAGGCAAATGGCTCTTCTGCTGTTTCTCTCTCTCGTTTGCAAAATGAAAATGTAAAATATCTTTATTTTAACATGAGATGGAAGAACGTGAATTAACCCACATCGTGGGATGGGAAACCACTTGTCAGCTGTGTTCATCTGAACCCCTCAACCTACTTTGAAAACTTTGGTGTTGTAATACACAGCAACGACCCTAGACTTTTCACTGTACATCTCTTTTACAAGCCAAACTTTCTAAGAGCTTTGTCTTTCTCCTTAACTTGCTCTCTGACCTTTTTTCCATTGGGAAATACTGGGAAGCAGGTGATGTTTGGAAACAGCAGTGCAAATGAAACCCCTTGGACTCAGCTCTGCCATAATGGATCAAAACCAGTACTAAAGCCATTTCCTTTAGCATGCCTAGGGTCATACTGAATTGCTATAAACAAACTGGTCTGCGTCCCAGAAGAAATGTTTATGCAAAAAAGCACTTTCCCTGTTGCCTTTCTCTCTTTCCCTCTTCCCCTTAAAAAGCTGCTAGAAGTAAAATGCAAACACAACAAATAAGGATTATCCCCCCCTTCCCGGAAAGTTTAAAGGGGCAGGAGCTGGGATTTTGCACTTGCAGCTGTTTATCTTTGGAAAATAGTGCAGTTGTTACATAGCCTAAATACAAGAGCTCCACGGCTGCTGTTGCTGTTGGGTCCCCTCTCTGGCCTGATAGTACTTCCTTCCTGGCCTCTCATGGCTTCCTGCGCTGGCCTTATCGCCGCAAAAAGCTTGACACTGTACTGGCTGTGCCACTTGGAATGCATTTCAACTCCATAAATGGAAATACCTTTACCTTTACATTTACAAACAACCAGCATCTGTAGACCACTGAGTAATTTCCTACAGATACTTGTTTTTCTTTCAGATATTTCATGCAAAATAAAAGAAAAGAAGAAGGAAAAAAAAGTAAAAGGGGAAAAGAAAACTGTCCTGTTTCTTCTAGGCTGACTTTTCTGCAGTCTGAGAATCCATCTCCAGGGATGCTGAAATCAGCGCTGCAATACCCTTAACAGCCCTGTGTCAGTTTACATCAGTTGAGGAATATGTCTGCTTACTCTAAACACTTTAACAGAAGATTATTACAGTGGCTCTGTAGGTACAAGAAATGAGGAGGGCACATCAGAACACAGTGTAATTGCAGCCACAGTGCTGCAATTTTCCATATACAGCACTGCTTTTCCCTCATTCTTTCACAGGTACTAAGAAGTGCAATCCTGAGGCTTTTTGACCACAGAAGAATGTAGGATGTCAAAAGAATGATTCTACTGACTTAAGCTGACCAG
This sequence comes from Penelope pileata, assembly GCA_013396635.1. Taxonomy (NCBI): domain Eukaryota; kingdom Metazoa; phylum Chordata; class Aves; order Galliformes; family Cracidae; genus Penelope; species Penelope pileata. The sequence goes on from WBMW01004426.1 coordinate 345,722, forward strand.
ATCAACCTGCACAGACTTGAATAATCTTCTGAAGTAAAACACTGGGTTTGCTAAAGAAAAGAGTGCAGTGCACCTCCTACTCTGCCCAAGTGGCCTCAAAGCCACATGAAACAATTCAGCAACAGCTAAGTGTCAGAATAATATGTTTAAATGCTCCTAAGGAGAAAAATATTTTTTACAGAACACTTGTTAATGGTCACTAATTGAAATTCTGGCATTCACACACCTTTCTGTTTAATCACAGAATAGAATTCAGAATACCACCAGGCCATGAGCTCCAGTGGGTGAGTTAGGGAAGTATTCCAGGTATGTCGCCTTCAGTTGGTTCCTAACCATTGTATATTTGCCATATTTGCAGCCAAAATACCTAACAGTCTCTTGGAAAATTTCTATAGATATTTTTTTAGTCCCTTTCTCTAAAGCCTAGTTTCCAACCTCAACTTATTCCTGTACTTTTAAAAATGATGTTCAAATCTTTAAAGCCTTTTTCTGAAGTGTGATCACCAGAATTGGGCGTAATATTTGAAGAATGCTTTCCTTAGTGCCATACACAGAGGAGATATTTTCTTTTTGTTCTTACTTAATACCCTCTGCTTTTTTGTGGATTTCTGTGTTGTCTCAGAAGCTTGTCTTTCAGATGAAGTAAGCTCAATTTATGGTCCTAAATTAGGAGTTTATATTCAATAAAATTCAGATTTGCAGCGTTATTTTGTAATTTTATCTTGGATTTGCAATATCAGAGGGTTAATTTCTATGTTTAGCTGTATTGGAATAAATTTCGACTGACCCCACTAAAGTGAAATCTTCTAGACTATTTTACATAGATGAAAATGAAAGAAGAATTTATTCAATTAAAATTCCACATCAACTCTCCTAAAATCATCTAAGTAAATGAGTGTAAATTAAAGGGACATCTCAGAATATATGAGCAATATTTTGATGTAAAGAGATACATAAATTGAGCTAGTTTTAGGAAGTTGGTTATCTTGACATCACCCTTATGAAAAAAATCTGAGGGAAAGGATAGTAGTATGGTCAATTAAATTATTATTCTAAAATTAACTGGGTTTAAATAAAGTTATTTTTATTAAATCAATCTGATTAATTGGAAAATAAATCTTATCAAATATTTGATAACTTTTTCTTGATTTATAGATTTGCTGGATAAAAAAACCTATTTTTATATCGTTATGTATCTCATACCATCCCACATGTTATTCTCTGTGTTTTTTTTTAAAATAAATTTCCATATATAAATTCTCTGTAACCCATATTCAGATGACTAGTATCAGTTAACTAAGAGATTTTGGTCTTTGGAGATTTGATCCTATCCTATTTTGGTCTTCATAATTTTGAATACTTACATTTGATGATACTGGTTTTAATAAAAACTGTATGCCCGCATACATCAGCTTGTAAATGTAAACATGCAAAATTTTGCTCTACAGAGAGGGACCTGGGGGTCCTGGTAGATGACAGGTTGGCCATGAGCCAGCAGTGTGCCCTGGTGGCTAAGAAGGCCAATGGGATCCTAGGGTGCATTAAAAAGAGCGTTGCCAGCAGGTCGAGGGAGGTGATCCTCCCCCTCTACTCTGCCCTGCTCAGGCCTCAGCTGGAGTACTGTATCCAGTTCTGGGCTCCCCTGTATAAGAAAGACAGGGACCTCCTGGAAAGAGTCCAGTGGAGGGCCACAAAGATGATCAAGGGCCTGGAGCATCTCCCCTATGAGGAGAGGCTCAGTAAGCTGGGTCTGTTCAGCCTGGAGAAAAGAAGGCTGAGAGGGGACCTGATCCATGTTTATAAGTATCTTAGTTGCGGGAGGCAAATGGAGGTGGGGAACCTCTTTTCGGTGGTCAGTGGGGACAGGGCAAGGGGCAATGGCCTTAAGCTGGAGCACAGGAAGTTCCGCACCAACATGTGGAAGAACTTCTTCACGGTGCAGGTGACAGAGCACTGGAACAGGCTGCCCAGGGAGGTTGTGGAGTCTCCTTCCCTGGAGATATTCAAGACCCGCCTGGATGCCTACCTGTGCAACCTGCTGTAGGGAACCTGCTCTGGCAGGGGGGTTGGACTCGATGATCTCTCGAGGTCCCTTCCAACCCCTGCAATTCTGTGATTCTGTGATTCTGTGAAATAAATGTGATTATATTTCTCTCTGCCTTCTTTTTATATATCACTTGTTGATAGTATTCAATAACAAGTATCTCTAGGGAAGAACTGTATTTTCCCAGGTTTGTAAAGGTGCTGTGAGACTTGTTCATGCTATTTTAATATAAATATTATATGTTAATAACAGGCAAAGAGTGAATTTACTGCACAGCCTAAGCAAGGGTGCAGTCTACTATTGTATGTGACAAGGCAGACTGAACAGGCTCCTCAGCCTCCCTGTTTGGTTTGCAAAAGAAAGAATTCCTGAGTGGGAGTTCCCCAACTGGTCTTTCCTTAGCAGTAAAAAGATAATACTTCAGAGTCATAACCTCATCCAGTTTAGGCATAGCCTCCTTCCTGATTAGTCAGTTGGAATATTGTAATCAGTGACATCATGGTAATGATGAGAGAAGAGCATTTTACATTAAAATACCTAGATGAACGGTCAATCTAGAGATTGGATTCTCCAAAATCAAATTCTCCTCTATAAAAGGTTGATTCTTTCTAAATAATTTTGCAGATAAACTACTGAGATCTTTGGGAAAAAAAAGGAATGCGAATCACATATCAAAGAAAAATGGTATTCAGTAGCCTAAAATATTCCATGCTCTCTTAAGTAAGCCTATCTTTAAAATGTCAAAGCATGAAGTTTTCCAGGAACTCTTGAATCAACTCGAGGGATAAGGTTAGGAAGAACAAGCACCATTGAAATGGAATCCCATTTATTTCCACGCTTAGTAAGCATGATTCCTAAGTGATCTTTATTATTGCCACCCACATGTGCTAACCAAAGTTTCTGGATTTTGATAATATGAAATCAATGGGATGCAGGGTCTAATCCAAAAGATGAGGAAATAGTATGATGATCTCTTAACATACTAGTAATGGATAAAGAAAGTATGTGCTGTCATCTGCTCAGGTTAGGTATTGAACGTATCTGTCCCATCACTGTGCCGTGCTCTGATTTTCAGTTGTGACTTTTAGCTCTGTAGCTGTATCACGAGCTTTGGATGCTAGGGCTGGGTACAGTGTGAGCAGAGAGACAGTGTGAATGGGCCTCCCACTTTGTGCCAGATGACTGGATAGAAACGGATGAAAAATGGGGAATTGAAGCCTACCCATACAATGGTCAAGGAAGATGAACTTGCATCTGGACAAATACATTGCTCTTTATGAAAACATTTCAATATAACCTTAAATTAGAATTTTACTGTTTTTGTATTTTATACACTATCCCACTGAAAATGTCACACATAGTTTTCAATTTATAGTGCAAATGAGTCTTTGATGCAGGCAATTTTTTTATTTAACCAAAAGTTGCTACACTCATCAGTTTATGCTTATGAAAGAACAACACAATTAGATTCTCTCTTTGTATTCATCCACCTGATCACATAGTCCTCATCATCAAAGCAGGTAAATGGCTAGCTGTATAGTCATTCCCAGATTTTATGTCTATGATATTCTTGTGAGGAAGGGAAATAATCCCAACTTCAGAGTAAATGGACAATGATTCATTGACATTCTATTGCAGGTTAGTACAATGAAGTGTCATTTTTGAGAAGATATTATTATGAGATATTATGAACCTCAGACATATTATGAACTAGGATCATTGCTGATAAATTCTGAAATTTGGCTGCTTTATACAGCTTCCTATATGGGAGAGCTTTCAAAAAATTTGGCTCCCATTGCAGGTACTGAAGACTTGTGAAATTTGATAGATTTATCTTGTCTTGTATGCTAGCATGGTATTTTATAGTGGAATAGATTTTCTTGAAAGACTTCCAAAGCAAGAATAGCGGTTACAATAAAATGACTGATTTTGTACAAATATCTGTCTGTTAACTCAATAGACACAGTAGAATACTATAAAGGAAGGTATTTATCACATTTTCAAAAGCTAGATAAAGAAAAAGGCTTTTGAATTGCTTTAAAGAGAACACTTCAAATGACAGTAGCAATTTACAATAGTTTGTGTCATAGGGAATACAACTGGAATTAACGTGGATTTTTATCATGTCCTACTGTACTTCCCTCCACATACGTATTAGTAGTCTTATTCTGTGCCAGAATTCCTTGAGTTTATTAATATTCCCTACACATTGTGTTTGTTTCTGGTTTTTAAAGTTATTGCCAGATTATAGCCTGTCTGTGCCTGATAGTGGTTGTGTTTGTATATGAGCACAGGGTCATCTGATAACAAATTGTAGCACTGCGCGATAAGCAGTGTTTAAAATGGGTACAAGCCAGAAACCTATGGCTCCCAGTATACTTTTAGAAAGTTCCATCAACAAAAGAAAGAGTTCAAGGTATTTCGGAAAAGGTCATTGATTACAACCAACTTCATGATCGTTCTGGATGTGTTCCTTCCTGCAGAGACATAATTACATTTGTTTTACAGTAGGACTTATTTTCAGCTTTGGGCAAGGACAATTGCTTTCAGATATGATTTTGACTCACACGTACCAGCTTCAGAAAGCTGTTAGCTCTGAGTCAGTGTCTGTGAGGACTTGCTTGGGCCTCTCAGAGAAGTTCAAATTTATAGCGTAGTGTTGTGCGTATCTGAAAAACAGTTACCTTCATCAAGGTAAGCAGATTGCTGATCTTGGTTTCTTGCAGGAACTATTTTACTTCAAATATCTTCCAGTGCAGGGACTTTCCCCTGTCTTCTGCTGAAGAAGTTTCTCTCTTACAGTCAGCTGAACAACAGAATTTTCTGTGAAAATCACTACAGTTGCAATCCTATCACAGTTGAATAGTCTCTTCTCCCTTCTTTTCAACAGCGTTACAATTACTGGTGATATACATTCTGCACCTAACTCACAAAGGCATATGTTGTTACATTTCCTAGGTAATACATATTTGTATAAAAGACAAATGTCTTTTTTCATCATGGTTTTTATCTAACATGCACATTTATTTGTAAGGCTGTGGTCTTAGCAGCAGGTGGTGAACGCCTCAGGCTTGTAACATTTGGTATCATATTCTTCTCTGTGGTTAACCTCTTGGTAGTGTGGTATCGTGACTATTTTAGATAGGAGTGGAAGTGATTTCCAATGTGAACTGGAGCAATATAAACAATATTTCAGTTGCTTTCAGAGACATTATGCTCATTATAAGCCTTCCTTACATTAGGTAAGTCTTCATTTACCATTTCAGTGCCTATACATATCCTACCATGACTGAGGCAAAGAACATTGACTCAAAACTTCATCTGTCCAAATTGCTCTTCGTTAACTGAATACCTCAGTGGTTTGTTTGTCCGTTTAATCTCATGCTTTAGAAGTCCATCTGTTTATCAGCAGTTTTAATACTCCATTGTTGGAAAGAAGATGTTGACCCATGTTTTTGATGCTTATACTGTGAAGAGTTAATTTATCCAGAAAGGGAATAAGTTATTAGATAGAGTTCTTCACTTTTCTTTTAAAATGACTACAGTTTCCAGTTTTACAGGTAAAAGCGGGAAAAATGTTAAGTGGAGGCAGTGCCTGCACCTATGTCTGCACTGGTGAGCAATCTTGGTCTGAAGGAAATATTTTGTTCTCCTTACAAAGTAAAAGCAAATTTCATCTTCCCAAAACAGCCTGAAAGCTGTGTGTATAAGGTGTAATTCAGATTCTCTTAGGGTCCAGGGGAAAACTCACACTACCTTCAGGACTACAATACTACACAATCTAGTTTGAAAGCATTGAACTGTTATTATTACATGTTCATTATTTTGACATTTGACTTGTGCATTCTGCTTATACGCTCCAGCCTTAAACTACTCCAAATCAGGAGCAGTTGCTACAGTTTCCTTTGCAAGCCACTTTTCTTCTTCTTCTTTTTTTTTTTTTTCATTTCTTTCAAAATAACATGCCATCCTTCCAACAAAAACACTGAGGGGAAATAGATCAGTGGTACGTAATCACAAAACTATCTCAGGCAGCAGGCTTCTGAAATGTGTTAAAGCCCCAATCACAACATACTTTTACTCCTACTAGTGTCTGGTGGCAGGAGCAAAACTATGTCATTTCTGTTCTCTTCTGGCTGCTTTCCTTGGAATATTTGAAATATAATTAACTTTTTAAACAGTTTCCTATAAAACAGCTGCAGTCAGTATGCAATTGTCCAAAAATAAGGTGATACACAACAGATTATACAAAAGGATTTCTGCTATGCTGTGCTTTTGTTAACTGAGAGCCAAGTGTGAAATACCATAAGCATTTAATCCTTTTTTTTTTTTTTTTTCAACTGTAGGGAAAATCTCAGGAATTTCTGTTGCTGTTTTTTCCTCCTTTGAAACATTTATGACAAAAAAAGAGGCGCTGGGTGCCAAATTTTGAAGTTCCTATCTTTACATGGGTTCTTTAATAACAAAACTGAATCAGGAACTTTCCATAAGCTCAACTCTGTGTTCAAGTAGCAAATGTAGAGGAATAAGTGTATAATGAAGAGGTAAAATCTGAGCTTCAAGAGCAAAACTCAGATACCTTTGGCCTGATTGAAGCCTGGAAGTGCCTAGGCCTGTGTGGCCACGTACTGCCTCTGCACCTGCTGGCGGCTGTGCCTCCTGCAGACACTGAGAGGCTCCTGTGCCTAACAACTTTCAGAAAAGGCCTGCACTGAGCAAAAAGGAGGCCTTACAGTGAAAATGGAGAAATAATACAAATCCCAAATGCAAGCAACAGTGACGCTGGCTGGGAGGTGGGACGAGAGAGCAGCACTCTGTGCCAGCATGCTGACAGGAAAAATTCACTCACACTCCCCAAAATGGATGGTTTTAGCATGTTTATGATGTTTTTTTTTTTATGGAATTGAACTGAGTTAACTCAAGACTGTGAGCACAATCAAGCCCAGGAGGTTGGTAGTGCAGTGGGTGATTGTGGAGAAGTGAGCGGGCAAAGGTCTCATGGAAGCTTCCAGAAAGAGATGCAGGGTGAGTCCAACCCAGCCAGCCAGCCTGCTGCTGTCTGCACCCCACAGGGCTGTGAGATTTTGAGGGAAGAGAGGGTTTTAACCCCCTCTTCTGTTGTAGATGGAGAGAGTTGAAAAATAGCTTCACCTTTTGTGTAGCTAGACACAGGCTCTCTTTTCAAGAGCACTGTGAAATCCTCCGTCAGCAATGCAGCCAGCCATTCTCCAAGTGGCCTTGGTAACAAGAAGAAAACAAGGCCAAGTCTCTTAAAGCCAGCTTCTCAGCTGCTGAAAATTGCTATTAGGACACTTCCCTGTAGTTTCAGGAAAATGACTATGATTGTACAAACATTCCTGTGCAAACAATGTGCCATAACCATTTGATAAAGAAAGATATCGTTGGGTATGCTCTATTAAAAGAAATCCGTTGACTAGGTTGATCCCGTTGGTATGTATGAATTAGTGTCAGACTGACCTCGCCATGGTGCAGGTAAATGCTCTAAAAGACACCAGAACTTTTGGCAAGCCCATATATGTTCCACTTCTGCAGTCAGGAGAACTTTAAGAACTGATTTTATAGTGCACACAGTTTCGTAGCCTAGATTTGCTCATTGATTATAAAGATAGAAAGTATGGCAATCTACATCGAGCGTGCAGAAAACAAACCGTAGGATTTTGCTGATTTTGTTTATTTTTTAATTATAGTGTACTCCTAGAGAAAGATATGCAGGAAAAAATACGTCTGTGTAACTCAAAAAAATTAACTGGATGGTGAAACTTCACCAAAAAAAATGTTTCAGAAGGTACAAACTATGCAGGACCATCTGATTTTTTCCCTCTACTCTTCTCTGTCACATTCTCTTTCCTGTTGTAGCCTCTTTCTTCCTCCTTCCCTGTGTGAAACTCCTGTTGACTTTTATGTTGTCCTTGCAGTTGACCCATAAAAACATTGAGCCAAGAAAAACCTCGTAATTTCTTTCTTTTGAGAGTGAGAATTGCAGTCTCTGGAACAGCTTTCATTTTCTCAAGTTATATATAGATACGCTTTAATTACTTTTAATATACTCTTTAATTGTTGTTAATGTTTCAAATGCGATTTGCCATAGTTTCACAACTGGTTTGTTGCACTTGTATCTCTACTTCTAATGAATATCAAAGGGAGTGCTATAAGGCTACATGCTAACATGCTACTTGAATTTCTTCTCGGAAAGGCTTTTATCTCTGTCATTTGTAGCACGTACGCTTTGTAAATAAACTGGAGTTTTCACTTCCCTGCTTTGTTATTGAAAGCTATGATTTGGAACTGGAGCCATTCTGTCCCTCTGTAAAAAGACACTTGTTTATGTGTTGTCTAGAATATTGGGGCCTGCTTGCCAGAGGATGTACAGTAGATGTGTCATCTCAGTGAAGCATATTTTGTCTGGCGTTGCACTGTTTTAAACAGTTGGGTTGAGAGATACTTTTTTCCCACAGTAGCCTTCTGCTTGCAGAAAAGACAGCATGACTTGGTGCTCCTACTCCAATCCACTGGAGTAGCAATTTCATTTCAATTTCATTTCTGGATTTTCTCCAGAAAACTGATAGCCTAATTTGGCATTGAGTCTTTTAAAAGTAATTATCGAAATGAATTTCTGCTTTTAAAGTACACTAGATCCAAAATCTGAAATATATGGTATTTTGAAAATTTATAACATTGTAGTAGTTACTGGCAAGTAACAATAACTTGAAAGTACTTTGTTTTGGTGGGAACATAGATTGCTTATCAGACTTACAGAAATATGACATTTTAGTCTTGCAGCACTGATTACTATCTCATTCCTACTAGAGGCTGTTCATTATTTTTAGTCCATTAATGAACTGATGTGATAACACAGACCTTTCCTCTGAAGCTACATTGCTAAAATAACAAAATAAGTGAGAGACAGCTGTTCGTGGTGTAATCAATTGTGCTTAATTTGCCCACTTTTCTAGGCCTAACATTGATAACATTAATGAAGTTGAAAATGAAGGTTAGGAATCATTCTCCTCTCGGCTCAAGCCTCATGGGGGCCTCAGGTTGAGCCTTTAGATGATCAGCATCAGCATCCCAGTACACAAGTCTTCAGAAGAAAGGCTCTTTGAAATGGCATGCTACCAGGACGGTAATTGTAGTGATACAAATCTGTGTTAGATACAACATGCTCTTCACTGCACATAAGAATCCAAACTTTGAAAACCATTGTGTATTTTTGTAAACAGTGAAAAATATATAGAGGGATTCAAAGTTACTAAGACTCCTTCAGATATATTTCACCTACCACAAATATTCTTCTGTAGAATTCACAGGACAACTGCAAAACTGTATTTTACAGGGTATGTCAAAATGTTTCTGAATCTTCACGTCTTTAGAATAAGCAAGACAGCTGCATCACAGGGTTCACAAAATAGTCCCAGGTGAAAGCAAACAGCTTAATAAAATTATATATTGCTATGAAGTGATTATGACTTACTGAAGTATAAACTTTTGGAATAAAGATACTTTATTTTGTATTTATAATAGTTCTTTCACCCAGCGTCTCACCAGGTCTTCTAAGTGCTGCTACTTTATGACTAGAGACAGTTACTTAATGAAATCCCTGTGACTTTTTTCTACTTTACTAAAAGGCGATTTTCACATTAAGATATTTGTTTTCCTTTAGCAGGAAGGAAATCCCTATAACACCTTTTCTTTCCCGTTAGAATTGTATATAGAAACATCAGGTTTTGATGACAATTACAAATAACTCTCTCAGTGAAATCACTCAGGTGCTGTTGACCTGTCATTTAAAAAGCACTGCTTTCATTTTGACTTAATTTTGAAGCTGGGTCTTGTGCCACAAATCAGTGTTAAATCAGGAGGAGGCATACTTTAAAGTGACAGGTATAATTTCCAAACACAACTTCATTGTTCTAAATTAAATAATTACCTGAGGACGTAACCTAGCACTCTTTAATGTGATCTTGCTTGATAAACTCTCTGAAGCTGCAAAGCCAACAGCTAAGAAAAGATTGTTTTTTTAAAGCCATAAATGTTTCAACTGGAGTAAGTATTGAAAAACACATTGAAAATTAAAAGAATACTAACTCTAACATTTCCTCAGAGAGACTGTGCCAGCAGCATTCTAAAACCAGAAGTGGAAGAGCTGTGAGAGAAGTGACACGTTGCTTTTCATGGGTTTTGCTGTGGGCACCTTTAGCTCCTCATATGAGGAATCTCTGCGATTTTTTTCCTTAGATGAGCGATTTAAATGGTACAAAATGAGGTATTTTACTGTCAGGTAAAAATGTATTATTACCTCTTTATAAAAAAAAAAAAAAAAGAAAAGGACTCTCAGGGGATAAGTGTTGTCCCTGTTTTTCTGATATTGTCAGTGTGGGTTTTTTTGGTTTTTTTTTTTTTGAAACATTGATTGCTATGACAACTCCAGCCATGGCTGTTGCTGTGGTTGGGCAGTCAGTGGCAGTCCTTAATCAGTAGAACTAGGAGAGATTTTCTTTACTGTAGAGCAGATTTGCTTTCTCCCATAATTTTGCTAAGGTTCATTCCTGTGTTATCAGTACAAGTTGGCCTTTTCACTGAGATTTGACCTGAGAATGCTTAGCAGAAAAACAGAACAAACAAACAAAAAATTAAAAACAAACCAAAACAAATCAATAAAAGGACAGAAAGAAAGGACCTTGTCTATATGGTAGTTTTTTCCTAATTGGAAATAAATCTAATTGCATGCAATGAACTGTGGAGTATTGCACATCTTCCTCATTTGCACTGTGTAGAGCAATGTATCCTGTCCTACAGCAGGTCAATTTACATACAGCTAGGTTAGGAGATTCTTTATTTTTAGTTGCCTAGCTTCTCTAAGCAAACCTGACAATGAGGTAAACACTATAGAAATAAGCACCTCATTCCATTTGATTACTAAGAGGGATGTTTACCCCAAAAAATTCAGTGTGAATTTGGTAAATCCCTACTTAATCTGCTTTGCTTCTTTCATTATGTCTGGGACTGGTCTGAAAAGGGAGTGTTAACAGCTGAAGAACTACCTGAAAACAATATCCTGTGTTGATGAGAGAGAAAAGAGACTTGTCTTCAGATCCTGAAGGTATAGGTCTGAAAAAGGACAGGATTGTCCTTACCTAAACGGTATGCACACCAGAAAGTAGACATTATTTCTTGTGGTATGTGAATTTCACAAAAAGGAGCAAATGTTAATGCTGGTGTTTTCTAGCCATATAAATACATTTATATTGCCAGTCTGCAGCAATTAGTGGAACTGTTGTATTTGCATGTATAAGATACCCTCCAAACAGATGGCAGAATTCTGGTCAAAACTGTAGAGCCGTCCAAAGAAAAGATGTAAAGTCAGTCTCACTCTTGTTTCAGGGCCTAGAGGACTTAACTTACATGTGTAAGCTTTTTGGCATAGATTCTTGATGGAACATATTGCTTACTGCACTTCAGCTTGTTACAGCATTGTGAAAGCGCTATTAAATATTTTGATTCACATCAGTTTGCATTGATTTAAATTCCTACTTTTTTCTGTTTCTTAATCAAATACCTTCCACAGGTCTTGTGTAACTCCATTTACAACTGAGAAAAAATCTTTCAGCAGTGGAGTTGTGTGATAAGGAACTAGGAGGGCTGCTCTGAAAGTAATGCCTTCTATTTTGTTATGTTGATCCGCATTGTCAGAGGTGGATGTTGGTGGTATGGCAGCAGAGGTTGAACCTTTCCACCAATATTCCATTACATTTTATTGCCATGCAACAGATGGCAGCAGAGGGGCAGTCTGACAAAATGGCACTTGACATGGAAGTGTGTATGAAGAAAAGGTGTGGAATTGTATTCCTCCTTGTGGAAAAAATGGCACACACTGACATTCATCAATGCTTGCTGAACGCTTATGGAGACCAAACAGTGGATGTAAGCTCAGTGAGGTAGTCGGTGGTGCATTTCAGCAGTGGCAACAGCGACATAAAAGATGAGCCATGTTCTGGATGGCCATGCACAGCTGTTGCACCACAAAACAAAGATCGTCTCCATCAGCTCATCCATGCAAGTTGGCTAATGTTGGTGACTCTGCTGAAAAATAGTGTTTTGTAGCTGAGAATTTGTTCTCTATATAATGTATTTATACATTATTTTATATATATTTACATATTTGCTCTCTCTCTATATATATACATATATGAGAAATAGTGTTATTTTACTCTTTTTCATCTGTTGTAGTTTCCATGGTAATAAATAGGAGGCATTACTTTCAGAGTGACCTATGTATTTTCAGCAATCACTGATTCTGAGATGCTTACATTGAAGTTTGGAAATAAACCAAGATACCCTCTGAAAGACTATATCTTCACCAAATACTATCCCACTTTCTTTCACGATTGTATCTACATCAGTGTAGAACTCTAGGGTAGACATTCTGTGCTATTCAGTTTATCCTGCTTGTAGGGGAAATAAGATACGGTGGTAAAAAAAAAACAAACAACAAGCTGATTTTTTTTCCCTGAGAAAACCAAAAAACCTCTGCTGATGGCTGAAAGCTGAAGCATTAAATATATTTATATAAATATATCAAATTAATAAGACTAGGCCTTTACCATTCTGGTGAACGGCAGCTGATGCACTGAGAGCCAAGACTGCTGACACAAACTTGTGATCTCCAGACATAACCTGCCAAAGTTGACTTTTTACTAAAGCAAGGTCAGAAGACTCTAGAAAGTAAATACATTATTTTTCTTAAGTCTGACTAAACAGTACAGCCTGTGGAGCTATTTATTTAACAGTTTTTTTTTTTTTTTTGATGATGGTGGTTTTTCTTTTTTCTATTTATTAGAATAATGCTTGTGGTTTTGCATAATATAAACTCTAAGTCCCCTTGACTTTCAGAGAAAATTACAACTCTTCAGTGACTAGGCTGAAAATGGACAACAGATCGTGAAACAACTCAGATAGTTTTGAAAGTAAGATCACCTAAAATTTTAAATGTGAAACTCAGGCACATTGTCCACGTTGTCTGAGACTCCAGAATTAGATTCTGGCACCAGAGTACCAACTGGTGCCAATCAAAGCCTCTGTAGAGCAATGCAACTATTAGTTGGTCATGGAATAACCAAGAACTGTTTTCCTTCGCATAACCCAGGAGGATAAAACACAGTTGTGCTCTGTTTTTTGAATGTGTGTTGCCCCCCTTTTTTTTAATATTGCAAAGGGCTTTGCATGACTTCAGGTTAATTATAAAAAAGAGAAGATTGTATCACAAATGAAAAGAATGCAGCATTGTCCTTATTGTTTTCCAGTAAACAAGAAACTAATGTGGTACAGCCTTTTTCATGCTGCTTCAAAGTGCAAAGCCTTGCAAGCATTTCTTAAAAAGAGTTGTGTTTAAGGTGCCTTCCCAAACTGGCAGTTATTGCAAATTTACTGTTTTGTTTTTTAAGCTACTATTCTTTTTGCGTTTGGCTCAGTACCGAAGGCATAGTAAGTCTGTAGAAAGTCTTTTGGAAGTTCTGCTTAATTTGAGAAGCTTTTTCTTGATCAAGGAAGCAGAATCAATATATTAGATGCTTCTAAGATCCTGGAATGTAGCTTTAAGAAATTAAAACAGTTACAAATCGTGAGCCAAATCCCTGCCTTACACAAAGTGTACCAGTGATAAATGAAGGTCTTACTGACCTAATAAAATGCTACAGATTGATATTCCTTTTGTTGAGCAGCCTGTAATTTCATTAATTTTATTGACAGTAATTATAACAAGTTAAATTTATGGTAGCCGTAAAGAAAAGTTAGTCAACCACATGAAAATGTCAGCATGCTCACTTTGGTATGAGCGGGCTGAAGGTTTAGGGGTGTTGTCTTCTCTCCACAGTTTTCTTTGATAGCAGTTGATAAAGACTAGGGAAAGGGACTTTCAGTGCACCCATCACACTCCTATCTGAAAGATTGAAAGTAGCTGCTTGTTGCCTTGTGATTTCAGGCCCACGTTTTCGAATTTTTCTTAAAATTTTTAAGGGATTAGCTGTCAGAGTTGTGAAACATCAGGCTATCTGTCCAGCTGGATGAAAACGCTGAGAATGTAAGAGCTGAACTTTGAGGGAAGATTTTTTCATTCTTCTTTCTGTGTGCATTAAAGTAAGAATGTAATGAAATCATGCATATTTTTAGCTAGGCAACTTGCTGGTTCACTGAGTTGCTGGAGACGTGCCTGTGCCAGGAATACAAGACCAGGCCTGCTTACATTAAACGTGCCAAAATTTCTGCATATAGCTGTAGAAAAGTTAGCATAGGTTACTACTGTTGGAAGATTATACAAACAAATAGGGCTAATGCTACTATGAGTATCTTGCCTGGACAGGACAGCACCTTCTGTGAGGAATACCTGGGAATATGCACCTGCTGCAGGAGCAGGTGCCTACTGCTTCAAAACAAGCATCCTTTTGAAGTAAACTTATGACCTTGTTTAGTGTAAACTTGGAGGAATGGGGTGTGTATCCGTGTGTTAGACTGGTACCTAAACTGAAAGTAAGAAATTGGAGTTCTGTGTCTCTTAACCAGAAATTAACTAAATAGAATAAATACAAAAATAAAAAGATAAATTCCAGCCAGCTAATGAAGCCAGTTAAATACTTCTGGTGAGAGGATTTTAAGATAAAATTTCTGTAAGAATAATACTATTAAGAATAAAACATTTACGATACTGTATCTTAAAGACAGAAAAAAGGATAATTAATAGTTGTGCACATGGTCATTTATATGACAAAAAGATATGAAAATCATGATAAGAGAATATGAATAGGATTCCAAATTTCAGGAAACTTAAGAATCACAATACTTTTGTTCATTTTCTGTATTTTACCTCAAATACAAAACGAATCCAATTCAGTCATTTCCTCTGTCTCAGAAACTTCCATATTATATCACTTCATGCTATTTTAATGTAAATATTGAAGAGGTACAAGAATTCTCTAAACATACAGCTGATTTTCTGTGTGCGAGTTCATTTGCAAGCGTGTCTTTCCCAGGAAGGCTTTTGGAATTTGATACAATCTAGCGTATTCCACCAGTAAAACATTCATGTTTCAGAAATGCTTTTCAATATTCTAAAGATATGCCATGATGGTGTATATGAAAATGAATGATAAAAATGAATGACATAAATTAAAATCCAAGGAGGCAAAAGTTTTTTAAATCCCAGAGTCGTATCTTCCAGGCTGGTGCTGGTTTTGAAGCCTCAGGTGAAATTGCCTGTCCCTGTGTTCTTTTTTCAAATGGAAACCATCCCTACAAATCCCTAAACAGCAGCAAAGAAGGAGATATAGTTCTTACTTTCTCAACTGATGACAAAGAGAACCCAACAGTAGTTGTGATTGGTTTTACTCTGTCCTATTCTCTTAGTATTGTTCTCTAGAGGAGAATTTGGGAAAAACAACAGAGGTTATACTTGTATCTTTTGGAAGAAAAAAATCACAACAAACCAACAACAACAACAACAACAACTTTTAATTTCTATTTTAAATTGATAAGCAGAAAAAAATGGTTTAATGTCTCATTAGAGTAACCATTCTTTTCAAGTTCCACCTCTCCAGATAGATTATTAATAATCTATCTTTTATAAATAATAATTATTAATTAATTATAATTAATTAATATAATTAATATTTAATAAGATTATTAATCCAGATATATTAATGGTTTGGACTAAATATACAGCAGCCTTGCACCTTTGTTGGTGCAGACGCAAAGAGGACTGCAACCAGGTAAGCAATGGTATAAACAAGTAGAATTTAATAGCTGCTGTTTTCTAAGATTGGTAATATCAAATCTTAACAGGATTTTCCTAAAGCAAACACCTTCCTGGTGTCCTGTCTTCACTGCTTCTGCAGTTAAAGAATATTAAATGAAAGTAATAGTACTAATTGCTATGAAGTAAAGAGTTATCTTTAATTGGGAGGTTTAATGCTACAACATACTGCATTTGGGAAGTACCAAGATGTAAGCAGGAGAGAAAATTGACTTCATATGTGCATTTTAAAATTTTTGGAAGTCCTGAGATAGCCCTATTTGTTCAAAAAACATCTGTTAAGTCCTAATCAGATACTTATTAGCTACACTACAAAAAATACAGATGATGGACTCATTCTGCACAAGGCTCTCCTTTGAACTGTAAACAACTCCTTAAGACGAAAACTTGCTTCCTATAACTTGTTCCATAAAGTGAAATAAAACATAACAAAAGCATTAAATATGTTGCACTTGTATCTGAAAACATCGTTTCTAAACATGAACTTCAGTAAGCTGTGACCTGTTCAGACATTCTGTGAAATGTATTAGTTCATATGCATCTGTAATCTACTAGCTTTTTGTTGTCTAAGAAGTAATTTCCAGTGCAATTGAAAACAGTCTTGAGAAGGATATGCAGTTAGTCTCTGGTAAATTAATTAATGCATGTAATTCTAAATGTGAATGCTGTGAAAAAACAAAGTGATTATCTCTGGAATCTTGTACATTTAATGAGCAAGAAAAGTAAGGTGACACTGCTACATTATAGGTGCTGTTCAAAAGCAAGAGAGAACTTGGAGGAGTGCCTCTAAAAAGACTTTGGTTAATCCCACATTACTTTATTTCCTTACATTGTAAAGCTGCAATGTCTATCAGCGAGCATGTGAGTCAGCCTCCCCCTCGCCTGATTTCGTTCTACAGATAAGGTATCCGAAAACTGGTTATTATTCTGAAAGAAGAAAGTACATGAAGCATGGCTTCTGTACCTACGAAGGACATCAAAATATATAGTGCATGCAAACAGAAACTATCATCTGTTATAAAATTGGTATAGTTTATTTCAATCTACAGTGAGCAAGGACATGGTATGTATAGAGGGCTGTCTTCAATCATAGGAATAATTTTCAGAAGTAGAAAATATGTGATTATTTTTGTCTTTAAACATGCAAATCATTGTAATGTGTTTTTTCTTGTCTAAACCACCATTCAGACTTATGTTCTTCCTGTTCCACTTCATTTATAGAGAGCTTATTCCCATTGTTGCACTTACCTTGTTATGCTTTTCTGCTGTTTACTTTTTAAATTTTTATTATATAGGACAAATTTCCCCCTAAAAATATTATCTTTCCCAAATGTGATTGGGGTGAATTCTTCTTGATACACGGTTTTATCAACTTAGCTTGTTCTCTGTAGTAGTGAATCAGCACTACTGCGTCTTTAATTGTATTGTGGGTTTGTTTTTCCAGGTACAGACTTCTTGGGAAGCAGAGCCACCCCACCAAGCCCCACTCCGTGCTCTACCATTCAGAATTCACCCTTCCACCTGACCAAGTGCTGTGCAGAACTGTAAGGTTTTTCCTTTCTGCTATCATGGTACAAACATTCTCTTTTTTTTCCATTTTCTTCCCCTCATCCTGTCTCTTATGTCAGTTCAAAAAGGGAAAGACAGTGTAATGGAACTCCAGGGTGACTTTTGCCTTTATTCAGTCACCTAAAGGCTTTGCTCCTTTTTATGTATGCCTGGTCTTGTGCAGTGTAGGATTGCTAATACTTTATTTCTGAGGAGTAAGAGGTTGAGTTTTGAAGAAAGATTTTCAAAAACACCTGCATTTTCAATATGGACTGCTTATGAAGTTTTCAGTTTTGTTTTGTGGTTTAATTGGAATATATTGAATCCTTTGAAGATGAGATTTGGAAAAATGTATTTTTTAGCCATGTGGTAGTGTTTTGGTGTTCAGTTGCATAGAGAAAGACAAGGAATTACTGTGGCTCCAAAGCAGTACCTCCAATACTTTTCCTGAGAAACAACAAGGAATTTTAAATGCTTATAATTTTCACTAAATTTCAAGCTAAACGTGTACTGAGAGTCTCTGCCACTACTGAGCATGTCATGGAACACAGCAGTAGAGGTTAAGGCAGGCCTTTTCAGCAGCTGGTCTTGAGCTATGGGAGTTGAACAGAGACAGTTGCTATGATTTTCTCTTCCTCCTTCTGTCACCCTGGAGAAAGAAAGACAATTTAAAATGCAAATAGTTGGGAAAAAAAGAGAAGGGATCCAATAAGGGAGACAATAATGTTGAGAGAAGGACAAAGGATAAGTATAAGATGAGGAAGAGAACAAGAAATGTATGAAATTACTTAGGAATAGAAAGGGAACAGAGTAGAAATTGTATGTTGTGTGAATAGGAGCAGAAAAGTCTACAGTTATTATAGCACACCACTTCCCAGAGCCTGGAAATAAGTCTAGTGTTGACATGAAAGGTCAATTATTTTTTCATTATCCTGGTCTCCTTGCTCCCATCATAACATCCACAAGAAGGCTTAATACTTTAGCCTTCGTGCTGGTATTGCTGAGCCTACTAGTGGGCAGATGTGGAAGAGGCAGTAATGCAGAGATCACTGCAAAAGTGTGTGCGGGTTGGTGAAGGGGCAGGAGAGACTGAGGACAGGCGAGCAGAGAGGAGTGCTCTCAAGAGGAGGCAGGGAGCTTATACAAAAAACGGAGACTGAGTTTTTATACACCTGATAGTGACAGGACAAGGGGAAACAGTCTTAAACAAAAAGAAAGGAGATTTAGATGAGATGTTACGAAGGAATTCTTTACTTAGAGGGTGATGAGGCACTGGCATGGCTGCCCAGAGAAGCTGTGGATGCCCCATCCCTGGAGATGTTCAAGGCCAGGTTGAATGGGGCCCTGGGCAGCCTGATCTGGTGGGTGGTAATCCTGCCCACGGCAGCAGTTTGGAATTGGGTGGTCTTTAAGGTCCCTTCCAACCCAAACTTTTCAATGGTTCTATGAAACCTTGAGAACAAGGCAAAGAAAATACAGTTGTGACACAGATGCCCAGGTACAAACAGCTTGAGAAATTCATTTGTTAAAATTTGACTTATTTGTAATCAGAAAACATTGAAGCTTTTGCTCCTTAAGTTTGCTGTACTTCTGTTCTGTCATGTGCTCTGTGCGGAATTTTATTCCTGGTGAAGTGCCATGTGGTCTTTGTTACTTGCAGATCTGAATATTGATTTCTGCTCTGTTGCGTGTTACTTACTGACAGTCTTGAAGCCATCAACCACTGCAAGACATTGATCACAAAATTCCTTGCCACCACTTTGGTCTAAAATTATCACTTAAGCTGTCACACCTGAACTCTGTAATGCTCGAACTGAAACTTGTATGGGTGAAAGGGCAGAGATGAAAGAATTCCAGCTACTTATTTTTCCAGTCCTTCCTGAGCTCATTACAAACAGTTATTTTTACACCTGTTCTTGTGCTTGACTGTGGATCATTTTCATTAAAAAACCTTCTTTCTTTCACCATTCAAGTCTTTATCTGCTGAAAAACTATTTTGCTGAGGAGTTTTTTTATTTCTTTCTGCATGATTTGGCAACTTCTCTTAAAAAAATTGAGCATAGAAGATAATCAAACAGAATGTGACTCTCACATTATTTAAAACTACAAAAATGTAGTCTGCATCATCATTAGGGCTGTGCAATGTATTGTGATAAAATGGCTTTTTGGGGTTGCTCTGGTAGGGATCCAAAATCTGCCAAAAATGGTAAAGAGGTTTTACTGAAGTTTTATGAACCTGAGTTGTTTTAGCACAGTCTAGATTAGGTTGTGTTTCTTCTCAAACTATGAAGATCTTCATTTTATGTAACAGAAATAGAGTAGAAAAGGAAAGGGACAGTATTTTCTGACCTTCTCCTGATAGTTCAGTTGTCTTTACCTTTCATTCCAAATCAAGGCTAATAGTATAAAAACCTTGATATAAAGATATTTAACAAAGTGGGTCCTTGGTGAGAAATCATACAGGCATAGATCAATATGAAACTGCAGCCCAAAGTACTTTACGCAGGAGGCTGCAGAAAAACTGTCAATTAATATGGCTAACACATCAAATCTTAGATAAGGATTTTGCAAGATCCCGATTCAATTCTTTTGGGTTCAGATTAGTTACGTGTGTTCTTGACCCCATGAAGCCCACAGTTTACTTTAAGTTATTGTAAGTTCATGTATAAAGCAAGTTCCCTCCAGCAGTGCATTTTTAACTATTTGACGTACGTATAGTTTACTGAGATACAAGGTATTCTGCACTTGTTCAGAACATATAAATTACTTGTTCTTTACTCAATGGGAAAGAATAGATGGTAGACCTGTAAGACAGACTGGCAACCTGAACTCAGTTAGAAGAAACATTGCTACTGTTTAAATAAGATTCTTCCTGGACAGAAAAGCAGGCTCACATGGTGAAATGCCGTATTCAGGGTTCTCATTAAATTTGATTTCATTTTAACCTGTTCAGTGCTGAAGTTTATAGTGCTCCTTGCATCTCAATTCCTCACTAATACCCTAATTTCTATCACTAATAGCATGTGAGAAATTCTCATGTTTGAACCTGGGTTGCAGGCACATGTGTTCAAGAACAACAGTTACATAGATACCTCTCATCTTCCATTATGGAGTTTCTATTGTGCCTGCATAAAGATGTAGAACGGATCAGGAAGAAACACAGAGAGGAGAACCAATGAGTGTTTTAGGGCCATAGCCTGCACGGGCTGCACTGTGAGCAGCCAATGAAGTAGTCTCTGCCTTCACAATGCAGATCGAAGTGTGATAAGGTGTGTAGGTCACGGTCATGAGTAGCTGAGAGCTGGCTGTTACATGAAAGTTGACGTTCTCCACTAGCAGCCACTGTTTGTTTTTCGCTGTTGACACAGAGCTGAGATGTTGTGTCTTGTTACCAGCTCTACACAGAAAGTGCCACTTCCTTACTGGGTGCATGCAAATATTTACTGGATCTTTGGACAACCAGGTGGACCAGTTCAAAGGAGACAATCAGAGAAGTGCATGCATCAGGGTCACTCCAAAGTCATGTCTAAGCTGCTACCAGGTTTTCTGTGGTGTCACTACATAGAAATACAGGTGTGACAAGGAAGAAGTTAACCCTTTGGGATGTCATATCTACTACAACTGTTAGAGAAACTGAGAAACCTGAATATTGGTTTGTTGAACTTAATTGTTCAAAAGTAAGCAATGGCTTTTTCTATTAAATAAGCAATCATCTCTAAAAATGAGAGCTTTAGGATGTGTCAAGTTGATGTCCAGATTTACTCATTAATTTTATTTTTTTAATCACTCTTTAAGTGTTTTGTTTATGTTGATACATACAATGTCAACATAATTTATATTAAGCTTATTATAAATTTTAACTATTTTGTAATGAGTCACTTTTTGATATCGATATTGGTTTGTCTGAGAAATATGATGTTGTTTACTTGCTATTATATTCTTTGGGCATATAACAAAATTGTTTTAATCCAACAAAGCTTTAAATAATTTATTTTGTCTTCCTTTGAAGCCTTTCCTTCTATATGTAGCGTGGCTTAAAAAATATGAAAGTTGCGATACTAAACTACTCTTAACTACAACGCAGCTTGAAAGTGCAAATCATGGAGATTCAAAATTCAAAAAGCAAATTTAAAAGTATTTTTGAAGTATTTTAAGTATTAAATTTTGAGTCAGTGTCATCACTTATTTTTGAGATCTTTCTCTCCATACAATTTTTTAACTCCGTCATAGCTGTGTGAATTTCGAGTCCTGTACTCCTGCATAGTATATGGATTATACCTCTCGTGGAAGAGATCTTACTCTACATAGCCCTCTGTAGAATCAGGTTAAGGATAGTGTCTTAAATTTAAGACCACCTTTGCATACACAGGTTAGGAACTGAAGGCTTACTGCTGCAATGATTTTACTTATTAAATACATAATATATAATAAATTGGTATAAATAATAGGTTTCTGTAAAACATTTTTATAAAATAAATACGGGTAATTCACCTGTTGAAACTCTCATCATAACAAGGTTAAACAATGAAGTACTACATACTGAGGTTGTTCAATGTGAAAGCAGGAATAGATTTATTTATTGGTGATACAAAAATTATTCCTAGCTAACTATTCCTAATTTCCATAGATTTTACTAAATATCTGATACTTTTGAAAAGGAAAATATTGTTATTCTCTCTCATTAGTTGTATCTCTTGTTGCTCTATTTGCTGTCATTTCAACCACTTCTGGAGATCCCTAATCCCAGCATGATGAGCACTTACGTTTGTATGTAACTGTATGTTCGGAAGGCATATGAGCTCTGCTTTTGGGAAACTGCACGGACTGCAGAATGTTGCTTCTCAAGAGCAAAGGCAGCAGATGCTGGCTGCACTATATTATTTTTTTTATTGATTTTTTTTTTCACATAGATTTTATAAAGGGACAGCTTTTACTCACCTTTGAATTTTCGATTTACGATTCCAAAACCACACCATTTAAAAATATACTTGGTACAATACTCGCACTGGGACTAGCGTGATTTTTTCAGAGAATCTAACACCATCAGAGCAAATGGTGGGTGGGAATGCACTGATGCCACATCCTTGAACTCTTTTGTGTGTTAAGAACAATGTCTCATTTAAACAGAATATATATCTTAAATAAACCTGGGGGAATTAAAGAGGATAAGAAATAAAAAGATTGAGGAACTTGCCTCCTGAAACAAGTAACTGAAACAGTTTACTGTTTACTGAAACAGTAAATGGCCACTGCTCAATAAGTGAGAGGAGCGTAATGTGCATTTTGGGGTAACAAAGTATGACTTTTTGAATAATCCTGTCATCAGCTCTTTATTGCTTGCAACTTTAAATAGTTCCCTGTGAGCCCAGTGTGAACACCACCAGAGTGAAGTGGAAAAAAAAAAAAAAAAAAAAGTGGGGACTCGTAAAGAAGAAGTCATAAAGTCTGGAGCTGTGGCCAGATTTCCTCCGTGAGGCGAGGTGTGGCCGGAGGGCCAGCCGCCCTCCCCGCAGCGCCCAGGGCCCAGCCTGGCTGCAGGCCAGGCCGCCAGACGCCAGGCCTGGGGCTCCCAGTGCTGGGAGAGGCCGCTGGCCAGCTCTCACAATGGTGTTATCTCAGGCCAAGCACCACCACAGAAACTCTCAATGCTTCCTGTCCTCAGAGCAGCGGCACAGAGTGTCCGCCTCCCAACTGCTCACTGACACACACACCATCCCTCAGTCGCCAGACTTGCTGTATAAATGTCTAAAGCGACTTCTTTCCTGAGATTTACAGACGCTGCATGCAGTAATGTATTGTATTTTTAGTCTCTTCTGTCATGATCGACAGGATCATGAGTCACGTAGGGAAAGGGAATGAGCTTCTATTTCAGATTCTGTAAAACTAGCACCGCCATAAAGTAGAAAGGATATAAATTGTGTAATGATTATTTTCTTTTTATCATTAAAAATGTGTATTCTTTTTAATTCTTTAATAATCTAGCACCTCTTTGCAATAGATGTCAAATTTGCTTATGCACAAAGGGAGCTGAATATTTGAAATCAGTTCTGTTCTTGGCTTGCTTTTAATTGTAGTAAGGATTTGAGAAGTAATTGACAATCATTTTTCATGTGAACTATTTTATAGATAAGAAACATGGAATAACTACCAGAAAGTAACTATCTCATTTAGTATCTTTAAATTCATTATAATTATTTAAAAATAATTCTTAGGATAGTCTGCCGTACATGATCTTGATTCTGTTTTGTGTCTTGCTCATGAGGTACGTTATGTGCCGATTGGTGCAGAGGAGCAAGGCAGTCTTCATTTCTGTAAGATGTTAATGAACTGTTAACAACCGACAGATTTAATAAACATTACATTAATTTTTATTTAGAAAATGTAATAACAGTTTGGTATAAGTGTATTTTAAAACCAGTTTATTTAGAAAATCTAATTTATGATATATGTCAGTCAGTCTGAAAGTAATACCCTCTATTTATTTCCATGGAAACTACAACAGCTACAAAGAATACAATAACACTATTTGATAGAGCAAATTTGCAGCTACAAAACACTCTTTTTCAACATAGTCACCACTATTCACTGTGTATTTTTGCCACCAATGAACAAGAGCCTACCACACCTGTAAAAATCTTCATGGCTGTCTGGAATGTGGCTTATCTTTCACATCACTGTTGCCACTGCTGAAATGCAACACCCATCACCTAACTATTCTCGCATCCACTGCTTGGTCTCCAGAAACGTTCAGAAAGCATCAATGAATGTCAATAGGTGCAATTTTTTCTGCACGGAGTAACTCAACTCCACACCTTCGCTTCAGACACACTTCCATGACAGACGGCATTGTGTCAGACTGCCCCTCTGCTGTCATCTGTCACACGGCAACAAAATGTAACGGAATATCGGCAGGAAGGCTCAATCTCCACTGCCATGTCACCAACATCCGCTTCTGATGTAATGGGCCAACATAATAAAACAGGAGGCATTACTTTCGGAGCAGCCCCTATACGTATCAGTGTGCATTGTGGTATGACAACCCAGGTTCTCAGCTTCCTTTGACCTAGATATGTCTGCACAAAGTTGACTGTACTTATAGAATCGTTTGCGTGCCAAAAAGATGAGATCATTCAGTTTGGTTTAAGTTAATTTTACTATCAAAAGGAAAACCCTTTTCTCACAAAAATTGTATTAAGAAGTTGTTTCACATGTTATTACTGGTGGAAGTCTCTGCACTGTTATTTCTCCATCAGACTATTTAGTTCCCCATTCTGAAGTGCCAATTTGGATGTGAATTTTTTTTTGTAGACTTTATTATAGAGTAGGAAAGGTATTTGTACCTACCTACATATTGGATATATGCAAATATTTTTAGCAGAGAACTTGTCCAGACAAGCATTCTGTGTGTTTCTCTTCATTTTCTCTGAAGTCTAAAATAAAATTGGAAAGTTACCTGAAAAACCACAATATTAAGCCACATCAATGGCTGCTTCTGGCTCTCCAGGTAACGCACACCATTTGGATGATTCTTTCTCCAGTTATTATCTTAAAAAATTTATAATTTCAATGATCCTCAGACTACAATGTTAGTTGCACTTCGAAGTGAGTAGTTCATGAACATCAGAGCTCTTATTTTTTATTTCTCTCTGATTGTACTTTAGACAAGCGATGCTAATTAGTTTAATAACTGCACATCTATCTGTCTGCAAAGATAATCTGAGGAATAGGTGGATATTTAATATGTTCACAGAATTCTAGGTTTCCTGTCATGGTTTAGATCTGTTGGCCAGCTCCATGCCGAAGTGTCTGTACAGCTCATGTGTGCAAGACTAGTGGCAGCTCTTTGCTAAGCATGTTAACTGCAAAGTCTGCTTGGGTGAGTGAGAAACTATGTCTATGCTTTCTAACTTCACTGTCTAAATGAAAAACAGAGCTGATCTCAAGCGAAGCCACATGGATTTCTCAGGAGGTGAGACAAAGTATTTATGACATTGATAAAGCAATTTGGCATCATTTGGTTT
Source organism: Penelope pileata (assembly GCA_013396635.1). Taxonomy (NCBI): domain Eukaryota; kingdom Metazoa; phylum Chordata; class Aves; order Galliformes; family Cracidae; genus Penelope; species Penelope pileata. Next base: position 371,157 of record WBMW01004426.1, read on the forward strand.
TGATTTGTTTTTCAGTCTGAAGACTTACAATGATTCTTTTCTTAAACTGAAGCTTAAAGAGAGTTTTTCCACAGATCTATGAAATTCTTCCCTCCTGAACTTGTCACCTCAGTTAGCAGTTATATATATAAAAAAAAAATAGTGTTGCACGTATGCGTGTATCAACCCAATATTCTGTAGACTTTTGTTTTCTTATTGCTTGATCGTATGTATGACATTCTGTACGAATAATGCATATATGACTGGTATCTCCATTAGGATATATGTCGAGAATGTATTTACAGGGTCCATAGAGAAATATTTGTGTAGCATGAAAAGAAAGTGGCACTTACCACCTGAATAATTAATCTGCATTGATCAGATTACAGAGACATGAATTAATTTAGCTAAGGAAGACAAGTTTTCTTTCGTTCCTTCTGTAGATTCTGTTAAAAGACATGAGTTGTATTTGTGACTCCTTCCTTCCCTTTATTCTGCCTACATACGCCTTCAGATCTTTCTGAAGAAGACACATTTTTTCATTTCAATGGATTTAAGTTTATTTTCATGTCACCAGTTTGGGAACTGGTAACATGGGATTTAGCCACTGCTTACTTAGAGGCTTAGTTCGGCTTAGCAGCCCATGTTGAAGTGTGTGTTATCAGGCTGCACTGATACCTGGCTTAGGCTGTTTTAAACTGACTTCTGTCTGTCAGCACAAGCTAGAGTTACGTTTTGGATTGTAGTGCAGATTTGAGTTATGAATGCTTTTATCCCTGTACTATGTTTACACACAATATTTTCTAATTATCAGTGCGTTTTAGCTATTATTTTAAATATTTAGCTAGAAGTAAAGGGGAATCAAGTCCATGTAAATGACAACTGCATGTGATATGCTAAAGCTAATCTGAGGTCTTTGAGCTGTGTATGCAAACAGTGTTTGCAGTACTGGACAAAACATGGAAGGGGAAAAGAGGATTGGGAGGCATCCACGAAGACTTTGAAGCTCTGGGATTGGAAAAAGCAGAGTTTCAGGTGAGAAAGGTAAGGGATCAGCTGGTATTTCAAAGATTGAGCATGAAGTGCTTGACAGAGTGGGTTTCAGAGGGCTATGGAAACCTGGGGGTGCTGGACTCTTGTCACCTCATTCTGCTGAGATCCTATATCTCACCTTTTCTAGCACTTCCTGGCCTTTCCTTCCAGTCTTGTATAGGCTCTGACTTCTTGGGCAGCTGGGAAGGAAGGGAGAGAATCAATTCCTACTGTGAGGAAAGAGGAAACTTAGTGACACCAGAGACAGAAGTAGCTGAGGGGTAGAAGAACGAACTGCAGACGCTTTTAAAGCCTGTTCTCTCCTCCTTCTGGCTACAAAAGAAGAGCAGATGTTTGGTTCTGAAGCTTCTCTCATTTAAAATACGCAGAGTATGCACCCCTGCCGCGTACACAGCATAAAGTCGTCCATGATAGTGGCTCCTTTTGTAGCTGTATTTGTAGATACCACATTTTAACCTTGGATAAATTGAAGTCTTTTCACATTCAGAGACAACGACTTTTGGTCCTACAAGTCCATGTTCAGTGCGTTTCCCAGCTGCTAACATAATATTTGTGAATTACTACTTATTTTTCCATAACATACTTTGAACAGTGGTCAGACATCATACCCCACCCTCACAGTGTCCTTGACACAACTGCATACAACACTGTGCTGTAATTTTCGCAAAGGCTTCCATAGCTGTGTTGAAATCATTGCTCACTACGGTCATAATTTCTGGTTCTAAAGGAAAAACCCATTTTATGCTTCTGTTCTTCCTTTGGAATAGAATATTCTCCCAAAAGAGAAATAATAATTTCTAATAAATTTGTGTGATTGCCAAAATCCTTTTAAACCCGAGTATTACTGACCTCTGAGAAGTCAGGAAAGAGAAGTGGCCAGATTCGTTACACTACTACGACCGTATTTTTAGTCTGCTAAGAGTTGAAATATTGTAGCAGAAAATTCCAGGAATTATTTAAAATTTAGATTTAGATTTTTTTAAAGATAATAATAAAACAAACTTTTTTTTTTCAGTTCTTAGGAGATCTTGTCATTACAGACAGTTCATGGCAACTTTACAGAAGATTCATTAGTGAGGCCTGCTTTGGTGTTACCTCCCATGCACAGGTCAAGGACGAGAGCAAAAGGCCATCTTCTTGTGTCTGATGAAGTCATTTTAGATGGTTCCTGCTGCTTAAATAGTGTATCGCTGAGTTATTATTATAAACACATCACTATAAGCTGAGATAAAGAAGAATGAGGGAATAAAAGGAAGAGGAAATGACTGACTTTCGAAAAAGACACCCATAAAACAATTCTGCAGAAGGATGGAATTCGTGAAACTACTGTAAAATCCCCAATCCAAATTTATCTCTAGTGAAAATTTGAAGTCAGCAATATCACATTATATGTGAATTTGGCCGCTAGCTTTGGATGGAAAAAGTGTCTATTTGGGACTACAATGTACATTGTACAAGATTTAATACCTCAGTCAGAGGCGGAGAAGTAAATTTAGATTAGATTGCAAATCTGTGTTTTTGTTGGATGTCTGAATGTAGAGTTTTGATCCGGATTAATACAGATGTAAATCTAGATAATGCAGTTGTACTGGGTGTGCTCTTAAATCTCTCACCTCCCAGATATTTTTAGAACTTGAAATGGAGAGGAGATGAGAGAGGAAAGGGAGTTCAGTGCTGAGGTCTCTAGGTATGTCTTGTTTTGTTTTTTGTTTTTTATTATTTTATGTATGAAACAGAACATCCTAAATATTTTATTATATATCTGTGGGAAAATATCTAAAAAGAGTAATATGTGTCATATCAGAGAGACATTTTCTTCTAAACATTACCACTTTCCACCTTTGTTAAGCTTGCCAGATCTTGCACACCTTTAGCTGTTTTTTTCACCGCATTTATAAGATAGTATATTTGAATCAGTACTAAGTGACCTCTGAAGTAGTTTTAGTAGAAGTAAACTACAAATGTTCAGATAAAATTGAATGTTAAGTACCTTATATATTTTAAAAGCACAGAGCCTGATAAACATGCTCAGCTGTTAAATCAGTAACACCATTTTTATGTTTAACAAAATAGATTCATTTTCAAGTTTGCTGGGCAAACTGTAACTGAAACCCAAAATACTATAACTGGGAAACATTTGTTACATAATTGCTATTGTAGACTTCATGTTTAAAAAACAAGAGAATAAGTAGAAGTTCAAAATAATGAGCATAAAGGCAATCAATCTGATAGAATTAAAAGTAATAATCCATTAAAAAAATCTAGATGGAAGAATCACTTTTACATAGTAATGGACAATGCCTCTTATTTCATTCACAATATCATAGACACTTAAAATCTGGAGGGAGAATAACATTCTAATAAAGCTATTAGTATTAATAGGAATTTTATCTCTTCTTAAATTTCAACTTTAAACAAGCATATAGTAATAGGAAGCAATGAAAAATTTAACCACCCCTTTGAAGAGCTCGTAGAATTGAGGTGATAATGAGGCTGAGAAAGATAAGAGAATTCACCACAAAAACAAGACAGAGATGGACAAATGCCAACATAAATAAATCTGTAACATTATATGGAGTGATTTTTTTTTTTCATAGATGTACACTTATTCACCATGGGATACTCCCAATTATTTTTAGGGATCTTGCTCATTTCCTAGATTACAGATTAGACACATTACATTGTCAAGTCCTCGTGAACAGTGAAAGAAAGTTATGGAAAATCCCCGTGTTCTTCTGCTTTCTTTAATGTCCTAGAATGTAACTGTGATCTCTCCAGACATCTCCTAGTCTGAGGACAAGAATTGTCCAGCACCTGCAGGAGTACATCTGTGGAGTCATAGACCTTAAAGAATTAAACATCTTGCACTAAAGTATGATTTGGAGAAGGTTTTGCACCTACTGTTTTCCCTTCTTATAAAGTAAGATGATTACATTTTGCAACTTCCAGTTTTAAATCAGAAATTGTAATAGTGGACCTAAACATAAAATCACTAAGAATACACTACTGTAGCAACTCCTCTATCTTTTCTGCTGTTTGCAGGTAGATTAAAAGATGTAATTTCACTTTGTAGCCAGATTACAGTTTCTTCACTGGAACTAAATGGAGTTTAACAACGTAGTTGAGATCTCTTTGTTATTAATATTTGGAAGGTGGATTTCAGTAAAAATATAAATAAGCATCCGAAACTGAAGTATTTTATTTTATTGAATTGATACTTGATTTGATACAATGATTTTGGAAGGAGAATAATACTGATTAAGGAACTTCCATTGAAAACATCAGTACATTCTCAAAACAAAATCTCAGCCTGAATACAAAGTTCACAGCTGAAGCTTTTTGTACTGAAGTTCAGATACCTGCAGCATTGAACAGTTTTTTTGGGTATTTTGAGTAGCACTTGTGCAACTCAGTCTGCTTCTCAGAAGGATTTCTCTCAGGATCTTAAAGCATCCTCTGGTTCACATGTGCTGCATAGGACAGATGATGCTACTTTCTGTTTTGTAGTGCTAGGTGTTTCAAAGAAGCTTCAAAGCCTTGTAACTGCAGAACTGGCAGTCTCACTCACGTTAGATGTGACAAAAAATAAAGCAGTAGATGAAAGATGTTACTGGGAAGGAAAGACAGAGGATATAGTGATAAACTAGAGTAAAACAGGAAGGCTTCATCTTAGCACTGAAATAATCAAACTGAAAATCAAAACTTATATCTGAATTTTGAAATTAAGAACATCTCAAGATTTAGATGAAGTCACAGTAGGTGTTCAATTTTTTAAATAAAAATCCTCATTTTTGACTCTTTAGTTGATTGTTCTCCTGTCTACAAAATGGCTTTTTTTTTTTTTGAATACCAATAAGTTGCTTGGCAGATGAAAGTTACATATGTTCTTTGTGAAAGAAGAGTCTATTGAGGGTAATGAGGAATAGAAACACGTAATACAAGCAGGGAAGAACTACTTTTGACTGATGCTTCCAGTAGCCTGCTGTAATTCATCACATGATGGAGATTTTACAGGATCTTTATGCTCAGGAGTTGCATTGCCCTTGTGAGTGCTATATTCAATTCCTGGTGGAATTTCTGGCAAGGTCTCTTCTCCAAACAGAGTTTTGATTCTCCCCTGTGATTGGATAGGTAAGAAAGTTGCTTTCCCGCTCACTATTCAGTTCCAAGAAGTTTTGTACCTGAATTACATATGATGCCAGTAAAAGGTATTAATACTTTACTGTTTTAATGGTGGAAAATACTTTATTTTTAACAAATTTCTTTATAGATGCCCTTTCTTTTATGAAAGTGAAAACCAACAAGTGAATTTGTATTTTTCTGTTCCACATTTCTATCAATGTATTGCATACTGTTAGAACGCTGCAAGCACTTCCAGAGAATGATTTTTTTTCTAATTTAAAAATAGTTTTTCTTAGGTTTGTGAAAACTCAGCTACAGAATGTGCATTTCAAACTATACTTGTGGTCTGTTAAAGGTTAAGAAAAAATGCAGTTCCTAAAAGTATTATTTTTCCCTTTTATGGATGAGCACCAGGCTTTAAGACATCAGTGTAAATAGAGTTTCCTGTTCCAGGGAAGTTTGGCTACTGCAGGAGCCCAAAGGTCCTTTGGGAAAAGCTTGATAGGAACTATGAGTTGAATGTGACCTGAGGCTCCAGGAACCAAAGAGCCAGAACTGAGGGAAACACATTTCACAGCCCTTTTGTGCAATCTCAAGTCCCATAAGCACTTCTGGGAAAGTAAACCCTTCATCATACACACAGTATTTATTGCTAAAGGAGGAGTCTTGTTAATGGTTTTCAGAAGTTATTTTGTTATCTGCAGATCTGTGACTTCTTCCCCTGAAGCTTGCAGTGACTTCAAAAAACCTGCAGATTTGCAGAAATGCTGAGCAGGAATGGGAATGCTAAACAGTTCTCTGTGACTAGTTGACATCTTGCAGAATGCACTACAAAATGCAATTTTGCATTGAGCATTTTTAGGAACTTTGTTGACAAATTATACTTGAATTACTACAGGAATTCTGTGCCATTAGCAATGTTAATTTATCAGGACTGTGCATTTATTTATCCAGAAAGGGTGTTGATTCTTTTCTCCTGCTTTGTTCACCCTCTCCCATTCACAGCTGAGCAAAATTTGAGAAGGAATGAGGAAAGCAAGTTGTGTGGGTGCGATGACTCAATATGATGGAGAACAGCCACTGCACATTTATACTAGTGAGGTAACTTGGGTGGCCGTTACTTGTCTGCATCTTTTTCTTCATCAGACCAAGTTTTGATTGGACCTCTGCCACAGATTTTCCAATGTGACAGGAGGTGAATCATCTAAACTCAAACTCTATTCCATATCATTAAAAGGGAGAAATAATATGTAGTATGTGTTCTTGTTTTTACTGGATGTAAGTTGGCAAAGAAATGTATTATACCCTGTCTCAGATGTGATACGTAGGCACTGCTGTAATGCAAGTAATTGACATTAAAATAACTTGGACTATTTGAAGAACAGCACTTAATCATTTATTTAATGTTTCCATTTGCCTTCATATTTCCATTTGATTTCCACTTAGGAATATCAAAAGTAACAGAACAATAAAATGAATGCAATGGAAAAACTCAAAGTGTATTTTGAAAATGAAAATATATTGATTGCGGATACTGGAATTAAATGATGTATTCCGTCTTCATAAGTATTCTTGCTTTGTGTTGCAAGAAGTTGTCCTTTGGAAATCTGGAGCATAGTTTTCATAGTGACAAATGAATTATATTAAACTACTTCAGTTTGATAATGCTGAAATTAAACAAGTATCATTTTTAGTGGCCTAAATTTTAAAAAGTAATTTTTCTCTCATTCTGTAAAGACATTTCAGGTACGCTAGGCAGCGTACGTCTAACAGTTGTTCATGTGAAGCAAAACATTGGGTGTGTGCTGTCTGAAGACCTCTAAATCAACAAAGCTATACATAGCACAGTCTGATGTAGATACCAGCTGATATTTCTGCAAAGACACTCCAAATGAGAGAGGAAATTCCAAACTTCCTTATTATTCCAACATGCTGAGCTTGCTAATCAATCAAAGTTTTCCAAGTTTTATTTAGCATAGTGGTAGTATTTGGCTGGTTACAGTGGCAGGTATCACTCGTTCCGTAATTTTTGTTAGCTGTTAGTTTTTCAATCATGTTGAAACGCTCCATTTCATGATAGGAGGTGCATCAATCAGATTGTTTCTGTTTAAGTATCTCAACTGCATCTCCTTTTGACTCACCAGTATTAAAAACCAATATCGCAGTGAATATTTTCATTCATTCAGGAGTGTGCCACTTCTGTGTATGGACTTTGGAGAGCTCTGCTTTTGGGATCTGGCATGTAAAAAGGGGAACTGAGTTTTAGATTTCTCTGTTAAGCTTTGGTGCCATTTGTGTTGTCAGAAGTCAGCCAGCTTCTGCAAACCCAGGTAATCCAAGCAGAAAACTAATGCGAAGAAATAAAAATAAAAAATAGTGAAAACAAAGCAGACTGATAGGAAAGAGATGTAATAATGAGTAAGGGGAATTATGTAATTATTATGTAATAAAAATATGTAACTATACTAATGAAGATATGTAGTAACGAGTAAGCAAATATTCTTTACACTCTAGTGGAAAAAAAATGTGATGTTGGAGTAGCAGCAAATAAAAAGAAAGCAAAATCAGAATAGTCCTGTTAGTGACCATAATAGACAAAGGTTTCCATGTGTTTCAGTAGTGATTAGATAAGTTAGTAAAAAATTGACTTGCTATCTTAAAAGTGATTCAGTCTCTCTCTCCCCAAATGTAATGATATTCATGTATCTTTTTAGTAGCTTTCACCAAGCACTGTATAGTGCCTGGTGTATATGATTATTAAAGATGAGTTAGTTAACAGGATGTTAAGTAAAAGTTGTGTTGACTCAAGACCACAGATGGGTGCAAAATAAGCTCATCTCTAAAAGCCAAGGCTGACAAAGTTTATCAAACAACTCAAAGAGTAAGAGAAAGTAAAAGGAAAAATATATTCAAAATGTATATAAAATACACATACACACAAAAAAAGAGAGATAAAACTACTATTAGGATAACATAATGAAAAATGTGTAACATAAGATCCTTTCTATTCCTTTATAAAAATTTGTTGTGAGAATAAAAAGACGGGACATCTGGTAGGAAAAAAGTCATATCAGGAAGTCAGTAGTGATTCAGAGTATGATGTTTTTGCTGGTATCGGTTATTATAACATAAAAGCATGTACGTTTTGATTTGTGGACTAACAGCTAATCAAATAGAAATGCAAGAAGTAAATACAAACAAGCAAGAGATGGAATCTTAAATTACCAGTAGATTTGTTGACTTGCAGAGACTTCTTTATCATATATTCAGTATATTCAAAAGAAAACAGTGAAGGACTATATCAAAGCTATGTAATACAAAGTTACAGTACCAAGAAGGCAATATAAATCTCAAGGTGAATAACTCTGGAAGATAAAACTTTAGGTAGTGAAGAAATTTATAAAAACAGTTTTCTGAAATGAACGTGCAAATCCTGACATACAAACTGGTGATAATTGTTCATGTCATTGGGGCCAACAAAGAAATACATTCACCTGGAGAAGATGCTGTTACACTGCTAGATGCTTCATTTTATTATGCAGGTGTTTCAGATTATGAGGATATGTTTGAATGGTCAAGCTATGCCAACCAGTATAAAAATATTATGAAGTGATCCAAGTGGCACAAATACAATGTAATTCCTAGAAGTTACAGATCAGAGGAGCATCTTGCTAAAGGCACAACCAATAACTTTGATAAAAAATTAAATTTTTCCAAATAATGTCTTACAAAATGTTGAATGCACAAGCAAGTTCAACACACATTCCAGAGTGGAAACTAAGGAAAAAAGCATATGTAGGTAACTACATAATATTTTTAAATGCTGTAAGGTGGTATATATATATAACTAACAGTTTTTACCTAGTAAGCTTTGCATCGAGAAATACAGCAAATATAAGATCTCTGACATGTTAGGTGAATGCTTTCCATATCTTTCCGTATTTCCACGTCAAACTCTAGAGACAATCCAAGAAATTGCAGGTCACTATTCACCAATCCTAATACGACTTTTGTCAGAAAAGCCAAACAGAACAGTTGAACAAGACTGGAACTTAATGAAATTAAATGATACCACCACAGATCACCAAGAACAGAAATTCTCCTGAAAGTACACATACATGCTCACCGAGGATAGGCACGTATCTGGCAAACCAGAGTTGTGTAGAATGACCGTGAATGTTGGAAAGCTAACAGATAGCTTTCATGTATAACAAAGACCAATGAAGAAATAAGAATACAAAGGATTCCCAGAAGTCTAGATAGCAGTGCAGCTGGAGACATCGCAGAATTCTGCCTGCCTGCAGTTCAAAATCCCAATAAAAAATTGGTACATACCATCTAAGCTAGGGAAAGCAAGATTCTGGCATTTTTCTGAGAATAGGCACGTGGCATTGTTTATGTTGGGAGTTTACTGTGAGTTAGAAAGACAGATTTTGAAGATTCTGTAAAAGAAAGCAAGGAAAATACAAATCATCCTACAAAAAGAAACACTTCAAGAAACTGTGCAGTTTGGTAGAAAACTTTGTGTGCTGAATGTGTCTGTCTGTTCCTGCCCTTAGTTACAGTATTACTCTGATAACTGTAGAAATTGTTGAAAGGAAAAGAACAGAGATGTGAGAAAGCCTTTGCCTTCTGTGACCCGCAAGCTAAGGTGTACCAAAACTACAAGCTTTGTTAAGTTAACTGTTTTCACCTTCATAATTTTGACATTTGACTTACATGTGTTGAATAGAAAATAATTTTCCAAAGTATAGGCTGGAATGGACATATATTTAAAGCAAAACATAAACACATCTTCTCATTTCTGGTATACAAATTCAAAAATCTTAGCTAGTCAACATAGACCTGATTAGGATGACATAGGAAAGCATCAGCCCAAGAGTGATTGATAGATATCGGACCAGACATCCAAACAGACTTAACTAGTGACAGGCTGTCTCTTACCTGGAAAGAAGATTCTTGTTCTAATTTCAGTATTTAGCTCCCATCTCTGCTCTGTGGGGCGGGATTTTCAGGTCTGCGCTGAGGGAGGTCATGAGCCCATTGCCAGGTATATATCTATCAAGCCAACCAGGTATAACTTTTGACTTTGCTCATCCCCCCTCCTTTTTTTTTTTTAAAAATCTCTGTAGATGTGGCTTCATTTTAAAATGTACTTTACCTTCTTTCATGGATAAAGGTGTTAACATCACCTCAAAGTCACATTATGAAGCTGAGATGCTTGCATGGAATGGTGTTGATAGAATTTTCCTTTCAAAAGTGCAGAGGCAGTTTCATTCTTCAGACACGAAAACATCCTAGAATTGTTGCAGTGGTAAAAATTTAAGGCTCTGTAAATTAGCTGTTAAATTCTTTTTGTTATTTTATCACACAGATCTACATATGACAGTTTGTTTGCATTTCCTTTTATTTTATTCCTTCTCCAATTTTAAAGCAAAACATTCCTTTTCAGTTTGGTAAGGCAGATGAGTAGTTAGTTGTACCTTTGCAATACATTTTGCTGTTATTGATATAGGTGTTCCAAAATAAACAGCTCGTGTCTGAAGTTGGAAGTTTTTCAGGATTTTTTGTGCGCATCGCAATCCTGGATAAAGGCATGCTTTGCTAAATCTGCTTATCTTTTACACAGACAGTCCGGCTGGAATTTCTTTACAGCATTGTTGCCAGGTATTTCTCCCACAAGAATATACATAGATTGTTCATAAACTCTTTGGATTAAAATACAGTGATGGTTCTCTTAAAGAGCCTTGGAACAAGCTTTTTATCAGAAAATCATGCCAAACAATAGAGTCTGTCTTCCGGAAGGCAACATTTGAACAGAAGGTTTTGATTGAAAGGCTGGCTTTCATGATAGCATGTATGTTCATTAAACTGGGCTGAGAGACTTCTGTGCAGAGTCCTGAGAGGTTTCACGATACTTGCCGAAATTGTATACCTGTTTGCATTACTATTCGATTTCTCCTCTTCAAAAATAATGTTCAGGAATCTTCTCTTTTATTAATACACATGGGAGAGTAAGTCCTGTAGGTTTTGGTATTTCATTTTAGCACTAATTTTTTAAAGTCTGTTACAGACTGCATTGTTCTTGTCCTAGGACACAGTTTCTCCAGGGAAGGGTGTTTGAGCACGACAGGCTACAGAACAAAACTCTCTGTCTTTACGTACTGCAAGGCCACAGTGAGGTCTCCCCGCAGCCTTCTCTTCACCAAGCTGAACAAGCCCAGCTCCCTCAGTCTTTCTTTGTAGGAGGGGGGCTCCAGCGCTTTCTTCGTGGCCCTCCTCTGGACTCACTCCAGCAGCTCCACATCTTTCTTGTGCTGGGGGCCCCAGGCCTGGGCACAGTACTCCAGATGGGGCCTTACAAAAGCAGAGCAGAGGGGGACAATCACCTCCGTGTCCCTGCTGGCCACCCCTCTTCTGATTTGGCCCAGGATACTGTTGGCCTTCCAGCCTGCAAGCGCACACTGCTGGCTCGTGTCGAGTGTCAGAATCCCTGGGTCGTTCTCCTCAGGGCTGCTCTAAATCCATGGTACTCCAAGTCCTGCAACTTGAAAGAAGTTAGCCACGCCTTTTAAGAGCTATCACAATCTATTAATCTTTCTCATCTGGGAAGCTGAGCTCCCTTCACTACTTCAAAGATGAAGTGTGTTTCCTTATTTCCTTACTAGTATAAAGTCAAGTTTGAGAAATGTACTGTTCCACCGTCAATTTCATTCCTATTTCGGTAATAACAGCTTTGTATGTTACATATTCTTATCACTGAAACTCATCACTGACATGAATTGAAATGCCTAAGTGCAATAGGCTGAAATAGAACTGTAGTCATAAAGTCAAAAGATCCTATGAAGTTGTGTTTTTATGTGGGATTTGCTATTAGCCTTTCTAACAAGTGGAAAAACAGTGGTTGATGCTGTGAATAAACATACCTATGTCTAGCACTGAGTTATTAAAACAGAATATTACTAGAACTTTTTTTTAAAAAAACCCTGAACTGTATTCAGTAGTTCTTAGGAGCGTTCTCAGGATGCTTTGTGGGAGAAAACAACAAGTAAAACACAAGAAAACACAAGTGTTTCTTTTTAGAGAACTAAAAATTCTTGCTATAAACCCCTGCATGGCAGGTAAGTAAAGTTGGTACCCTTTGGAAATAGTCATTCTTCATCAGTTTAGGTCTATGCATACAACATTCTTGATGCCTCTATATTCCTTCTTTGCATTTCTTCCTATGCATTAATCATCTGAAAAATACAGAACTCTTGCTAATTTACAGTTACATCTTCACAGGGTAAATCAAGACTTTTATGGTATTATTATTTGTATTTATATTTATTATTTATATTCCCATAACATCTTCTAGTTATGGGAAGCATGAGCAAGCCAACCTTCCCTTTCATCACTTTTTTCACTGGACATCAGAAGGCAGTATTCTTCTCTGCAGGTGTTCAGATTATTTCAAAGTGGAAAAAAAAACAGTAGCTGGGGCTGTCTGCCCATCCTTCTGCCGTGTGAACAGTGAGAGTTTTGAGACAGCATGTTTCATGGAATAGAATTGTACCAGGACATAAATTAAAAAATAGTGTTTAGATACCTCAGTAAGTGAAGGGATTTGGGGAAGGAGTAACTTAGAAACACATTTCTCAATCTAGGAACTGATACCAATTAAATAAATCCTTTTGCTTAAAGTACAGACAGGAATGCAAATCAGGCTTTTGCAGCTAATGCTTAGATTGACAGATATAGTTTTAGATTCTTGCTTTAAATGGTTGATTGAGCAATCTGGGCAGCACTATGAACTTCTCAACTGATAGTCTGCAATGCGTTTTGCTATATTACAGGAAGTTCTAACACACAGTCTATTGCAATTTATCTATGTAAGAGAATTTCACTGCTTACTTGGAGAACTGGAATTTTTATCCTAAAATTCTAAACAGTGGGAAAAACTGTTTTACAGCTGTAATGACATTCAATGATTTTTTTGGGGTGGTGGTCTGCAAATCAATACAATTGTATCTTTTCGTTACTTTGCTGGGAAATTAGTTTAAATGTTTTAAAATGTGTGTCTGAAATGGTAGTTATCCATTACTAGAGGTAACTTCAAAGATGCCTTTAAGAAATAAATACAGGTTAAATTTTCTTTATCTTTGTCACAAAGTTTATTTGTTGATTCTGGAGGAATTAAATTGATAAATGCAGTGCTCAGGTAGCACCCTGTGACATTTTAACCTGGGTTCAAAGCTTCTCTTGTAACTCACCTCCCTCAGAGAACCTTTGATGTTCTTGCATTCAGTCACCCATCATTTGCTATTGTCTTAAGTATTTACTCTCTGGAGTTTATTTAGGAAAGGTATTCTAGGATGTAGCAGAGTATCTTAAACAGAACCACAGCAGGACAGAGATGCTTACGGAGATGTTAATCACTTGTGATCTGTCATGTACTTAGACATAAATTGCAAGGTCAATACTGCACATCTATGATTCTGGATTTATTCATTCTTGTTTTCTTCTTTTCCAAACTGCTCTTCAGACTGGAGATTTTTGATAGCTGATCAAATATCTAGCCAAATCCCTGTTGCACAGAGAATTTTACTAGATTCTCCACGGGAATTAATGTGAATTAAAACAAACAAACAAATAAAAGGACAAACAAAATTCCACACTAACAGGTTTTGATTTATTTTTGATTGACAGGGAGGACAGGTTTGGGCCCCCGTGGCCTGAAGTTGGAACGATTTCAGATGAAAGTAAGGATGCATGAAACGAAATGAAAGTAAATTTACTCAATTTAAAACCTTCATAGAGAACTACAGCTTCTAACAATATTTTTCAACGTACAGAAAAAAAATCAAAACTGAGTTTCCTGAGAAACTGTGTCACACAATACAGTAGTGACTTTTAACAAATCTAGCATATTTAGCAGGTTGGAATGAATTACTGCAACATGGATTTTAATATCCTTGATAGCCAGTTTCGATTTCACAGAACATGGACTAGGAAAAACAAACTCAAATATATCACTTTCTTTTTAATATTTGTTAAAAGCGAGAAAGTAACTATATGTTTCATTGAAAGACATCTTTGTCATTTTCTTTTTTTGACGGTTTTCAAACTCCTGTCTTGATTCTGAATTAAAAATTTTTAAGCTCCACAATCACATTTGCATTAGAAAATACTCCTTAAAGTTAGTTGAAAAGACAGCTTTTCAACATGCAACTACTTTTTCTATACCTTGTAAGTTTTCGTATTGTTTTTTCACACCCTTGTGTGAACAATTAGTAACGTGTATGTGGAAGATTTGTGCTGTCCTGTTCACTGAGAATATCAAATAGCTCCTTATGTATTTGATAGCCACAGAATGACTGGAACACCTTTCTTCTCTTCATAGCAAGGCTGACCAGTGAGGCTCATGTACTTTATGCACAAGGCTGAAAATCAGACTGTGAAGAATTAGTGTAATCTGAGTGTACAACGTGAAATCAGAACTGCACGGTTATATCTCCTCCTCCAGAGGGACACTGCTGTGAAGTTACTTGTTTGCATACTTCTTCTGTGTAAGATTTATCTACTTGATTTTATTTGAGAAAGACTTTTTGATTTGAAGCAAAAAAAAAAAAAAAAGAATTACATTCAGTTCAATGAATTCACTATTTTAGAGATCTACAGAGAGGAATTATTAAATAGTAATATAGTGAGGACTGAATGTAACTTAGGAAATGATGCTTTTTTCAGCAATTTTTGAATAGCAGTTTCTAACTTAACAGAGTCATGCTAGAAAAGATAAAAAATGAAAGTATAGAATGAAGACAATTTAGCAAATTTGCTTTAAAGTCAAAGATAAATATTAAAGAATTTTTTCATTAAAATTATTTAGAAAAGTAAAAATGTAAGGAACTTCAGGGGCTGACTATTCTGTCACCTCACAGGCTGCCCAGAGGCTGTGGAGTCTCCTCACTGGAGATCTTCAGCAGCCACCTGGACATGGGCCTGTGCACCCTGCTCTGGGTGTCCCTGCTTGGGCAGGGGTTGGACCCAGAAGTGCCTGCAAACACCAGCCACTCTGTGATTCTGTCACCCGATGCAAGATATACTGTAGGTGTGCCAATCCTAACAGAAGGTTGTCAGCAGGTTTTTCAAAAATATTTTTTCTCTATGAAAACTAGAGGATTTTGTATTCCCCGCAGGCAACATATTTCAACATTTCATTCTCTTTACTTTCTTCAGACTATTATTGTTAGAGCTAATTTTTTCTTAGTGTAATATAAATATGTCATGATTTTTTGTCTTATACTCTGTGGATATATGAACCTATATTCCATCAACCATCCAGGAACTTGAAGACTGTTACATCTCCTCTTCTCCAAGGAGAGAGGAAAGGTCACTTTATAGGCTGTAGAGAGCATACACATCTACATAGCGCACTGTGTTGTATTTTTTCTCTTCTTTTCCTTCAGCAGTGTCTCACAGTTGACTGGTGTTTAAACTGTGATCTACCATTACCTCCCACATCCTTTTGTTCAGTACTGTGTCTAGCTTCAAAGTTCCTTCTGCATAATATACATTTCCTACATCACTAAAATACCTTTCATTTGTCCGTGTTAGATTTTATTCTATGATTTTTAGGCTAGTTCTGGAATTTTCAAGACCATTTGAATTAGAGTTTTATTCTTAAAGCTCCTTGATGTCCATCATAAATCAATGTAAATTTGAAAATATAATATATGCCACCTTCTTTCTACCAGTCAGCTTGCTAGGAAATGTATTTTTGTTACTACTTGATCCATATAAAATTCCAGTCTACTTCTCTTTCCATTTTGGTACTGAACCATTGATAAAAAAATGTCTGGCTATCATTCTTCACAGAAAATGAAACCATTATGATGGAAATTCTTAATGTGTAGGTCTTCCTACAAGTAATAAAAGGTATCTGTGACTTACTGTAAACAACATATATTTCTAATGATTACATACATTTATAGAGGATCTTATCCTGAAGAATTCAAAATTTCTATGAAGACAAGATATAAGGGAATACTTATCACAAAAAAAAATAGTTATCATCTGGATGGATTACAGCTGCAGCTTAATAATTCACAAGTGGCACAAGTGCAAAATAAAAAAAATACAACATTTTTTCCATGGAATTCTTCCTACTTCTCATTAATTAACTTTCTTCAATCCCTAAGTTAAGATCCTAAAATTAGGCAGTATGAAATCACTGTGTAAAACAAACCATAGCAAAAGAAATTACTCAAACTGGAATTTGATCTATATTAAGTTTTACAAAAAAGGTAAAAATGTTTTCTTATCAAATGTTCAAAATTTTTGTGTTATCTAAATGTGAGTGTTCAGGTGTATAAAAGCATTTTTCAATATTTCTGAATGTTTTTTCTATTAATTTTGTATTTCCTATATTTTGGCATAAAATAGGATTTACAAAAGGAATCCTATATCTGATCCATTCACCCATTTATTAGTGGAATAACTATAAGAAAAATCACAGTTAATTATTCATTGTTTCCTAGTTTGCTACTCCTGTAGCCAGAGATGATGGTACTCATTTAAAATAAAGTTTCAGCTTGCCGTTATGTTTTTTGTACACCAAAATAATGAAAACAAAACAAAACAAAAACCCAGGTACAGTAGTATTGATTATGTAGTCATATGTACTATAGAGGTATGGAATATTCCTTATTCATTGTTCTGATTTATATACAAATATAGCCATTTTTATTCCACGTGTATGATTTATCATTTTACAGTCTTCTAGGATCAATATTGAAAAAGGTTGCTTAGCAGGTAACTTAAGCTGCAGTTCCAGAATTAGCTCACAGAATGCACAGTAAAAGTAAAGGTCTGAATTTGGCTTGTTTTCCTCACTTCTAATTATCTTTTGAACCATTGATTTACCCTTTTCCCAACTGACTGTAATCTGTCTGGTATTACTAATCTCTGATTAGTTATCCTGCCCAAGGCTCTTGGGCAGAACCTGCTAAACAGTCCCAATGATGCTCTGGTTCCCACAGTGTTCTAGCAGCACCATGGGCAAACGGGAAGCTGAGACTGGTATTTTAGGTTCACCAGGGAACTGCACTTAGACCTGGAGAGGTAAAAGGGAGAAGGTCATGGTCCATGGTCCTTTACTGTTCCACTGAAGCTTTGGACAGGTTGGTTAGAATGTTAGTCCGTGGTTCCCAAAGCTCCAAGACCATTGTCAATAATATTAACATATCTTTGTAAAGCATTTGTCAGATGAAAAATACTACATAAATGCCCTTTTGTAGCAGGAAGGTGTACTAAAGCTGTGCTTGGAAGAAGTGTGAACTCCTCATTTTTTCAGAATGCCCTCAATTACAAGGTAAAAACAGTTGGTAGAGTCTTGAAAAACATGGCTTCTAACTGCTCATCTAGTGTTGCAGCCACACAGGAGCTCTAAAGAAGTGCTACATCCCCTTATTGTCTTGCTTTAGTTTGTGATACAATCGCAGTTCCAAATAATGTTGTGTTTAGTGCGTAACAAAGAGGCAAAGCTGCAGCTATTTTTGTGGTGTTGGTGTGCTGTCTGCCCTTTAGAGTCTTCTCAAATGGTCGTTCTCTGCTTCTTACTTGCTGGACCATGCTGCAGCTCCACTGAGTCCAGGTTGGAGCTCCTTTTAGATATAATCAAAAAGATGGTTAAACACTTCAGACTGGGGACTTTGTTTTTAATAATTCGTTGCTGTTGAACTTACATGATTGATTTTGAACTGCTTTTTTTTTTTTTTTCCTGGAAAAATGTCTCAGTCTAATTAACAGTGGATCCAACTCTTCTAGGATTCAAGCTGGCTAGCCATTTCTTAACTATTTTTAACAGAGCAGTGGATAATAATTGGTTCTTGAAAGAAAACTTTCCCTAGTGAATGTATCGTGCTGTAAAGTAACAAGGATAGATTTATTGATTCTGGCTGAAAATTTAAAGCATGACCTTGAATTCTTTCTGATCTTCCCTGTCACATGTCCAGATTACTTTTGGTGCCATGTATTGTATTAAATTCACATTATTATTCAAATTAGATCTGTAAAAATATATTCAACTAAGTTATTTACTGAAGGTACACCACTGAATTTTACAGAGCTGAAAAAGGAATTTATTTACAGTACCTGATGCACATAATGATGTGCCTTGTAAAGGCAGCTAATAATCAGCAGTCTGTGTCCCTAATCTTAATAATAATAAATCCAAATTAAATACTCAGCGCAGGAAACCACACAGTTCAGTATTACACGTTCTTTCTGGTTTTTGTAAGTAGTGCCATGGCAGCTGTCTAATCAGCCACTGCTACAACACTATTAGCCTTTAGTTCTAGTGCTGTAAGGAGTGCTGTATGCCTCTTCTTGTCCCTGGGGACTTAGTCCAGCAAACTCAACCTGCACAAGTGCACACGTCACAAGCTGGCACAAAAATTCTGCAAGGGCTGTGCGAGTAACCTGCTTCTGCTGTGACAGCATCTGAATGCATATCACAGCTTATGAGTTTTCAAATACAGATTTTTAAAATTTGTTTTACTGAAACTCAAGTAAGGGAAAAAGTAGATACCTTTTTTTTTTTTTTTTTTTTGGCTTTGAATGAGAAAACGATAATTTATGTTTGCTAATCTCTTACGGATAGACGCAGTGGCTGCTTTTGATTTAAGGAAATTTTGAAAAGTGAAGTTTGAAATTCCAGGCTGAGCCAATGACATAGAAGGCTGTGGTTTGCAAATAGATGACTAAAGTCAGTACGTAAAACAATCAAATGTTCTGTAACTTAACTGTTTAATTGAAAAATTAACTATTGAATATTTCACGATTTTGTGAAACAAGAGCTCTCTGAGACACAAACGTAATCCCTGCACGCATCTGTCAAGGGGATTCTCCACATTCCATACTCATGCCTGTATGTAATTTAGCAACTAAATAACTTTGTCTTATCTTCCTGTTTTAATTCAAATGAATTTGGTGCTCCTGTAAAGTGAAGTTCTGATAGCTAGTGACTACCACTGCTATCTCAAAGTTCAGTGTCCAGTTAGGGAAAGTTGATTGACCAGCAAGTCCCCAGCAATGAGGACCCCTTCCATGGACAGGTTTAGTTCTGTAATCACATATTTAAATAAAAATGAGCTGACTGTATTTCATAGTGTTTCTGAAGCTATAGTCTGCAACAAAACCCCTGAGAATTAGATGGAAAATTGTACAGTTATGAATTGCACTCTCACGTACTACTTACTGGATCAAGTCTTTGTTACAGAATCACAGCATCTCAAAGGGCTGAGGTCGGAAGGAACCTCAGGTTGGGCCCATCTGCTCCAACCCCTGCTCAAGCAGGAACACCCAGAGCAGGATGCTCAGGACCTTGTTGCTTGGATTTTGCTACTAAATTAATCTGCCAAGTGACCAGCCTGAAGGGGAGATTTAAAAATCCTCCCACCCACTCAGTAAAAACTGATTATTGCACTGATTTTTTTTTTTTTAATGGAAAAAAGTTAATCAACTCAGCTTGGTTTTTACTTGTCAGTAGTTCAAGTCTGTGATGTGGCACCTACTGACTTCTGGCTGGAAAGAAAAATGCTGAGAAAAAGTATTAATTTAAGAAACAAAGTGAAGACCAGAGAAGACACTAAAAGCAAAGCAGCAAATTAATAATAGTTCATGAAGAAAAAAAAAAAGGACAG
This sequence comes from Penelope pileata, assembly GCA_013396635.1. Lineage (NCBI taxonomy): Eukaryota > Metazoa > Chordata > Aves > Galliformes > Cracidae > Penelope > Penelope pileata. The sequence goes on from WBMW01004426.1 coordinate 390,995, forward strand.
ATACCAGGAGGCATGCAGCTGCAGGTAACCACTTAGTGCCAGGAACACAAGTCTGCTGATGATGCAACAGCATCTTCACTATCAACGTTTCCCTGTGCAGCTAGGCAGCAGCGTAATTTTACTGCTAAATGGATCTTGTCCTTACCTGGCCTAAGATTAAACACACAGCCACACACAAAAGCTTTTGCAGCTTCATGGAGTTCTGGAAGCTGCCAAGGAACAGCTGGGTTCTGCCCTGATCCTGGCACTGGCTGTGCATGCAGAGCAGGAAGGAGCTGTAGGTCCTTCTGTGCAAAGCATGCTGCTGCCAGCTGCACTGCACTTAGCTGGAGTAGAAGATAGATTCCTGAAGTTGTTCGGTTTGACTTTAAAGAATGCATGAGAGCTGCTAATACAGCACAGGGCTGCTTCTTCCCCTTGAGGGAATATAAACTGAGAGGTGTCTTTTACTTTTACATTATTTTTATTTTTTCTATAAGAAAACTTTACTGAAAAAACCGTAATGCTTTCTTTTCACTATCATAACTTATGATATTCAGTGGAAATATATTGCAAATGCAACGTAACAAATAGTATGGGGAAGGCTACCTAGGGCAATACACAATGTTTACGTGAATGATGTGCTGCAGATATGAGAATGGTTTCCCTCAGAAGTGTCCCATTTGAAAGACAGACATAGCATCTTCTTCACTGACGTACCTTTAGTGTTGCAAAAACTATTAATCAAGCAGCTACATAGTTCCTTGCAGCTCTGCTCTTTCCTGCTCACAGGGTGTCTGTGCGGCAGCTGGGCGGTATGGAAGCCTCCCAGGCAGCACAGTAGTCGTGCTACAAACATTGGCTTTTGGGGAAAATGGGCTCCCTCTGCTGAGTGGTTGAGTGGTTGTCAACTGAACCACCTGGGTGTTTGGGATTGTCCTGGTTCAGGTTCCATTTCTACATTGACTGTCACAGTACTTGAGCAGCCGCATGCACCAGCACATAAAGCATCACCAGCTACTGCTGGCAGCTGTTGTTTTATTTCCCAAAGCAGCAGGCGTTTGCACTAGTGAGCCTTGCATTTCCTCACTAACTGAGAGGGAAAACCAGGAGACTGACCATTGGAAACAGACCCTGATGGAAATTTAGGTATTACAATTATTGAAGATAGTTTTGGAGTGCTTTGATTCTAACTCCACCCTTTCTGAATCACCCCTGTAGTTGGTCAATATTTCTTAGGCATTTTTCAGTTTATTCGGTGCTGAGGGATTTACTACCTTTAGGTTTCACAGGCTGCTAGTCTGAACTGAAGACACAAATACCCTTTGCTTCTGTAAAAGGTCTATGTATACACACGTAGTGTTGGAAACTGAAGCTGTGCAGTCATCCTCCTTGCTTCGTTAATGAGGGGCGTCAGCACGGTACAGCTAGGCACCATATGAGCCATCTCCAAAGGTTTCACTGGATTCTTAACACCATAAAAGGTCATGAAATTTATCATTGAAACGAGGTTTCTAAATTGAATATTCTCTCGAAATTTACACCCAGAGCCTGGTTAAACAGGCGTCCTATCTTAATGGATAAAACAGCGATAGCTGGGTAGAAATGGTCTTAGATCTTTGCAGGTTGTTTGCAGTAGAAGTGAGAATCTCCAGTTCTTGATCTAGCTACGGAGCGGGTTTATTGAAATTCCTCTTTTCTTTTTAAAGTTTTCAGTTCTCCATGATAACCGCTCCCTCATCCTTTCAGCAAATAGCCTTCAAAGGGCGTCGTGAAGATAAAACAGTGATGTGGAGGGGACAAAAGAGGAGGAAAGGGGACTTTCGGTTCCTAGGTTTTATTCAAACAGAAATAGACCACGCAAATAAAATAGTTGTGAATGCTGAAGTGCAACGAGATAGTTCTTTACATATCTCAAGGCCAAGTAATAATGACTGGATCAGAAAAGCCACCTGCATTACTCAGCTTAGTTTGGCATTCTTTGCAATTTAGTAGCTTGCCATAGCAAGCCTGATGCAATGAGGGGCTGAGATCCCTTCTTTCACTGCTCGGTGTACGTCAGTGCTGCTCCGAGCACTGAATGGTAATGCATTCTCGGCAGAGAAATGTGATTGTGCACTGTAAAGTGAGCAGAGGGATCTGGAAGCATGGAAACCGCTGCACCATTGGTGAGTAGCAGTCGTAGAAAACATGACCACATGGACTGCCTTGGATCTGGAAGGAGTACAGCTTTTTATTACGGTGTTTCAATGAAACTGCTGGGGGAGTGTTAATCAACGGGCTAAACATAAAATTCCCTTTATCCATTAATAATAATCAAGACACATAAACATCACAAATCTGAACGCTCACGGCTTCCAATAACCCAAACCTCCCATCTGCCTGATTTTATTCCTTTTTGTAGTTTCATTATCTATGTGAATGTCAGATGCCAGGAATCACAGTGCACTTAATTCCTGGATATATTGCAAAGAAAGGAATGAAAATTGGCACCATTTCCACCGGGCAAATATTAAGATTGCCACTTGAAAGAATCTGATGTTTTCATTTGCAAAAACAGCACCAAATTTTACACTCAGATGTTTTGCTTATAAAGAATGTCCTTTTTGATCACATAATACGATATATTTTTAATGGTACCAACGGAAAGAAAAATGAGAAGTTCCTTGATTGCTTGCTCTGGTTTTGTTTCTGTTTTTTAATAAATGTACCATGAACAATCTTGTTAAAAAAAGTTTTATTTGGCTGTAGTGTCACTGAAGGTTTCAATATGCTCTTAACTTCCTTCTGATCTCGTCCATCACTGCCGATGGATCAGAACTGCAGAGGGCAAGCTGCTGAAATTGGAGCTGTCATTATCCTGTAATAATTTTGTTAGTAGCACTCCCGTGTGTCCGCTAAGCTGCCGGGAGGACTGTCTCCATGTGCTGAGGTCCCAAACCACCCCTGCTGTGGTGCTGCGTGGTGGATGTGACGGGACACTGGCTGCAGGCATCATCTCAACACATCGCCCACCTTCTAGAACACCTTTTGGGTGATTATTTCATTTTGGCCTTAGCAAGCGTACTGTGGGAGCGGAGTGGTGGCAAAGAGGAATTCCATTTCGCTCTGGCGCAGTCGGGACCACGTTAGAGCTGCACGGTTGCCCGTGTCACCCTGCTCGAAGCTGGGACTTCAGCACCAGGCTTGGTGCAGCGCATCTCGCACCAGCACAGCTTCAGTGCGTGCCTGCCCTGACACAAAACCAGCGCAAACACAGCGAGGCTGCCTCGAATTGTTTAGTTTCGTTCATGAACTTCTGGAGTGGCTCCAGCATTGTATAAAGCTTTTTTTTTTTTTTTCCTTTTTCTTTTTTTTTCGGTATCACTTGCCTGCAGTTAAGGATAAGAACGGGCAGGATTTGTGTTCTTGGAAATGCAGGCGCAGGGGGACCCGGGGCACTTCGGTCCTACACCGCTCGGTGAGGGCACACGGACCTCAGCGGCACCTCCGTGCGGAGTCCGAATGTGCTTTAACTTCACGGAGACAAACACACCAGTTCTGCGATCTTTGTGATCGGGAATCAATCTTCGTGTAAAACGAGTGGGTGGGAGGGTGAGGGCCCCCCGGCTTCGATCGCGTTGTTCCCGGTTCGGCTCCCCGCGGCACGGACCGCCGCCCTCCCTCAGCCGAGCGCGCCCTTCCCGCCGTTCCCGCGCGCGGGTGGGTGCCTCCCGCCGGGGCAGGAAGGCGGCACGGCCGCCCCGAGCCACCGTCGGAGCCCGGCCCGGGCCTTAACTCCTTCCTGGGCGCTCCGAGCTCCTCCGGGACGCCCTGCGGCGGAGCCCGGCGGGTACCGGCCCGCCCCGCTCCCCCCTCGGCCCGGGCTCCGCTCTGCCCGGCCTGGCCCGGCCCCGCGCTGCGTGAGGAGAGGGCGGGGGGCTGCAGGACAACGGGAACCGCTACGTGCTGTGGGCTGAGCTGGGTGAACAGCAGTTATCGCTGCTTTAATAACTCAGAGTTTCCGAAAGGGATATTCTTTATTATCATTATTTTTAAAATTTTTATTTCATTTTTCCCCCCGGGCAGCGCATCTGCCCCAGCTCCGCTCCCGTTCCCATCACGAAGTCCCGAAACGTCCCCGCTCGGAGCGGGGGGGTTCCCAGCGCCGGGCGCTCCCATGGAGCGGCTTCGCGCCGCCCGAAGGAGGCAAAGCGCCCTCGTTGCCTTTAAGTACGC